>OX123202.2:19712814-20312814 GCA_944739405.2 Euclidia mi | reverse complement strand
GTATAAAAAACCTGTATAATTACAAGTAATATAATTTACAACCAATTCATAAAAATTAAGAGTCATAAAGAAGAAAACTTATGAACCTCAAGATCAGTTTTTTTTAAAGACAGCTCCCGCACTGTTAGGTACTTATAGTATCAGTTGATATCCATCTTGCCTCATTCTAATATTTTCGCCATACTCGTATATAATTATTGCACACTGGAAAACATTGTTAATGGTATATCATTTACACTTTCACGAAGTCCTTAAACTTATTATATTTAACTTATTTATTTCTTTTCTTCTTACAAATGTCAAACCTTAAATTTAATCTAGCAACACTACATTAAACGTGTCATAAAATGACAAGTGAATCTTTAAACACGGTTGTCCTTAGGCAGAATGACATTTTCCTTCGCCACTGATTATAGTTCGAACGTGTTTCTTAAATATAATTACGTGTTGGACCGAAGGCTCTACAGCCTAAAGGCGTAATCATCGTGTCTCTCGTCAAATGTGGCTACTGTTTCGAGAAAAATAAAGGCATATGGATGCTGCGAAACGTGACGATACTTTTCCTTCAGAGACGTTTAATTTGCGTGGTATACTGCGCAATTTAAAAAGTCAAGGTTCTTGGATGGCGGCAGAAAAATAATTAAATAAAGAGGCTGTATTGTTGTGTTTTGTTTTGCCGTTATTTTAGTTCAGTAACAACAATAAACAGGTTTTGAAAATAGTTTTTAATAAAAAATTATATATTTTGTACTTATTTTCTTTATGATTGAAGTGTAATGACTCATGCATTTTGCCTAGGTGCATAGTGAATTCTAATATAAAAAAAATATTATTTAAATTAATTGGCATGGGTAAAACATATCTAAGACTCAACGATGTGACGGAAGGAGGCGCTTATTACAGGACTAAGAAGGCTTATTAGAATGTATCGTTATATGGGCAAAGATGTATTTAAAAATATTTTCTTTGTTTTCTGAATTCCCAAAACTCTATATAATAACAATGCATTTCCGTATATGCATAATGTGTAGAGTTACGATGCTGTCAGACTTCTTTTTGGATATTGCTGTACTAATATCATACACCTATTTTAAGGGTTCTCTCTAGTTAATGGCGCGAGATTAAAAATATAGTAAAGAAAACACAAAACCAGGTTAAATGTAGGTATATTTTTATCTTGGAAACCAAGTCCATCCAGCCAGATTAATTAGTTTAAGCATCCATTATTTTCGAGACAAGCCATAATGATATAATCAAAAAAATTTAATAAAAAAAAAATTGTATGTGTCATCGTCTCTTT
Organism: Euclidia mi; assembly: GCA_944739405.2. Classification (NCBI taxonomy): domain Eukaryota; kingdom Metazoa; phylum Arthropoda; class Insecta; order Lepidoptera; family Erebidae; genus Euclidia; species Euclidia mi. Next base: position 20,311,514 of record OX123202.2, on the reverse strand, counting down.
CGTTGAATCAGGCAGCTACAACAGTAATAAGAGCTAGGCGATGAAAATAAATCAAATAGAAATAAACTTGTGATTATGACCGAGGTGTAGGCGAGACTTCTTAGAAAATGGTCTACCTATATTATGAAGAGCTTCCTAGAAGAGCCATACTAACGTTAATTGGTTCCGTATATGACCGATGCCATAAACCTCTCGTTTATTATCTATGTAAGTGATAACACGCGTCTCCATTTAGTGAGCAACTGTGTAGTTACTCGTTAATGCACAACTTATTTGTTATCAACCAGATAAATTGTGTTTTTGGAAAGATCGTGTTACTCGTTTTATAAGTAGGTATCAACTATATTTAAACAGGGCATCTATTAATGTAAATTTATTATGTATCCATCTTTAAATATAAAGTATTTGTTTCACTTATAACAAGAAATGACAAAAAAGCCTCTTTCAATGTTACCTTAATATAAATTATTTTCTACCCGAGATTATTGGATGGAATGACAACCAGGTATCGATATAGAGTGAGTGAGTGCGACCGCTTTTGAATTATCAACAAAAATAAAATACAGCAACAAAGTAACAGATAAACGCGTTATAATATAAAAAGCAAATAAATTATTCAAGGTGATTATGGAAAGGTGTGGCACTGATCGTTTGTTCTGCGATCTATGGGCTACACCATTTCTGTCTGACAATAACTGGCTAAATAAAAATTTATTATACAAAATAAAAATGCAAAGGGTCCCTTAGTTTATTAAAATTTTATTACTCTACCTAAAGAACCCTGAAATATGGCTGTAATTATATTGATCGGTTTAAGGCAAGTTTAAGGATATATCCAGTTTGAGAGCGCAGTACATAATTTTGTCATACTATTTACGTTCATAAGCAATCATTTTAAACACTTTGGCGTATTATGGAGTGTGTCTATAATAACATAGTGCCTGCATCATTATGTAGTATTTTTTAAATCTGTTTCTACCTCTTTGTAAGGAAGGACTGGCGGCATTGGTTATTACGAAGGCTTTTTTTTATCTGTAATGAGTCGAAGCGGTGTAATTGGTAACTAATTGAGATATTATTTGTATCATTAATAATGTCCTTCTTTGTGTAAATGTGCCGCATTAATTTAATTTCTCTCCGTCTACTTATTTATGCCAATGGAAAATTCGTTCCATGTAAATTAGTTCTATAAACAATATATTTAGTCAAAGCGAATAATATTTATTGTATAAATCAGCAAACGGCTAACCCGTATTACTTTATCTATTTTTTATTATATATAGACTCACGCCTGTATCCCCGAAGGGGTAGGCAGAGGTGTAATATTACACCCACATTTCGCTATGAATTTTTAGGTCCTACGTAATAGGGGGCAAGCCTGTTGCCGTACCGGACACATTACTAGACTCCGAGCTGCTACTGAGGATTTCCTAACGGAAAAACCCAATAACACTTTGCCCGACCCGGGAATCGAACCCGAGACCTCACAATCCCACGCGCACGTTTATGCCGCGAGACCAACGTGGCAGCAGTATTACTTTATCTATACATTGTAAAAAAAATCTTGCTATTATGTAATAAAATCCTTATTTGAAATATTAGCAAATCATAACAGCCAATAACCAATCTCTTCATTTTTCAACAGATTAGTTTTATTTATCTTTCGCTAAGTAGCTATTGAACTGTAAAGTCCTCAGTATTTCATAAATGGTCGAATTTAAAACCACTAGGCAAACACTGGTTATATTAAATACATCAATTCGATTACCACCACTCTTCAGTAGTGGCCTCAACTATTTTAACATGGTCATGGTACTCTTTTAAAACTTCGGAAAACCAAATTATTTAAGGGCTTATGTTTAACTTACCACCAGATATAGTAACATACAACAGATTAAAGTAGTAAATGATCACCAAAATGAAACCCGCATTTTAATGTAAAATTATAACCAAAGTTTTAACATTTCGGTATCCTATTTCAGCAAAATTACTCCAAATAAATCATTGTTAACCCAAAAGTAGTAAATGATCACCAAAATTAAACCAGCATTTTAATGTTAAATTATAACCAACATTTTTTTGTTAGTTGTATGAAATACCAGCACATAAATTGGATTTGGTTACACCACCTACTTTAATAAACTAAGTTGACGGAGCCCTGCTTCGCACGGCTCCTATTTTTGAATTAAAGGTCACAAGAGAACCTCTAACATTACCTATTTATTTGGTGATCATTTACTACATTTTGTGTTCGAAAACAATTTGAAGTGCAGTCGTGACTAAACTAAAATAGCTAGTACTATTGTAATTTTAGACTTTATTTTTCTGGTGTTAAGTATATATTTTTGGTTAAAGAACTAAGGGTATCAAAGCATTTTATGGTGGTCATTATATTTAACCCCTTATTTAAGTAGGTAGGTAACTACCAATTTTATCATATAACCTTTTGCAGTCCAGGACTGGCCGTGGCACTCTCCTCATTTGAGGCACAATGACTTTGTGAGTCAAAAGGAGAGGAGATTCTGCTAAGAGTTTTCTGTCTCTTCGCAAAGTTGTTATTTGCTTCCTATATTTTCTTTAGTCCCCTTTTATGCCTCTCATGGTATAAAATGGGGTAGTCACATTGTATTCTTAATCCGTCATTACACGGATATTAGGTACCTATCTACTTTTTTACAGGTCCAATTTGACAAACATGTAAATGTCAGTAAATGTAATAAATTCGGTGTTGCCCACCAGGAAGTATACCCATACCAATGAATACAGATTTACATAGAAGCGCAGTTCTTAAGGATTTCGTGTGCCGATTCCAAGTGGCGACTGTCGCCAGTGTAGTTCGTAGTTGACGCCGTTGGCGGCGCTGGCGCCGTTCTCCGTCTCTCTTGCTCTCGTAGTTAAGATACACAGGAGGAACGTTCGTCTCTCTTGCACTCGTAGAGACAGCTGTCACAGCGCGATTGCCACGCCGCCAAGCGGCAAAAACAGAAAGTTTGTCTACAGAGCGCCCATAAGAAATGCGCCTCTATGTAAATATCTGAGCTCTTAGCTCATGGTATGAAATGGGGAAGTGCCATTGTATTCTGAATCCGTCACTACACGGATATTATCTACTTTTTTACAGGTCCAATTTGACAACATGTAAATATCAGTGAATGTAATAAATTCGGTGTTGCCAACCACGAAGTATACCCATACGTCTGAGCTTAACCAATAAGGGTAGAGATGCTTAATCATTAAGTAAAAAATAATGTAAGCTAGCGGTTGTTTCAATAAACAAAACTGTGCACATTTAAGTTGGCATATTTAATAATGAACAGCTAATTGAAAACGTGTGTAATCGTTTGTCACAGTCTGCCCTATTAAAACGGAATTGTGTTACTTTATATTTTTTATTTCTGCTCTTTAGTTTGACTCTATCAGAAAATACGACCTACTAAAAGCTTTATTTTATTATACTAACTTTACTAGCTAATTCCCGTATGAAGGTTACTTGGACAAAAGTTTCATACAATCCCTAATTCTTTTCTAAAACTCTTAAAAACCATTTTCAAAAATATTCCCTTAGTGCTCTCCAACACTCCCCAAGGAAATTATAATTATGGCAAAGAGATTCTTGCGCCCGGTAGTTCCGGTTGTGCGTTATTTGTCGGTCAATTTCTAACTGAGCATTTACATCTGAGCGCTACCGTGCTTCGGAGGGCACGTAAAGCTGTCGGTCCCGGTTCTTGTCTCAGGATAAGAATCATTAGGCCATGTCGGAAGCCTTCGGGCGGTCTAAAAACTCCGACACCAGAGTTGGCCACACACTCACACGAAAAACAAACAAACTTCTAACTAGAAGGAAGAGTTTCATATTATTATATTGATTGATGATTTATTTCGTAGAGTGACTGCATATAATTAGACATTTACAAGTTCGGTTAAAGAATACATTTAGCATGTACAACACAATTTTTTAGAAATCACACATGAACATCTGACAGTTTGTTATCGTTTACAAATGCAAGTAATTAGGTATGCTTTGTATTTTAAACGCTAATATTATAATACCTTATTGTCTTCACTTAAGACAATTTCAAAGTAGGCTTATAAGTACACTCCTAATAATTCGTAATTATCATTACCTGAAGCCATTAAAAACAAAACCAATGGCAATATTTTTTTTAAGTTGTAATTAGTAGATAATTACGAGTGTACTTCATAACTAAGAGATAAAATATTAGTTCATTAGTGCGAGTATCTCGAGGCGTGATGTTTCTACTGTAATTATTCAGCTTGATATTATATCCGCAGACTTTTTTACTACGTGTTTGCTTGACAGGCCTCTACAAACTATTTTGGAGGCATTGAACATAATCATTAATATTTATAATGATATAAATATTTTTATGTCCGTGTGGTGACGGATTAAGAATACGGAATGTCAGCACTAGGGAATGCAATCTCGATCTCGCGAGATCTCGGCCTTTTTTAGCGAGATTAATCTCGGTCGAAAAATGGGCGAGATCTCGCGAGATTTACAAGATTGCACTCGAGCATAAAAACGTCTTATTCGAAGCGCGAATTGACGCGGACGGATCGCAATCTGTCGGTATCGGCATTTATAAAAAATTAAATGAATTTATACGAGTCCGGGGGGTCAAAAGGCAAAATTTTGCAGTTAGTGGATGTCTGCCTGAGAACTGCGGTTTCAATTCGCGTTGAATCCGAAAGGGCCTTCTCAGCGGCTGGTTATCTGGCCAACAGAAAAGGAAGCTGTTAGCAGACGATTCTTTGGACATTTTGTGCTTCTGAAGGAGCTCCTTTGAAAATAATTCGTAATAATGGCTTGTGATTTGAACTGAACCAATCGTCCCTTTGATTGGTATATTTTGTTAATTAGGATCTGTAATTTCTAATAGTCTGCCTTATTGGTACATTTTGTTAATTAATCTGTAATGTCTAAAATGTCTACTGAGTAGAAATAGTTTTATTTACCTAATTGATAATAATACCTCAGTTTAGCAACATAGATGATTAAGTATTTTTTTGACCTCTCGTTGTTTTGGTTATTATAAAAGAAAAGTTTTATTACTAAAAGATGTTTGTTTGATATTAGAAGCGAAGACTTGTTGTTTCTTTTATTTCTTATTTGAAAGATCCTTCCGTAAAAGTTCTTCATAAAAGTTTATTAAAAAATATAGACAGATAGGTACGTCAAACAATTTTTGAAGCATAAAAGTCTATTGAAAAGTTCTTGAAAAGTAATGTTTATCTTATAATACCTAAAATGGTTATCATTTATGTCCTAATTTATTCAAATATTGCGACTATTTACAAAAAAAACATACAAAACTGTCAATCTCGCGAGATCTCGAAATTGGCGACATCTCCCGAGATTGGCTTCATAATCTCGCGAGATCTCGCTTGAGCCCAAATCTCGCAAGATTTGCATTCCCCAGCACCACAGAACAGTTAAAACGTCACCACCCCATATCATCCCATGGGTATCGCAAGAGCCGACAGAGGGAGCATATTATGCAGAGACCACTTTAAGAGAAGGAAAACTTGATACAAACCCTATACCAAACCGTTTGGCCAGCGTGGTATAGTAGGCCAATTCCTCCTTTCAAAGGAGAGGCCTAGTCCAGCAGTAGACTGTTTAAGGCTGTTGATGAAATATTTTTATGCAAATTTTGAATCTTATAGACTATCTCTGGGATGTCATCTTTTAGAATACTACTTTTTGACAATCAGGAGATGGATGAGAGGGATGTTTGTAAGCGTTGCGCAATATGGAACCAATTTCCCTATGGGAAACATTTATATAGAACTGAAATATTCCTATACCTAGGTACTAGACGGGCTCGCTATTAAAAGGATATTTAAATTAACATACTTTAAGAGCAAATTATCTTTAGTTACCGACTTGTATGTAAAATAAAGCATCCAGTCTGATTTACAACCGAAATTAAAACTGCAAATTATTACAGCCAGCAATTTACCCATATAAAAAATAAACATATATCTCAACCGCCAAAAAGTAGTACAAAACATTGAAGTAATTAAGTATTTCTCCTTTTATAAATAAAACGCTCAAACAAATACACTATCAATTTTATGGTGACATAAATGCTCCTTCAGAAAAACGTTCGCAAATAATGCTTACATTCGTATTAAAACGAAAGATAGGTCAGAGACGTCGAGAAGACAAGCTCATATATAACCACCATATTCATGAAACCACTCAACATAATCACAAAGTAAACATAAAGGTCACAAGCCTACTTAACGGCCACACTTCATTTGCCCACACCAATTAAGGGTGCCACGATAAATTTAACTAAAATAAAAAAACATAATATCCAAGCCCTCAAACCATCGCAAAAAACATTGTCGTCCGATAACCGTGGTGCACCAAAAAAGTAAGCAGTATCATTAAGCACACAAAATATGTTTTCCATTTACTCAGACGCTTCGAGGCGGTTATAATTTTGTATACGCTGAATGTTTACTCAGTAAGAAGTGCTACGGATCGGTAACACCTGCCGCGTTTTCCCACGACAGCGCTCGGCCGTCTTCGGGTGAAGTCGGGTGTGCTCGGGTGCGCACGACGCCTTAGCGATAGAACCACGCACGCTTATCTTGTCACGCGACCAAATCAGTGTGGCGCGGTTCTAATACTTTCATGTCCCTCATGCGACATGATCATGAATAATATTCATTTATCAACTCCAGATTAACTTCCAATTTAATTAGTTTCAAATGAAATTGTATCTGGCGTGCACAAGTAGTGGATCCAAAAAAGCACTCATTTGTTTTTAACTCGTAAAATTATAGACCTCCAATGTACCGTTGCCAGTTTTATCCTTATTATGTTTCAAGTTAAAAATACAGCTACTCAGTAATCCGAAAATAAACTGCGAAGAAACAAATAGTAAACCGTAAGTAACCACCTTAAATGGGTGTCTTATTAAAAAAGTCTAATGTACTATTTTTAAGTCCGCTCCGTTACCATTAAAACGAAAACAAAGTTGTAAAAATAGAAGAAAAAATAGGTATACTGTCCTTTTATGGTTTAAAAAAGGGTGTTGCAGAACCTGCCTGACAACGTAGTACGATAAATGAGTAGAATAAATAAAGAAAATAAATTGTGCACGGCTGGCGCACCGTTATACTCGTACCTAGGTAGCGGTACGGTCAATATTGTGACAAATCAGCCAAGCCATGAAACTCGAGTAGGCACTTTGTATTCTCGTCTAGCCAATTAGCAATGTTTTTTTGAGTAGGTACTATGTATTATGACAGAACACATGGAGTGAACGAATACAGGACTGGACGTTTAGGGCTTGTTTTAATTTTATGGAGTCAATTGACGGCCCAATCAAAATTTTAATAGTTTTATAGCAAGGCTGGACCACAGTTTACGACAGCATTCCAATTTTGTATTCAGCACGTCGTCACTCGTGGTAAGCTGTCAAAAGTTCCAAATTTAAATTTAGAATGTCGCCGCGAGCTGTCATTTCGGCCCGCCCTAATCAAAACATCTTAACGAGCTGCCAAAAAAGGTTGTCAATTTACAAAAAAAAGGAACTTAATTCAAGACACATTAATTAAAAATCAATATCGGTGAGTGCAAAAAATGTACACGTACACGAGGTATCGCGTCTTCCCGTGCACGAGCGCACCTGCCAAGTTCTCCCACGGTGTTACACACGGCCGTATTTTTACTTTTTTTATTATTATTTTTTGCATAAAATAAGCACTTTCCTCATAATTTCGCAATTTTCGTGCGCAAGTCGCGTCACTCATTTTACGGCGCGTTTATGAATGCCAGTTAACTTTTAAGTTTTTGATCCTTACTTACTGCCCTTCCTCTTTTTGTTAATTTAAGTAGGTAGATGTAATGGCGATGTATGCAAGGTCTGGGAAACCGTTACTAGGGTATATTAAGTTTATTTATAGCAACTGTACCTACTTGTATTTTGCTTTTATAGAAGCTTGGTGTATTTTTTATCTTCCTCGATAAAGCCATAGGTGTGGTGTATTGCTTATGTTTGTACCTACATGTAATTTTCGTAAAAACATTACTTATACTTTCACTCACATTATATATTATATTCAAAGTTTTTATACTTACAATTTTATTTGCCAATAATATGACTTTTTTATATTCACTTTTAGTACAATGTTGTGAAGATTCGAATGGCAATACCGCGTTACATATTACTAAGCAAAATAGTGCTCACAGTGTGCTGCGGAATACACTGATCTTGCTCTAGGAAGGGCAAGTTTGCAAGGTCACTCTTTCGATGGGTGACCGCAGTGTAGTGGTATTAACATCGGCTAGCCTTCATGATTTGAAGGGCTTCTGACAAATTTGAATTAACTATGTAGGCATTTCAGGTTAGAGTAAAATATTCGGGTTCTAGTAACACGTCATAATATGGTCATCTAATTATAACGCATGATGTCGGTACAATGTAGCTATTCCATTATTTAATGGGCTAAATTCATCAGGTATTTTTTCTGTTCTATTTAAAAGGAGAAGCTGAAAAAATGTGCGACAAGTAATTAACCTGTGCTATAAGTTATAGCCTATAACTACTTAGATTAGGATTCGACGGTGGCAAGAGCCAACTGGATGGCCATAGTAATCTAATATTTAAAATCGCTTCACTTTGTTTGTCATCGAACTTCTCCGAAGCAGTTTTTTATGATTTTCTTTTGTGTATATTTAGTACTAGATGAGCCCGTAGTTACACCCGCGTTATTTAAGGCTACTGCTCCGCTCCCGTGGCTCATAGCGTGATGTTATATAGCCTATAGCCTTCCTCAATAAATGGTCTATCTAACACTGAAATAATTTTTTATACCGGTCCAGTAAATCCTGAGGTTAGTGCGTTTTTAAATAGTAATTTATTTATATACTTCAACTGGTTATAATGATAAATGTTATTATTAGGGATTCAGCAAACATTACCAGTTTCATTAAATTAAATTCACTTCGTAATATTTTTGTTTTCTCTGTCACTTGTCTTGGCACGATTTGCATATTTTTAATTTAAATTTAACATTTATATAATTGTTTTCATGTTTAATTAAAGACCAGAACACTAATTTCGGTAACTGAATGAATAAAAATGTAAATGGTTGCCGTAAAATGAAAATGAGAAATTGGAAAATTTACATAACTAGATAATTAATAAACATCTAAAAAGACTATACATAAATAGGTATTGATTGTTTGTTAATTTTAAACGCACAATATACAATTGTACAATTCTAATTTAATTTGGTATAAATTACAGTAGTACCTAAGATAAAAATAATTAACTTACATACATTTACCTATTTAAGCTTTCGTCTTAATGTTTTTGTAGCAGCGAATATCAAATATATTTCGTTTATTTATAGGTGAAATGTGCTTTGTATTTTGTCGCCTGCTCGAATAACTATTATTCATAAGAAGTTGTCTTGTTGTCGAAAGCTTGAATAAATCAGCTCTACTGAAATATAACTAGCTTCTCAAAGAGTACAATTTCAAATTAGTAGTACTTACCTTCACTATCAAAGTCTCCACCTAAGAAAAAAATTGAACTTTTGTCGTGATAACACAAAAGTGGCAAATTTTTCATTCCTTACATATTAAGGTACCTAATTATTTAAAATTCGGAACCCGATTAATCGTCAGATCAAATAAAATATATATAGACCAGGCGGGCTATCGGCGCATATGTGAATGAAATTATCCCTTTAATAGAAAGAATATTCTCTGACCTGAAATTGCTGCAAAAAAAAAGCGAATTGAGCACCAAATTAGTTTTCATGCTCTCTACCGATGGGACGACGTTTTCTTTAGGCCTCTCTATAATTTACATCTATGTTAATAATAATCGGGTACAAAAATTGTGGATGGACAAAAAACTGTGCGACGAGATATATACGAATATATTGCAGTGCAACAGGTGCGCTATTGTTGTCCAAATATGCGAGGCTCTCGTATTTTTGTAGCCCATTGTTCGTTCGAGGGCATTAGGGCAAACCCTGATAAAGATTTGGTTATTTTTTTACGTGAAGGTAGAATTTCATTCGTCACGTTTCTTTTTTTCAATGATTTTATTTTTTATTCGACATTGGCATACGGTGAGTTACCTGTTTCGGTTTAGAGGCTGCAACTATACGATACGTTGTATTTTTTATATGGTTTTGTAAGTAGGTACACTAGACGGTATACGCAATAATTATTATTTTAGTTTAATTTGCGTTTTAAGATACGCCTAACCCGTTGAATCAATTTTGAGGTTTGGGGTTTATAAGAAGTGATGAAAAGGTAGGTAATTTGAAATGTCGAATGGGGATGTGTTTGAAATGCGTCGCAATACTCACCGACAGACATTCTGCCAAGCCGTCTACGTGGCCGCGTCACCTACTGACTCACTCAAATACTCACTAGACACGGGTTCTTCGGTGAGCATCTGAATCGATTCGGACGCGAACGGACAGCACAATGCCACCACTGTGCAGGCGACCTGAACTCCGCCCAGTATACGCTGGAGTATTGTCCAGGATGAGTGTCCGAGCGTGAAGTCCTAGTCGACCAGATCGGACGAGATCTGTCGCCGCCAGCAGTTATAGCTGACATGCTGGCTACGTAGTGGCCTCCTTTTGCGAACTTGTAATGCTCTACAAAGAACCCGCCCGAAGACAAGGGCGGCTTCGCAAACGGGTCCGCCGGCCGCCAGAGTTTGTCGCCAGAATCCGTTGATCCGGGAAGCCGCCAGTAAGGGCAGGTGAGGGCGTGTAGCCTTCACTGAGAATGGGTTCGCTTGAACATGGCGCCATGGGCGGAAGACTGGACAGCTCCTGTACCCAGTGTTCCTCCCGTAGGGCGTCTTTGGTTGACAGTCGAGGTGGTTTTTAGTGGAACACCACATCGGAGTATATGTAGTGTTTGTCTCATTTTCCCAGGAGCCGGAGATCGGAAGGAATTTAACATCTAGTAAAATGTTTATAAAATACTTTGTAAAATTCCAATGTTCTCACTGAGCAAACCATAATTATATATCAATTCAAACCCATCTTCATCAGCCGTGTTCAGATTTACAACAGCATAGCTTCAGTGTTATAATTGTGTCACCTTCATTGATTTCAAAACGTAAATGGAGGTAATAGGCATAACCTAAGGTGATAATAAGCTGCTTCAAGTTTTCGGCAACTCGTTATTCTACGTTTTCTGCAGAGAGCCTGTTTTGAACATGAACTATGTATTTATACTTATACATAATTACATAGTGTCACGCCTCTATCCCCGAAGAAGTAGGCAGAGGTATATTGCTACACCCACTTTTCGTCAGATTTATTTAGTCCCACGTAATAGGGGGCGAGCCTATTGCCATACCGGACACATTACCAGACTCCGTGCTGCTACTGAGAATTGCCTAAAGGAAAAACCCAATAAGTAGCACTTTACCCGACCCAGGGATCAAACCCGAGACCTCCCAATCCCACGCGCATATTTATGCCGCGAGACCAACGAGACACTTATACATATTTATAGATACTATTAGGTATGACAGCGTTTGCAATTTTATTTATATGCATAATGTATGTTATTTGCGGTGTTACTAATAGTTACAATATAGGCACATTTAGATGAGAATTTGTATAAATACAATTTTGTTATGACTTTACAGCATGCATTAGTATACAATTAAATTATACATCGCTATTAACATTTCATATACTCGGCGGTGATTTATAAATATGGCATTGTTTTGCTTAGGTACTACTAGATACTACTTAGATAAGTAGATAATATTAGTGCTGATGTGTTCACCAACATTTGAACAAAAATGCTACAAAGTCAGATGAAACTATGATTACTTAGTTGTTAACTTACAAATAAATGTTTTAATAGAGTAAGCTTATCAACAAAAATGTTTGTATACCTACGCGACACGCACGCTAACCCAGAAACTTAAAAGTTCATAACTCAAAGCTCATTCGCTACTGCACACGCCCACTTCCCACTAATTAATTCTAATAAGACAAAATGCTACGCAAATTTTCCCAAACATTAAAACAATTTGGTGCGGAAAACTTCATCACGCCTAGGCCAACATCGGGCCGTGATTGGTTCATTTCTGACCAATAGTAACGCTTGTTTCGGCCCACGGGCGTTCGCGCGCACGCCTTCCTAACTTCTATTTTTGAATTCAAATAGATTCCGTACAAATGCGTTCTAATTTTCGACCGTTACTTACCGTTGAAGTTTTTCTTAAGCCTATGTTTGTTTTAGTTGTCAAGTTGATTTGCACTCAGCACTTGAATTTTTGATTCAAATGTGTCTGTTTGTCACATAAATATTCGTAACAAGGTAATAAAAAATAAGTACACGTGAAATATAGCGATGACTTGTAATTTTTACATTCGGTATGACTGCTACTTGTTGTACAAGTACGCAAATAAGGAAGTTGAATAGACACTTGTACATTTGCAACATACAGTAAATTAACTTAGGTATATTAAACCGTTTTTACATAAAAATGTGTGTTTATTATTTCAAAATATTTGCTTGTAGTAAAGATAACCCTATATTACTTACTATAGACCTAGTTTACTTTGAAGTAAGTATTTGTTACGTTACGCGGTCGTATGCGTGTAAACGTAACCATCGTGTAGGTAACTCTGACATCGTGAGTCATGACTTCATGAGAACTCATTACTCTAGGTAGGTAGATACCTACTGATTATAAAACATCGATTTATTCGGAATGTAAACAAAATTGTTGTAATTAAAGCTAATGTGCCTCGACAAGTGATGGAACGTTACACTAAGTTTCGAGATCTCAGCTTTCTACTATATAAAGCAATCTGTGTTGGGGTTCGTTGCTCATCTGGGGTAATAAATGAGGATTTTGATGATAATTGCTTCCAGTTTAGTTATACTTACCTACTTAGTTTCCATTCTTGAAAAGTCTCTTTCATATTAATAACCCCAGGCACATTTTTTTTTGGAGAAAGTCATAAATAACGTTTTATCATAAATTCGGATGCGTCTTTATCTCACTGACCATTTTTATATTAAGTATGTGTAGATATTTTGCTGACATTTTACATAAAAATATCCTAAAAAGGACTCTATCTATATTTTCGATCAAAGGTGTACGTAAAAGCATACTTAAATAAATTTAAAAAGTTCATCCGTGTATTTTGAAATATTAAAATATATTCCTGCATAAGATGTTGATTAACATAAAATGATAAATCAAGAGTTACAGGAAATTAACATCATGTGGTGGATATGTTATCTGAGAGATAGTACATCTTGATACACGAACATCCACATCGTAAATCTTAATTTGTGAAATGCTTGAACATTTTTGAGCTAACAAATCATATGAGAAGTTTTTACGAATCACGCGATAGCCTACTCCCTTCGTGTTTAGTGGTGATTCGTTATTTGTGTACGATAATCGGCTGATGTATCCGGTATACGGTTTGGTCCATTTGGTTAAATTATCTACCAGTATAAAATTAAAGAATACATTTTGAATAAAAAGAATCAATCATACTTTTATATTCAACTTCCGTTCTAGGATACATACAGACCCGAAACAGAAACAACAATTTGTAGATCACACATAGTTTTGTTTGGCTGTCTCTTTCTAATAGTCAACTTTTGTATAGACTGGCTTAGAACTTGAGGGATGTGCCAATGACATACCTACAATTGGGCAAGTGCGAGTCGGACTCGCGCACGAAGGGTACCGTACCATAGTCCAAAAAATAAAATCACGTTTGTTGTATGCCTTTATACTTTAATATTTTTTAAGTTTCTACCCGTTTATTAAGATCGAGTAACAAATTGCTTAAAAATTACGTTTGTTGTATGGGAGCCCCCCTTTATTATTTACTTTTTTATTTTTAGTAGGTATGTGTTGTTACCTATATCTAGCGGCAACCGAAATACATAATTTGAAGTGAAAATTTCAGTTTTCTAGCTATCACGGTTTATGAGATACAGCCTGGTGACAGACAGACAGACAGCGGAGGTTTAGTAATCCGTTTTTTACCTTTTATGTACGGAACCCTAAAAAAGCGGCGGTAGCCTAGTGGTGTACGTAACGGACTGCTGAGACGATGGTGTCGGGTTCGATCCCCAGGCACACACCTCTGACTTTTCGAAGTTATGTGTTTATTAAAAATGTTAATTATCGCTCGCTTAATAATGTGCCTGGTAGATGGCCATCGGCTCGCCCCCTATTACATTGGGACCGAAACATAACTGGCGAAGTGTGGGTGTGTAATACACCTCTGCCTACCCCTTCGGAGATGTAGGCGTGATGTTATGTTATGTTGTAAAACGTGCGATAAATACGGAAGGAGGAAGAAACCTTTCAAAGACAAGCAATTATAGTGATAATCAACAGGAATTTGCTAAAAAATATGGATAGTGCGTGTACACTTATTCGTATGTCCGGTCGTAAGTTCCTGTGCTTTTGAAAGTGTTATTCCAACCTAACCCAAGAAGGATGAGTAAAATAAAATCTTTGTAGAATAATACGCATTTTACGGCATTTTTGTTCGCTCCAGTTATAATGGTCAATATGAGTTTAAACATACATATAATGGCCGGTATAAAAAATTATAAATCTTAATGAATACGATGCTTAGAAACAAGTTTCTTTATACATTAGGTATAACACGACGATTTAGGTACAGGTAGGTATACCTGTGGGTTACCTACATGTATAGGATAGCACGCTACAATCCGCATTATGAATCATACGTTCATAACTCCTATGAGCTATAAATATCCTAGTAAATAAGCAAAAGAAATGACTAAGTTCAAACACAAAATTTAGATCTAGTGCTACATAAAAACACTTATGAAGAACAACTCAAATATTTGTCAAGTGCAAACTCTTGAGATTTGAATAAAACGGTATTTAGTATTCGTATGACATGGGGATAGTTTACCGTCTCGTTGACCTAGTTTAACTGGCGTTGTATTGAAAAATTTTCTTATACGAGACATTAGTTCGTCGAGTTGCCGATAGAGGCGTTGTTAGGTAGTACGTAGTACCTAAATCAAAGAGATATTAACATAGAGGCGCATTTCCTATGGGCGCTCTGAAGACAAACTTTTCGTCACCCAAATTGCCGCTTGGCGGCGTGGCAGTCTCAAGTGGCAGTAAAAAATGTCTCTACGAGAGCAAGAGAAACGAACGTTCCTCGAGTGTATCTTAACTGCGAGAGCAAGAGAGACGGAGAACGACGCCAGCACCGCTAACGGTGCCAATTACGAACTAAACTAGAGACAGCCTCCACTTGGAATCGGCAGACGAAATCCTTAAGAACTGCGCTTCTATGTAAATCTGTATTCATTGCCTTAATGTAAAATCGTTGCATACTGAAAAATAGTAAGGAACATTAACCATTTTTCATACGTATAAATAGGATTAGCAATAACGATATTTACAAAGTATCTTCTTAATATGCATCTAATTTTAAATCCGGCATGTGTCAACTGACGTACCTACCTATTATAGAAGGCTGGTCAAGTTTGAAAGGATGTGCAGATCAAATTAATAAGATGAATAATAAAATAAAGCCTGTTAAGCGATAAGTCTGCTCTTTCCTCATAATCTTGCCTAAATTCTGAATCAAACCTCTTATACCAAAAATGATACCTACCTATAGGTACAGAAAATATGCACAAAATGTAACACATTGCAACATTTTGCCGAATCCAGAATTCAAACCCAAGCCTCCAGTTAGACCCGCAGCTTAATGTCATAAATCCAATAAGACAGTAATAAATTCAAACTTCTTTATAAATATTACAAGAAGTAAAAAAAAATAAAGTAAGTTTATTTCCGATGTCTGTATTTCCATTCAGTATTCTTATATTTCCACTCAAAGCAATGACTTTTTAAACAACAATTCCATGCAGCGCCCGTGCTCAAGATATAACAATTTTATATTTATAAAACAAATGCCTCGTGTAGATACTGCTTGTATGTGAAAAAAACGTGACACATGACTCATGGTTGGGTTAGGTACCTACATTGAAATTGCCAGCAACTTCCAATAAGTAATGCGTGAAAGATTTTCTATCAAAGGTATAGGTCATAGAGTCCATTCTACCATGTGTTATTAATCTGCTACTAACAATGCTTAAATCAAATTAAAAGTAAAGTTAGATAGAAAAGGTGATTAATTACGGAAATTATATTGCCGAACGGAGAAAAGCCGAAAATAAATACATGTTTCACCAGTGATGTGACTATATTTATTTATACTTAGCAAACTTTTGTCCATAATTTATATGAGTTCTATGTTCATATTTAAAACAATATATTTATTGTTACTTACATAATTTAATATTAAATATCAAATTGAATTTTAATTTTGATTACGAAGTCAAAAAACGCGGCTTATTGCGCCATCTGTGTGAAAATAATGAAACTAAAAGTTTCAATAAACGCCCACGCGCGCTGCTGTCGCATCTTTTCTTGCTATAGCTAGAAATTGTTGTAAACAATTAAGTAGTAAAATTATTACATATTTTTCTAGTGTTAAATAGTATTAAGTAAAAAAAAATAGTATTAGTACGAGGGTCAAACTGAAAGTTCTTAGAACTGGCCACTTATAAACAATATAATAAAAAAAATATTCTAAAATTTGAAAATAGAACTCTTTGCCAATATTACTGAGTATATATTTCATTCATTTGTCATTTGTTTTACGATTTGGCGGCAAATTGAAAATTGTCTGTGTCACGTCAACATGAATTTAACACGAGAAAATTTTCGTGCAATGATTTTTTATGACTTTCGATGTCATTTAAGTCAACAAGAAAGTTATGATAGACTACGATTGGCCTTTCACGATGAAGCCCCATCTCGTGCGACTGTTTACAACTGGTTTAATGAGTTTAAACGTGGTCGCACTAATCTCACTGATGATGTACGTGAGGGACGGCCTTCTACGGCGACGACTGAAAATAACATCTGTGTTGTGCGGCGTATGATAGAGACTGACAAAAGAGTGACCTATCAGCAGATTCGGACAAGCTTAGGCATCGGTATGAGTCAAGTGCACAAAATCCTCCACGAACATTTAGCGGTCAGGAAGCTTTGCGCCCGGTGGATACCTCATAATTTGACTAAGGCTCAAAAACTCCATCGTGTGGATTGGTGCCGTAAAATTATTGAAAGATTTAACGGAGGTGACTCAAATGCTGTGTTCGACATACTAACAGGTGACGAAAGCTGGATTTACTGTTATGATCCTGAAACCAAAAGACAATCTGCTCAGTGGGTGTTTCCTTTCGAGGAGTTGCCAACTAAAGTGAAGAGAGATCGAAGTGCGGGAAAAAAAATGGTGGCCTCGTTCTTTGGAAGGATAGGTCATTTCGCAACAATTGTGTTAGAGGATCAAAAAACAGTTTCTGCAGAATGGTACACTACCAATTGTTTGCCACTTGTCTTGGAAAAAGTTCGAGAGAAACGACCTCGCAGTAGGATCCTCCTTCACCACGACAACGCCTCGTCGCACACCGCCAAGCGAACGATCGACTATTTGGCGACATCAAACGTTGAATTACTGGGTCACCCGCCGTATAGCCCCGACCTCGCGCCTTGTGATTTTTATTTATTTCCAAAAATTAAAGAAAAACTTAAAGGAAAGCGGTTTATGAATGCTGAAGAAGCGGTGGCTGCGTATCGCGATGCCATTGAAGAGACCCCTAAGGACGAGTGGGCAAAGTGCTTTTCCCAGTGGTTCCATCGCATGCAGCGGTGTATTGACGTCAATGGACAATACTTTGAAAAGATATAATAAAACTAATAACTGGCTAATGTAATCAGTTTTTGATTTTCTAAGAACTTTCAGTTTGACCCTCGTAACACAAAGAACTTGTACTTAGAAATGAATTTTATTATTTCTCAAATCTAATCTAATATGAAAAATATTTGAAAAATTACTCTTAAAATAAATAAATTATTGGTAAACTAACATCGGTATTCCATAAAAATGACTTCACTTTGTAGGTATATTGAATAATTTATTAATCAAAACATATTGTTTCTAATTAATTCGCACGCAACCAATAGCGGCGGATGAAGAGTCTCGCCGGACGTAAACCAACCGACGACAAACCTCTTTATATTTACTAAACTCGTAACTGCAAATTTCACTTTAACGCTATTGAAATCGATTTGTTATTAAACTCTACGTTCACAATAGCATAAAGCCTTTCAATATGGCCACTGAAATGTAAACAGCGCCCTCTGCCGACAGAACATCGAAGCAAAGTAGGCCCGTGCTGAAACCGCCACGAGCCAAACTGATAATGCTCTCCTTGTTTATCATCAACGTATTCATATCTCCCTCTCTTTTTACCACGCCGGCATTAGAGCGCTTGTCGCGCGTCTCGCTCCTATCGCATCGATCATTGATCTTTGAAATTCGAATGCGGTAACTCGAGCGGCGCGCGCGCAGGCCTTCGGCCACCGAGTTCCGTCCCGCTCACACGCGCGGGCCATCGTTACCGTTGTCTCGTGTTTCTTTTATTGCCGTTTTATTATTTCTTGTAGATGATCACGCGATTGTGAGCTGTCGCTTGGCGCGCACACGTCACATTGTCTGTCCCTTTCTAACTGATCAGCGGTGGTATGTTGTTTCTCTTTCTGTCCGGCGCATGTCGGACTCGCTGCCGTGCGTCGATGTTTTGGGAAGTGCACCCGCCCGGCGTTCCCACGGTTCACCTTCGGCCGACTTCCTTACGAAAAAAACAAACAAGAGCACTTTGTTGAAGAAAATCGACGTCTGCCGGTCGCGCTGAATGATTAATACAATTATGATCGCGTACGCTGCTACCTACACGACTTGACGGTAATAATAGTTCTTTATACGGGACACGTGGTTTCGCCTCGGACTTTTGAATTATTGTTATACGGAGACTAATATTTCGGCCGCTACCGTACAACCAATTATGTTTGTTACCTACTTGACATTTGGGCAAAACATGTTTTTAATTTTGCGGTAATGTAGGTCTACGTGACCGTAGCGCTGATTTTCGTAGCGTTTCGTAGACGTTAGGTTATTAGGTAAATTAGGTGAAATGATTAGTGATTTTTAAAGGTATTATTGTAAAAGAGGTAGAATTGAAGTTAAGGGCGCGATGTGCGGATCAACTGGCTTATTTATTTATTTTCAAATAAGACTAGATACACACCAATAGCGTACCTTAATATTGGGATATGTAGTACAATTTTATTTAAAAGAATGTTTCAATCGGCATTTAATGTAGGTACCTACCGATTAAGTGTTCTGATCGATCAGATTAATCCACAACAGTTTGTTTTTTATTTTTACGATGTTGTTTGATGAAAGATTTAGTTTGTCTTTTACCAGCTTGCTTTTTTATGTTTATGGTCTCAATTTAAGCAATTGGAGATAAAATGACGATTCATGGAAATAAAATCATCAAAAATCTAATGAGCATGCCTATTTTGCGGCAGACTTAAAGCAACTAAAATTGTCAAGCTCTTAAATATTCAAATGAAAAATATTTTTTGATTTAGCTAAGCTATGCATACAGGGAAATAACGGAATCATACTCAAAGTAGTTTTTACTTATTTAGTTATTAAATCTGTTCCATTTAGGAAATCAGTAGGTACCTACCTATTGTCTTCAACAATAAATCGTTATAAGAATAAAAATATTTATTTGCTAGAAATATGGTCAGATTAACAAAGTGTTGTAAATATTATAAAAGGCACAGCATGTTTCACCGACATTTGGCATGCAAAATTTAAATAGGCACAGCTTACACATATTTTTGTTTCAGTTATAGACATATCTAAGTGCATAAATCAGCAACTATATCAAACATTTTATGACATGACATGACAATATTAAGAATAAATATTATACGAAGTAAATATTATAATCATATTATGTACAACCTAAATCACTTCTTAAAATAGGCAAACCTAAACCCAAGCCCATTAATTTTGTTTGCAGCCTAAATGTATCACCTAAATCAAGTCAAGTAGAAACCTAAAAAAATGAGGTCACACTATTAATTAGAACACTTTAACAAAAATATGATTCATGAACATATGGAACCTAAACGTAGCGAACAATCTGGACTTATTAATTAGTGTTTTTTATCCTGTTTATGTACTTTTAGGTCAACAATTTCTCAAGACACTTGAGTTACTTAGAAGGCGGCGAAACCATTATTTCAGATGTCAGATGCCATGTTTATGTTGAGGTTTAACACTTAGAAAACTGATTTACGGACATTTTCAATATTCGATCCATACATGGATTTTGAGATTCGAGATTCTTGTTTGACATAATTATTTTGTATGGAGCTTATGTCAAAAATGAATCTAAAATCTACAAATCTATCTATAGATCGAATATTGAATTCCGTAGTTAGAAGATCGTTCGTTCTATCTATCTATACATAAAATTGAAGTGTCTGTTTGTTATATTAAAATAACCGCTTTATACTAAATGCAAATGGATGTATACACGGTACATAAACCGAAATGGCAATATTTACAATTTTTGTCTGTCTGTCTGTTTGTTCTCGCTAATCTCTGGAACGGCTGGACCGATTATAACGGGACTTTCACTGGCAGATAGCTGATGTACCAAGGAGTAACTTAGGCTATAAATTAACCAGCTACGCGAAGTAGGTAGTTCCCTCAGGACGCGGATGAAACCGCGGGCAACAGCTAGTTCTATAGTATTTTCTTGGGTTGCGGCAAATGTTGCCCCTTGAAATCAAATTACGGTTTGCGGATTCTAGCGTGATATATTGGTTTTACTTACATTACATTAAACTGAATATTCTAGAAACTACTATCGTTCGTTCTACTTTTCCTCCTAAACGAGTTGAATATTTTTGATACTTTTTTGTAGTTACGATAATCAAGGGCTAAAAATAGATAGATTCTTCAGATCTAGTCGTGCCAAAGTTCATGTAGAGCGCCTTTGGTCGGCAGCCGAGATGGTATTTAGTGGAGATACAACATACTCCGCCGGAGATCCAAAAATATCTTCCAACTCGTAAAAAAAGTCGTGTTAAAGTTATTACCTACTTATTTATTTAATACCAAAACGAATACAGTTCGTTATTCAAGTATCTAGCTTTTATGATCCTTAATAAAATATTAAACTGCAGTAAACAACAGTAAAAATCTCTTTAAAGGTCTATTTAAATCTAGGACTTGT
This sequence comes from Euclidia mi, assembly GCA_944739405.2. Taxonomy (NCBI): domain Eukaryota; kingdom Metazoa; phylum Arthropoda; class Insecta; order Lepidoptera; family Erebidae; genus Euclidia; species Euclidia mi. The sequence continues at coordinate 20,290,270 of OX123202.2, read as the reverse complement.
CCGATATTGTATTTATTCCTTGTTTTGTAACTTGTACTCTAGTAGGTCAGATTTTAGAAAAATGTTTTGCTCGATCTTGGCCTATCGGATATACTTTACTAGTGGATCCATAAAAAGACTAGCATCTTTCTTATAGTTATCGTTTTATGTTTCTTTAGTATAGAGTATAGAGCACCGCTTTTTGCACTGTCATAATAGCGATGAATCTTTCTACGTTGTCTAATAAAAATGAAAGAAAGAAACCGAATAATGTGCCGATTATACTTTCTTCTTCTTTCATCTTGTATCTGTTGTGTTTTTACTGCCTTGGTTTTATTTTGTTAAGTATATTTATTTTTCTAGAAGACACAGGTTCAAATACTTATATATTAAGCGCACAAGACGCAAACAGTTGATAATCTCATATTTCAGTTACAGAATATCTAATTGAATGTATTTTGCAGATGCCGAATTTAATGTTAATTATGAACTATCGCCGCTCTGTCATAAAAAGGCCGTTGTCATAAAAAGTATGTTGTATCCTCTTTATCTGTCTTTAGTTACGTGTTGCATTTTGAACTAATTACAAATAAATTGCATAGATTTTCGAAAATCTAAAAGAAAACTATTAAGTATAAGTAGGTAAAAAAAAGGTACTAGAATACTAGATGTGGGGATCATAAACATGCTTTTGGTTAGTTAACCACTTATATATCTAATCTTCCAAGCATATTCATTACCATAAATATGTTTTAGGGTGAAAAACAACGTTGCTTTTTTTAGTTGACATATTCTCATGTATGTATGGATTGTGTCGGGCGCAGGCGACGGCAGATGGCGAATCATCCTTTTATGCGGGACATATTCAATCAGCCGGGAACGACGGTAGGAATAGTGTGGATACGCAAAAATATGTTATCGGAAATCGCTATCCCTTTCGAGGTCAGACGGCAGTCGCGCTGTGGAAAAGCTAGTAGTAAAAAGTAAGTGCAGAAGCACTTTTACTATAGCAGAAGTATTTGATACGTTATGTCAGTGGTGGTGGAGCGTGTTCTTTTTTTTTATAGTCTCTCGCCTGTATCGCCGAAGGGGTAGGCAGAGGTGTAAATGTTACACCCACATTTCGCCAGATTTATTTTAGTCCCACGTAATAGGGGGCGAGCCTATTGCCGTACCGGGCACATTACCAGACTCCGTGCTGCTATTGAGAATTTCCTAGCGGAAAAACCCAATAACACGTTGCCCGACCCGGGAATCGAACCCGAGACCTCCCAATCCCACGCGCACATTAATGTAGCGAGACCAACGAGGCAGTGTGTTCTATGTGTTTAATAACTACATTATTATAATAACCATACCAAACAATATATTTCTTCCGTATGGTGATGGATATAAAATACAATGTGTCTCTATCCCATTTTATTTCGTGTCGTAAGATGCCACTAAGGAAAATACACGAAACAAATAGTATAGCGCACAAGATATGGCAAAACAACATTAAATCCTTTACCAATCAGTCTGACCAGCATAGTATAACACGCTGGTCAGACTGATCGGTCACCCAATTTCTACTATTTACTGACAAGGCTTTTGTGACGCAAACAATGAGAGACCTGTGTTCAGTAGTCGACGAGCAAAGAAGAGAAGTTAGAAGAGATGAAAGCCTCAACATCGAACCCTACAACGCTAGCCAGATGGGTGGCTAATATTCTATGATATACAGGTTGTAAAAAGACCCTTAACGAAAACTGAAACCCCATATTGTACCAATCATTACGAACATTTTTTGCTTGCGCGTCATACCTGGGAAATTACTGGTTCAGGATATATTGAGGCTCAAAGTTACTATGGAATTTTTGAAATTAGATACAAAATCGATGCAATTACCCCTCCAAACTGTTCTATAGATGTCCTATGCACCCATGGATTAGTAAGTAAATATATTGAAAATTGCACGCGCGCATTTTTTATAGTGGCTTGAAAAAGTGAATACTTAAAAAAAAGTCGTTCCCCAGGTATTATTTTTTATTAGTATGACTTGGCATGATGTCCAAAACGAGTAGACTTCGGCTTGGTGATGGGTCTTGTGACACTTTATATTGATTCACAAAGCTATTGCGGCTCAGAATTAGGAGAAAGTTACGTCCAGCAGAGGAGCATGACACCCTAGACATGGCAGCTGCGACTTAAATAAAGTCCTCCAAGAATAAACCGTCGTATCCATACTACACTCAACGTCCCCCTGGCATGTGCTCAAGAAACAATATCCCTGGTTGCACGTAAGACGTCTGAGGCTCGGTTCTCACGCTCGCCCCTCGCACACGTGGCACAAACACTAGCATCGCACCTAATTATACGCCACACAAAAAGAAACAACGCCAAGGCAGCTTTACATCATTATATCCATATTTGCTTAGAAGCTTCAGCTTGATAGGAAAATGCTTTCTTTGGATTTTCGTTGACTTGCTTTTGCGTAAAAAGACAATACATGTAAAGCATTTTTATATTCGGTTTGGTTTGGTATTAAAAGGTCTGTCCCGAAATTAAAGGAAGATTGAATTTGGGCAGTTATGTAAGTGTTGGCAACTAGCTAAAATTTAATATTAAAACGTTTCGGTTAAAAAGGACGGTTACATAAAACATGGTCATTGAAATACCTATCTTAATCGGTTTTATAGCCTTTTTTTTCTCTTGGTTTGGCTTCTTTTACAAGGGTGTCGTGGCATGGCACTAGAGTCGCACCTAATAATACAGTACCTACACAAATATAATCAACCTAACAAAAGTATAGCTTTATATCCCTATTGATTTGTTGGAAGATATTAAGTAACTTAGCATGCGTTTGAAGGATTCTCATATTTGTATTGGATTTGGGTTAGGTTAGTACAAAGTTATAACAATATCAACTTCTACGAGATAAGATTTGTTTTTTTAGAAAAATCTGAATTGTTTTTTAAGAATTGTGTTTTTAAAAGAGATTGCTTTAACTCCTTAGACACGTCGTGTAGTTGCAGATAAAAACACCTAGTCACAGAACAAATAATTATACTCATCACACAAAAAAATGTCATGGATGGAAATCGAAACCTTTACCCCTGCCCAGTATCGGATCTATGTGTTTTTCGAACCGGGTAAATCTTACTAATGGCGCCTCCTCCCAACAGTTTTCCCACCAGTTTGAATTTTTCGCTCTATGTCGTGACATGATTTTGGCGCCCATGACGCTGCCGCCCGGGGCAAATGCCCCGGTTAGCCCCAAGTAGATCCGCCTCTGCCTCTACCTTATCAAACATTCCAGTCAACACTATCTCACTATCTCCAATCACCGAAAGTTCAGTAGCCATAATTTAGCTCTACATCAATAAACACTACTTTTAATGCAACCTTATTAACATTTTAAGACTTTCAAAATGTTTATACGTACAAGTGCGTACTAATTAAGTGTAGGAAGTAAGTCGATGGTATCTTTATATTTCTTTATTTTTATCACGTCGACGGTACAAGGCTTTGGAGTGTAATCGTTTATAAACTGGTAGTAGTTATTACGTCTGAAGTGGATGAGAGATCGGTGTTTAAGATTCTTGGTTCCTTTAGATTGTTTACTTTGTCGGACGATTGGAGTGGTTTCTGTGTGAGTTTTGTAGATAATATATAGGTAAGTAAAAATACTAGACTACTTCAATCTGGGGTCCGGTTACTAGTCTAACCGGATTTGGCTGAATATTAGCTTTTCCACAGAGCGACTGCCTGTCTGACCTCCGCAACCCGAAGGGATAGCGATATTCCATGGTTTAGACTAGTGTCAGTTTATTTAGAAGGTACTGACGCCCTGTAACGACTGTCAAAGATCTTCATGACAACCGGGACCGACGGCTTAACGTGCTCTCCGAGGCACGGGACAAGCGATCATTAACAATTCAATACGCACATAACTCCGAAAAGTCATTGGTGCGCGCCGTGGGTTCGAACTCGATACCCTCTGCATGGCAGTCTGTTGGTATATCCACTCGGCTATCGCTGCCTTACTTGAATGAATTCTCTAAATATATAAAATGTACTTTTGTTCAGGTTTAGCGGAATGGCTTTGAGAGGGTGATTTCCTCATTACGCTGTGCCGAGGTGTCCTGGTTCCTTCCATCTACCTAGAAAAACAACCAATTACAATTGGTGGTTTTTCAAGTTATATAGATATAATTATAAATTAATATATTTTAAGGACACAGAAACAAAAGGCTATGATGCAAATAAATATAAAAACTCCCAGAACCATCCTGATTCTGGAAATTAAAAAATAATAATTCCAAACCATTCATGTTTATAAATCTTACAGCGTCATGAAAACCGCAACACATGGCGACAATCCAAGCCAGATAAACTATTTCTACCTACCTCAAAATTGTCTTTGAGAAAGTATAAATGATACTCCTCCCCTGATTGAAGTAGCAGTAAATTGATCGCCTACTTCAAGCATAGAAAATCACCGAAGAACCGTTAAGCATTTATTTGGCTTTGCGTAACGTAATATGCGCAGTTTTTACGCACTTTTGTCAGATTTCAAGGATAAAGTGGAAGTGGTTTGGATATGATATTGTCAGGCTTATACGGTTTCGTTCACACGCAAAAAATACTTACTACTTTAGTAAGATAATGTAAACAATATGCAGTCTTATAGATAAGGTGTCCATCAATTGATTGATTTTTTTTGTAATAAAATATTACAATAAATCAAATTGATTTGAATATCTTAAAATTATGATATTTAATTACTAAGCCACCATTATAATAAATCATTACATAGTATAAAACAAAGTCTGTCTTCTGTTTGTCTGTCCCTATGTATGCTTAAATCTTAAAAACTACTCAAAGGATTTTAATGCGGTTTTTTTAATAGATAGAATAATTTAAGAGGAAGCTTTATATGCATAACTAACGTGGGCCAAGCCACTGGCGACGTCTAGTTTATGAATAAATCTGTTAGTGTTTTCGAATCTAAAATGTATAAACTACTAGCTTTTGCCGACAGTTTCACCAGCGTGGTGACAGCCTATGTGCCATTCTGGTGTATATATATATTGCATAGTTTGATTAAAATTTGTCATACGTCCGATTAGAAAAAAAAACTGTAGATCAATACTTTTGCATAATAAATCAATATACTTAATATGTATCTGAATCTGTATTTAATGTAAATATTCATTAAGATATTCTATTTTGTAATACGTGCTACCTTAAAAGTATAATATCCATACATAACATTTCTTTCGTCGTGAGTACTTGCAACGCACACATTTGAAACACAACTCATTGCTCAAACAAAAAACAACACGCTCCAAGTACTATCTTCATTTCAATACTGTTTTATGACTGTATTGATATCTCATTGCACTTAGTCTTTCATTTGACTCGACTCTTACACCTTGTAAAAGAACACAACACCGACACACAATACAAAGGAAAGTCAACTTTATGATTAAGATTCTAAGGTGTAATTGCCGATGTATTGGATGTGAAGTTATGCCTTTTTCATTTGTATAAAAGCGATAAGTGACAACACCTGTCCACTTTTCCCACACAAGAACGGATGTCGCCTGTCAAGTTATCTGAAAACATATACGTACGTCTCGGAACACCAACGCTAGTGTTAAATGAAACGCATTTATTATTGCCGTTATGTGATTTGTTCACTTGTATGATGACGTAACACCGAGAATTTGTTGTTATCGATGTGAATATATAGATTTTATTATACGTAAGCACTTCTAATGTTATTTGTTGGGTGTTGACAACGACGCGTCAAGCTTACATTCTTACAATTTGGCTGTGGATCCCACGTTGTAGCTTATACTAGCAGTGTAGTATAAATGAGTTATCTGATTTGAACTACACTAACCGTAAATATTATTATGGCATAGTGATTTGAGCGGTCACCTCGACGTTTAGAACACCGCCGAATGTTGTAGGTTCGAATCCCATAGAACACTTTGTGTGAGACTTAAATCATTATTTTGATTTCGAGCGTACTTTGTGTTCGTTTATTGCAAGTTTTTTTTTGTTTTTATGTTAATAGGCGGCAAACGAGCAGATGGATTGCCTGATGGTAAGCAATTACCGCCGCCCATGGACACAAGCAACACCACAGGAGTCACAAGTGCGTTGCCGACCCTTGAGGATGGGAAAGGGGATATGATGAGGAGTGGGATCAGGGAGAAGGAATAGGGGATAGGGCCTCCGGCAATCTCACTCACCGAACGAAACGCAACAGTTTAGGTACTGTTACTTTACGTCGATTTTCTGTGAGAGGGTAGTACCTACTTCCCCGGTCGAGCCGGCCCATTTATGCTGAAATCAGCAAGGCTCTACTACCTTGATTTTGTAAAGTCCTCCACGATACAGGATTTATTCATATTGCGAGAGGCGTATTAGTGTAAACTTGTGTTCTTTACGCTGTGCCAAGTAGGCTTGATCGCCACATAACATAGGAAAGTCATCTCATATGTAGGTATGTATTTACTATTTTTATGTCCTTTGCTTGTTGACAACCTATCTTACGGATCCAACTTTTTCTGGCAATAATAATTATGCTACCACAAAAATAGTAAATAAAATTTTTGTTTAGACTATAAGCGGACCCTGAGCTCCAAGGAAGTCTCGGATGCAAGCAGGATGACGCTAGGACGATGATGATGAAGAATTGTAAAGAAGTAGAACTACACACCATGTAAAATATGTCTAAAGCTTTCCAGTATACTAGAGTCCGTATATGTCTCTAGAGAACTTACCAGCAATTACATGCAATTTAGTATTAACATAATTACAATTACGGGTGCTAAACACATAATTGTAAGCACGGGCAAGCATTGCCGACAGACTTAATCAGCGTAAAATATGCCGCGGAGATTATGATAAATTGACATTCCTCTTCTATATAAGTCCTTATTTAAATACCAGCCAGTCTGGTACAAACTTATGAACTAATAAAGAAAGAGTGAGTCATATTCTGGACCAATGACATCAACATGTTGATTACTAATATTCGCATCCTGAATAATACTTTAGTGGCTAATCGCTTCATCCGAGAAGGAATCGTAGTGATTCTATGGATGCAAATGCAACCAGTTTTACTTATATAACATTACTCAGTTGTCATATTGGATTGCCTTTGCCTTTTATTAGTTTATACCTGCATGATTAAAATGTGTTCTTAGATGTTATGGCATAAATATGAATCGAATTGAAATCACCCGACTATACATTAGTAGATATGGAATTATCCGTGTGGTGACGGATTAAGAATACGGAATGTCACCACCCCATATCATCCCATGGGTGTCGTAAGAGCCGACAGAGGGAGCATATTATGCAGAGAACAGCGCTGTAAGAGAAGGGAAACTTGATACAAACCCCATACCAACCCGTTTGGCCAGCGTGGTACAGTAGGCCAATTCCTCATTTCAAAGGAGAGGCCTAGTCCAGCATTGGACTGTTAAAGGCTGATGATGATGGAATTAGATTTGCGGATCGGATGCATTAAATTCGGCTTCACAAATTTCAGCAATTAAAAGCCTGCCTGTAAAGCAACTCGTTTAGAATTAGTGAAGTCTCAGATAAGGTCTGATGTGTACTGATACTGGTAAGGTCACTGTATTTAAGAATTAACACATGTGTTGCACAGAGATGTAACAGAGCGAGTTACTATCAACTGAAACCTTACAGTGCTACCCGACAAATCAGTGCGGCAAGCCCATCTTTGAAACTGACATGATACCTCTCCAGTAGGGACTCTTAGTTATACTATTATTTTAAAACTAAGTAACTTGTCATCGAGAAGTCGACGTATCACTAGCAGTCATAGCGAGAATTACTTTTTACTGTTTCGGGGATTTATACCACGTACCTTTGTTTTGAGTAACCGATATTTCGGCACTGTTGCAAGCTGTCATTAATACATCCGTGAACATGCCGCTTGCAACATTGCCGCAATATCGGTTACTCAAAGCAAAAGTACGTGGAATATATCCCGTAGGAAATGTAAAAAGTAATTATAGTGACCACGAAAGTTTAAATTCCTATATAGCGAGAATTGTCTAGACGTTCGTTAATAATAATAATAATAATATTCTACCTACATACACACATCACCATCTAGTCCCAAGCTAAGCAGAGCTTGTGTTATGGGTACTAGATAATGGATAAACATACATATATACTTTTATTTTGTAAATACATACATATTATACATAGAAACACCCAGACCAAGACAAACATCCATGTTCATGCACACAAATGTTTGACTTGAGCGGGAATCGAACCCGCGACCTTCGGCGTAGCAGTCGTTTACACTCCCGCTGCGCCAACTGGTCGTCTCAATGTCGGTCCAATCTGCAAAGGTAAGCAATGCTTGCACAGGCCGCTACTTGAGCCTTACTTAGCCTACAAGTTTGTCAACATAGTGGCTAAGTGTAGTAATTATAACGCGGCACCTAGATTTGCTTACCCACACTGAGATGTTCAGGCAAAATCACATTTATATCTATCTTCACCACCATCAACCTTTAACAATCCACTGCTGGACTAGGCCTCTCCTTTGAAAGGAGGAATTGGCCAACTATACCACACTGGCCAAACGGGTTGGTATAGGGTTTGTATCAAGTTTTCCTTCTCTTACTGTGCTGTTCTCTGCATAATATGCTCCCTCTGTCGGCTCTTACGACACCCATGGGATGATATGGGGTGGTGACATTTCGTATTCTTAATTCGTCACCACACGGACTATAAGTATAAGTATATATCTTACACTATTATTAATGACGCCAAGATCAGTCTCTCCGAAACTTGCTCTCATTACAAAAATCAAAACAGTCATTAACTTTAAACAACAGGTGTGTACCATAATTAATTGTTTAATTTCTACCATTGCGTAAGCGTAGACCACCCAGCCATCGACGCTATCATAAATCATTAACAGAAGCCATTTTATAAACTTGTGGGACTAAATATGGACTATTAATTAAGAGCAGACATTTTATATGTGGTGGCTTTTTAATTCAAAAGATGAGTGACTGTGTTGAGGTACAATGTTGCGTGTTAGCTCGGGCGGTGAGCTAATAAATACTATTTTATTTATTTATTTATAGACTCACGCCTGTATCCCCGAAGGGGTAGGCAGAGGTGTAATATTACACCCACATTTCGCTATGAATTTTCAGGTCCCACTTAATAGGGGGCGAGCTTATTGCTGTTACCGGGTTCATCAGACCCAGACTCCGGGCTGCTACTGAGAATTCGGTAAAACCCAGTAAGCTTTTTGCCCGACCCGGGAATCGAACCCGGGACCTCCGATCAGCAGTCGCATACCCTATCCACTGGACCACGGAGGCAGTTAATAGATGATGTGAATATAAACTATTGTATGTAGAGCTTACACTAGTGCATTTTATAAGAGAAGTAGCTAGGCCCGCGGTTACACTCACGTTATTTAGAGATACTGCTCCGCTATGGCTCCGCTCCTGTAACCCATAGCCTTCCTCGATGAATAAGCTACCCAAACACAAAAATAATTGTTCGAATCGGATCGGTAGTTCCTGAGAACAAACAAATTTCAGCTATATAATATAAGTATAGAAATATTCATTTCATCTGCTTCTTGTGAGAGAATGGCGTGTGCTCAAATTAAGAAGTTACTATAGTGGATAAGTATGACACCTTCACCCTCATCAGACTTTATAGGCCGATACATAATAGGCCAACGTTACAGACACGACTGAAGAGATATTAAGCGTGGAATTTACGGATAAGCGTGCTTTGGGTACCGCCAAATATCTAATTTCTAGCATCATTGGATGATGTTTAGCAGAAAATCCAATATCCCTATTTGCTTGACTCGGCAATCGAACCCGAGTCATGATCTGCAGTGACCTACAGTGCTGTTGCCACAATATTAAAAAATACATGCATGTTAAAGTATCTCTCTATTCCCCAAGAAAAGCTAATGTATCATCATCAGCCTTTAACAGTCCACTGCTGGACTAGGCCTCTCCTTTGAAAGGAGGAATTGGCCTACTATACCACGCTGGCCAAACGGGTTGGTATAGAGTTTGTATCAAGTATTCCTTCTCTTACAGTGCTGTACTCTGCATAATTTACTCCCTCTGTCGGCTCTTACGACACCCATGGGATGATATGGGGTGGTGACATTCCGTATTCTTAATCCGTCACCACACGGACAAATGTATACGTAAATACGTAATGTATACGCATCCTATAAAACTAATGAATCATCTTAAGATTTTCTAATCTCAAAGCAGCTGTTTCGGTAATCTTATATCCGTTGAAACTGGATTTTTAATCAGAAACTCTTCACTTACGTGTTGTAAAATGTGTATGGCGCTCTGTGCCTTTATGACGTAATATTGGTTTTAAATTAATATTATTACCAAACCCCTCTACACCCAACAAATTAAAATACCTTCACACATGAGCCTTACTGCTGCTGCAACAAGAGTCACTTTCGCTCAGCTTTTGATGACAGAGATGCAATTTTAGTGTGGTTTTTTGTGTGAAATATACCGAACTTCCTCCGAACTGAATCCAATTTGTCTCTTTACGTAGAAGCCGCTTATAAATCGTGTTAATAGGCGCCATAAATAATGCCTTCCTAATCTCTAATTAAGGTGGTAAGTACTTACAATGTCTGTACATGTAGCTATCGGTTTTTGATAACATTTTACTAGCTTTTTACCGCCATATACGGTCAGTAATAGAAAAACGTTTTCATGTTCTGATTTGTACATATTGTTTTCGTGATAATTAACATGAATTAATATATGTTATGAACTCTCAGACAAACTAACCTCAGTACTAAGAAGATAATTTCCTGAATTGCCTGCCCCCGAATTCTTTTATCTAAAAAAAGTTCGGAGGCAGGCAACTGATGGTGTGACACCCCCGTACTCAGCAAGTACGTCAATCTTCTGCTTTTTAGTGATATCTATCTGTAGTTGATTGAATCAGGCGTTACATGGTGTAAATCCATTCCAGATAATAATAGAAGGAAAGAGGAATGCACCACGTGCCTGCGAAGTAACCAACTCAACTATTTCAATAGAAAAACGGTGGCAAAAAGGAAATCCTTTGATGAAATAGATAAGGAAGTTCCAGGAAGATACCTGACATGCAGTATTTATCTCTATGCGTCTTCGTATCTAGCTCTGTCCAGTCGTGGTCCGATATAGCGTCAGAAACAACTATGAAAATATAAATGCAATTATACTTGCGCTTAATAATATCACCATTGATTTTGAGGCATTACCAGAAATTCGATTTCAAGGCCACTATTATAAAAGTAGTATGGAGTGTCTTTGAACGACAGAGTAAAGAATTGTGTGATAAGAGAATGTTGTGGGGTAAAAGAACATGTAGTGACAACCATTGAGAAAGGTATGCTAAGATGGCTTGGACACATGGAGAGGATGGATACCGAAAGACTGACCAAGAAGTATAAGTCAAGTGTGAATGGGACAGGAGGAAGGGGAAGACCTAGGCGGACGTTCTCTGACCAGATTGGAGACATCCTAAGAAAAGGACAGCTTAGAAGTATCCTTAACCGAAGAGCATGCATGAGAAATTTAATGGGAGTGAATGAAGCAAGAGAGATATGTCAGGATCGTTGCAAATGGCGTTCCGTAGTCTCTGCCTACCTCTCCGGGAAACAGGCGGGAAACAGTCTATGTATGTACGTATGTATGTATAATAAAAATACATCGAATGGACATGGCAAATGACTAACTGTACCAGTGTCTTGTTAATCCTTGACAAATCGCAGTCTGATCGATGTTAAAGAGACAGTTATCAATTGAATGCGTGTGACGGTCGTTCCCAACATCGAACGCTGCCAACAATTTAATTGCAATTACAATCCTGCTTCAACTGCGTCTGCAAATCAGATTGAATTATAACTCGTTGTTAGGGTTGGTCAAGGGGTCAGCATGAAATTACTTCTAGAGTTCGTGAATAAAAAATGAGATGGATAATTTTATTATTTACTAGAAATAACGTGGCAGGAAAAGAAAGAAAATATATGAAGAACCTCATTATCGTTCCAGCGTTTTCCCGATCGAATCCAACACTTCCGCCTTGGACTCCAGAGTCCGCTTACTAGTCTAACCAGGGGGGCGATTCAGAATCTTTCGATATCTCATTTGACATTCGATTCCGTTAATTGTGAAACGGGCTACCTCATTTTTTGTCAAAACTATCGCACTTCCTATGAATTTTATGCATTCAGTATGAAGTAAATTAATAAATAAACCGAATTCAATGAATATTTGTTCAAAATATCTCTGATAGGCGGCTAAAAGACGAGGACAATAATTTGACATATCGTACGATTACTTGTCGTGAAATTCTGAATCGGCCTGCAGATTAGACAGAAAATAAGCTTTGTCAAGAAGCGACTGCCGCCTGAACGCCGCTACCCAAAAGGATGGCGATATTCCATGGGTGTTTGTCTGTTTAATGTTAGTACACTCAACGGAACTGGCTCTCCAAAATGACTATCAAACGTCATTATGACCGCAGGGACCAATGCTTAGTATTAGAAGAAAACATGTCAGCTAAAGGACTCTTATCCATAAGTATGTTAAAAGAATCACGGTTTATGGGCTATAGAACAGTATGGAACAATATGAAAATATGTTCCACCATACGTTTTGCTTCCGGTGACACGCCGGCACAGTAATCAGACCACGGCGCCGTCTATTTATGTGCGTCATTTGAATTAGGTACTGTTGTATTGCAGTTTTTGAAAGTTTGTTGTCGTGGCAGATGTTGATGTTGTTTTGTAATTTCAATTGACATATTATGTATATCAAGAGTTATAATTACTTTACGTCATACAGAACTTAGGTAGCATGTTGTACAGTAATAACATGGAGAGGATGTTTGACGAAGGATATGCCAATGTGAATGGTTGCCCATACACGGAGGAAGGAAAAGACCTGGAGGATCTCTGACCAGATTGGAGATATCCTAAAAAAAAGGACGGGTTAGAAGTACCCTAACCCGAAGAACATACATGCGAAATTTGATGAGAGTAAATGAAGCGAGAGAGATTATGTCAGGATCGTTGCTGATGACGTCCGTCTCTGCTTACCTCTTCGGTAAACAAGCGTGAGTCTATGATTGTATGTAGAACTTAAGTGAGACCTATCTAATGGTGCTCTTTCACCCAACCTGAACGGTGATCTTTAACTCTTTATCTTGGCGTGTCGTACGTAAAACGTATTATGGAGAATATATTATGTCTGGACTTCAAAATAATATAAAAGAAGAGATCAAATATAATGAAGTGACAAAAAAAAGCAATGACTCTGAGTTTGTTTTGGCCTTCCTTCTCAAGAAGTCATTTAGCTAGAAAAAGCCGACATCGTCTAGAATAGGGTTTTAACTTGTATAAGTGTTGTAAACAAACGAAATGCAGAAATAAATATGTCTTTATGTCTTTATACCATAATTTACTAGCGCTTCAGCGTGGTGAGGTAAAATTTTGTATAGAACTAATATAATTTGAATATCACAAATTGATTCTTTACTTGATTTATTCACCGATATAGTAGTTTATTCCATACTAGCTAACCAACATAGCAGCAGTGATAACGATAAGCAATTTTTATTACTTCATAGTTCTTTTATACGTGGCAACCCTCGACATTTAGTCATCACCATCCTGCAATCACGACAATTGTCGACTTACGATGGATGGATTGTGCATTGAAATAAATGAATCGTCGTAAAACAAGCTGTTGTGGGATCGTTAAACTGAATCTAATGATGCTTAACGCGACCCTTGCGGTAACTCCTAGTAGGGGAGAGCTGCTTGAAACTTCGTGCTAGGAACTTGTGTGACCGTGATGTAATAAATTTATACATGACATTTACGGGTTACGTACATATCAACGAGACATCGACTAAAGCGAAGAGTTGCACTAGTTTGCCAACACGGCAGTCGTAGCATTAACGGGTAGTACTTAGAGCCTTCTAGAACTTCGTTAGACTAAATTACATGTATAACATCGTATTCTCAATTAACTCAATTGCTGCCGAAAGCTGTCACCTTGGATCACAGGGTTCGTTTTCTAGTTAACCATATTAATTTTAATTCTGGTGATAAATGTATTTGCAGGCTTTGTACTTTATAGTATCAGCACGAAAGCAAACCCTAAAGTGCAAGCTAATAGTTTGGATGCAATAGAGATAGCACTACGAAGATTATACTGACTGCCCATCAGGCGAAGGATCAATTGACAGTCTTCTTGTGAGATCGAGCATGATTTCGCAGACTTCAAAGGCTTTTTTCGACACTTAAGCCAATCTTGTAGTCCTTGAGATGAAGTGCATTGATAAATATTCTTACGCTTTACTAAAAATGTACGTAAATCTGTTGAACTATAAATAGAACTCACGTTTTATAACTTGTGTAATTCTACTTTGCAATTTGTTATCGTACCAAAAGTATCCATAGCAAACCGCATTGTCCATAATGACCACATTAATGTCACAAAGAAATGACTAATTCGAAATACCTACGAGTACTTATGAAGGTAGATGCATGCAAAAACTCAATATGGCCGACGATTTATTCACGGACATGCGTAGTTCACTTGATTTGACCACAATAAGTCACACGTCAGTGGGGACTCCATGTTTTGTGAATAAATGAGACTTCGCAATGATATGTCTAAACTTTTTGAGTGTTTACAAAATATAGGTCTTTACTTTATCACTAACTTACTATTGGGTACGTACATAGTTCTATTATGAACTAGTGGATTTAATAGGTATATAGGTCTGATTTAATTAGGTACTTAGAACAATATATTCTTTGAATTTAAAAAATATCTGTAACTTAAAATAGTAAAAGATTTATACGCAATATGATTACAAACATACGCATCAGAACTTTGCAGTTTTAATATTATTTCACGGATGGTGCAATAGTTTGAATGACCTCTGTGCCTTTTTATACTTTGGCGACTGTTGTGAGTTCTATTACTATTACTAGTAACCATCTTGTGTGTCTGCTTTGCACGCTGAATATTTGAATTAAAACGATGTTTGGCGCAATTCTTTGTGGCACCTGAATTCGTAGAGTTAAGATAATGCGCAACAAAGAGAGAACGCAAGTAAGGGATCTTCCGAAATTCGGTCTGTTATGCCCGCAAGACTTTTAGTGCCATGGTAGTGCCATCTTCCCCACCTTTGCGATGCAGAAATATGTTATTTAGTCGATTGTCCACATTCAGTGCAGCGATAGCCTAGTGGAGATACCAACAGACTGCCATGCAGAGGGTATCGGGTTCGAATCCACGGCGCGCACCAATGACTTTTCTGAGTTATGTGCGTATTGAATTATAAATTATCGCTTGTCCCGTGCCTCGGAGAGCACGTTAAGCCGTCGGTCCCGGCTGTCATGAAGATCTTTGACAGTCGTAATAAGAAATCAGTGCCTATGAATAAAACTGACACTAGTCTAAACCATTGAATATATCTATCCCTTTGGGTTGCGGAGGTCAGATAGGCAGTCGCTCCGTTAAAAAGCTATTCTATTTAGTCAAATCCGGTTAGACTAGAAAACGGACTCCGGGTTCTAACTGCGATAACGCTAAGAGGATGAGTCAATTGTCCTCATTACGATTGTTTTTTTATGTAGGCAAAATTTGTAAAAATGAGCTGCATTTCTGTTTGTATGTTCAGTTGTACCACAAAAGTGCTAAATCTTAAAATACCTAGTAGTCATTCTTATACTTCCGAGGGACAAACTCATGGTGCACCTACATGCAGATGATGCTTCTTGTCTCCCAATCATTCCCATAGGTCGGCACAAGTGTCAAACAGCCTCGAGGCTAATTTAAATCGCATTATCATGATAACTCAATTGTACGCGATTCCACGATCTATGAATATTTGATTGCGTAGAACAGAACTGTATTGCAATAATGTTGATACACTGCTAATGCTTCATATGTTAATGTTTTCGATTTTGTACTGGGTAGGCAGATAGCCTAGTATCTAAACCTAAATTATTTAACTGTAGACTTCTAATAGATATATTGGTTTTGTTGTACCAAAGACAACAATTAGCCTATAACGTATCTAGTTGCCATAGCCTATACAGGTGAAAATTTTGCTCGTCTTTGTAATTAATACATTAATAGTAGGTACAGTACATATAATAAACTATTAGTAGAAACACTGGTAGGGGAAGTCAGCTCAAAGCGGCCATAGGAGGCAAAGCGGCCACGCTTTATTTTTCACTTATTTGTAATTATAGCGTGGTGTTGTCATTCTGTCCGCATTACCAACCTCCCACCCTACACCGATCAGCCTTTCGGTAGCGTAAGAACCGAGCGCGGGGTTGCAGTGACAAAATATAATATTTTGGGTGTTTTGTTAAAAAAATGCAAGGTTAGTTCTACCTGCTTTGGTCAAAGTTCGTTATATTTCAATGAGTTTATTACATGTTTACCGTTGCTTAGCTATTTAGCTATGTGTGTGTTCAGTTCTCTTTGAAGGATAATAAATAATGTGATAATAGTTAGTTATTGAAACAAAATGGCCGAAAAAGGCAAAGCGGCTCGGGTAAAGCGGCCAACTGACCGCGTTGCCCTAATTTTACCTTAATTGGTTTTAGGTGGTTGGGTTAGGTGGTTAACAACTAGAAAAACTACCCAAGTGTCATGGGAAGAAAATGTGATGGCTCGGGCAATTAATGAGGTAAATGAAAAACGCGACTCGATTAAATTTATTGCAATGAAATAGGTACGGTATCCCTCGCACAAATCTCTCTCTTTAAAACAGTATTTACAGCAGGAAGAAGAACTCTTAGGTGCTTGTTTCATATGAACAACCTCTTTTTTGGCCTCACGAAGGAAGATTTCCTGCAGCTCCTGTTTCAATATGCCGAAGCAAATAACTTTCCATTCTCAAGGCTGATTGTAATTAAAATCCTTGCGTTACTGACTGACTGACAGACACGCTACAGCCGCAACTAATGGGCACAGGAAGCTGAAATTTGGCATGTATGTTCCTTGGGGACCCTTGGGGTGCACTAAGAAGGGATTTCCCGAAATTCCCACGGGATCGGCCAAAACGGGTATATTAAAAAAAATGCAGGCGTAGCTGCTGGCGTCCTCTAGTATGTTATAAAAAAGGACAAAAGGCTGATTATTTTATAAATTAAAATTAATTAATTATATTTTTGGTATTTTTATTTCGTCAGGTACGATACTTTTCTAATACTTTCATGTGTACTTTGGGGTGGCCACATTGCCCTTACCCCCATGGCCGCTTTGGGCGACCACTCGGGCAAAGCGGTTTTTAGACAAGTTTTCGTAATTCACATAGGTATCACATAGTCATTTTTAAATTTCCACGAATTTGAGTTTCGCATCATAACTTTAATAATTTTTCTAGCTATTAGTATTAAATTACCTTCAAAAGTCTATCGTTTGATTGATTTTTTTTTAACTTAAAATTAAGGTGGCCGCTTTGAGCTGACCTCCCCTATACCGTACCTTCTACCATTTAAGTTTCTGTATCGTAAACACAGTACAATATTTATGTTTACGTCGATATTGTGCAGTGCAAAATTGGAACTACGTATTTAAACATTATATCTTCCCTGCGCATAATATAAGCATAGTGTACACAAGTGTCTTCGTTTGTGAATATATCACAAGAAAGTGATTTATCGCTTGGAAACTCTATGAAACGGTGGCGTGTAGGAACCAATATCCGTATACTAGTATATAAAATTCTTGGTTAACTGACAGACAACCTACAGCCAATACCATTGGGCACAAGCAGCTGAAATGTCTCATGTAGGTATGTTACTTGGGCAACGTAAGAAGCAGTAAAAAAGGATTTCCTGAAATTTTTACGGGGTCATGCATATAAGGTTAAATTTTAAAAAATGCGACAGTAACTACGGGTATCCTCTTTACTAGTGGGTATTACCGCTAGCCCGGCCTATTCCAAATTACAATTTATGTGAGTCTTATCGTACCGCGCAAATGCACGTCATTGAACTTGCCTATATTAAAAATATCCTGAGAAGCTGACGAATAAATAACAAATTTATGCATTTTGTGATAATTATACCTTTATTATTATCAATTTACATATACTTAATAATATATTATTTAAATTGTAAGCCTATATATGCGCAAATAATAACATATTCTCATTGAACAGCATCTATAAACAAAAATAAAACCATTAATTACATTAAGCAAAAAACAGAAAAAATTCCATCAATAAAATACCTGAATACCGCATCCATTTGCACAACATTGTAATTCCGAGGGCCAGCTTTACATTACTTATGGAAATCGGAGCCATTAAGTCTGATTTAAATGTTAGTGCTGGTACAGCAATTTGTCCAATAAAAGGCCCGCCATCACCAAGTTACGAATAGTGTCGCATATTGCTACAAATACGACAACTTTAATGTTAAAATAACTTGTCACTTTTTTATTCTCTGTGTTACGATTAGATTAGCATTTCTTTAGATTATGGAAGCAATGGTATTTTATATGAACTTGAATAAAGTGAGCGCTTTTTCATATAATATGTATGGCATCGTTTTTTAAGGTACGGATTATAATTAATAAGAAATCATAGAAACATTCTAGTGTGATATGGAAGTACATATAGAACTAACAATGTTTTAGTCTGGCCGCCTCATAATTTTCTATCTGTTAAGTACCTTTTTAGTGAAAAATTGTGTACCATTGTCAGTACAGTGATCGATTTAGATTGCTATGGCCCTAAATATAATATTTTTTTTGTAATTGTTTAAATTATGAGAATGATGATTCTACTACAAAACGAAACCTTATTATAATTTAGTATACCCCTATAATATGCCTGAAAATGCATACAGTGTAAGAAATCAGATTTTGTGTAGTAAGGCAAGAGCTATTTCTGCTCACATTAGACCAAAAGGAAAAGCCAAAACAAGCAAACATGACTGTGACCATCTATGTATATTGACTGCACGGTTGGCGTAGGGGTTTAAGCAGCCGCCTTGCCGCTTGACGCTGCGCCGATTGTTGTGGGTTCGATTCCCACACGAGACAACACTTTGTGTGATCCATAAATTTTTGTTTCGAGTCTGGGTGTTAATTGTGTCCATTGGTTGTATGTTTGTAAAGTCCCCCGCGACACCGGATTTATTCCTAGTGCGGGCTTGTCTATAAAAAAAATACTGACAATATGAATCCTCGCGGTCACCTCTGTCTATAAGTACGCGTTAAACTCCAAAACTACTGAACAGATTTTTGTACATTTTTTACCAATAGATAGTGCATTTCCTTAAGAAAATGTAGGTGTATATGATTCACGCGGGTGAAGCCGCAGGCGATATCTAGTAAACTATACTCATCTCATTACAGTTGATTATCCCGAACCTGCACCATAACTACATAAATACTTTATTTCGATAAGCATCGTTAGCATTTGTATTCTCGTTCAGAACTACTTAACTACATTTCGTATCAGTTTTTTATAATTTGCATGAACAATATGCCGATTCGCTTGCGGTGCCAATTATTTCGTAGTTTTGTTTTGATATGAGGTATTTTTGTTCACGCCTGAGGGGTTAACTTAATGTTGTTGCGACCAATATGGAAGTACTTATTTCTGGTGCATGGAAATATTTTTTTAATAGTGTTTACAATGTTGAATATGACTTAATGTTACTTTTTTAGTATGCCGACTAAACTGAGTGTGTGGCATTACATATATTATGAGTGTGTAGCGTTATCTGGTGTCGGAGTTTTCAGACCACCCGAAGGCTGCCGACATGGCCTAGCGAGAGTTGTTCCCAGACAAGAACCGGGACCGACAGCTTTACGTATCCTCCGAAGCACGGTAGCGCTCAGATATAAATGCTACACACGGTCATCCAAGCAAGTGCTGACGCAAGCGTTGTTTGACTTTGCCGACCTATTACAAACGGCAAGCCGCTTAGCTTGCCGTTTGCAGTAGGTACGCTATCAGCCGTAAACTGCAGTACGCACGCTGACTGATTAGTCGAACTGAAGCAAACATTTTCTTAGATTTCCTCATAATTCGGTTCATACTGCACAGAAAAATGCAAGAAGTGAGATAGACTGAGCATGGCGCTTTGGCAAAGGAATTGTATTGCGGATTCCTGCAACTATTTTCGCATATATATCATAACTTGTACTAGTATATAATTTTTTAAATTAATTATAGTATTCTGTTACTTATCTCCGTAATTATTTAAAAGATAACCAGCAACAACAGACGAAATAAATAAAAGGAAAATTCAGAAAAGGAGAACTCTAGCTTAAAAGCCTTTACTTTTTCTCTTTTAAGAGAAAAAGTAAAGGCTTTTAAGAAGAGCACGCGTATTAACGCTTGCAAGCGTATTTGGACCATATCCAAGTTCCAACATAATACCTATGTAAGTACATTTCTGCGGGATGCCTACCACTCGCAAGAAAATCTCTAGTATCCTGAAACACTAAATTTTCAGTAGGTATCTTATTTTTATCGTTAAGTTTTATGATTTTGTATTCAACATTTCACTAGCAATGAGAGTATACCAAACAATAAAATTTCGATACTCAAATAAAAGTAACTTATTTGCTATATTTATATACGTAACAATAATTAAATACCTAATTCTTTACCGGGTACAATTGTATCTAAGGGCATCCAAAAGTTCATAAAAATCGGTTCAGGCGTTTTGGAGTTCATTGACATACAAGAAAATTATATTACTTATTATAAATATTGCTTTAAATATGAATGGAACAAAAAGCTATTTATCGACTCATCATACAAACGTCAACTAAATTAAATCTATTGAGCGTTGAACTTTCAATAAATTTCTTATAACAATTGAAGTCATTCAGACCTCTTTTAATTCAAGGTTCTTGACAGCTTTATAACAATATTAATTAAAGATATTTATTTCCTGCTGTATAGACAGACGAACAAATACGCTCCATGTCAAGAGACGGGTTTATTTTCCCATCATGTTTCTATCTCAAGCTCTCAACGTTACCTTAGTTGCCGTTTGGCTCACAAATTCTCAGTAGCAGCACGGAGTCTAGCAATGTGCCCGGTAACGGCAATAGGCTCGTCCCCTATTATGTGGGACCTAAAATTCATAAGTCGAAATGTGGGTGTAATATTACAGTCCTGCCTACGCCTTCGAGGAGACAGGCGTGACGATATAAAAAATAAGATAATCATACCTAGTCATGCTATCAAAATACCAGCTTTTTACTGAAAGAAAGTACATTACGAGTATATACTTTTACAAAATCACAACTTTTTATTGTTTAGAAATACTTTTTTTGTACCTCGTATGTTAGGTAATAATACGTAATCCGTGATACGTAATCTTTCGAACGGCTGAGCTGATTAAGACAGTAGGTATGGCCCGTTCATACAGCTAGACAAACAGAAATTTTCCTCAAGATAAACGATCTACAACTTTCGCGGTATGATTACCTCGCAAACTTTTCATCCTAACATATAACAGTTTCTTTGCTAATCCGATCGCTAGTCCACCATCCGATAAATAAAAATATTGAAAGGCACTAAATGTCCCCTAGTAGAATAAAGACAGTATATAAATTACATTAAGATTTATATAAAGAACTGGATTCTGTTTAGAACGTGAGAACATTGCTAGGTGAAAGGCTAATCTGCTAATCATGATATATCGCGTTATGAGAGCTTACGCTTGACTAATAATGAGTCTGAACGGCTCTCTATTAAAACATATGTTACAGTAGATGTTGGACGGTTTGCAGAAAGGCGAAGTGGTTTTTTTTTGTTTTGTTTTAAAAAAGACAACTCCCGCACTAGGAAGAAATACACAGGAATTTCTTTACGCGGGGGACTTTACAAACATACAATCAATGGACACAAAGAACGCCCAGACTCGAGACAACAATTTGTGAAGCACACAAAGTGTTGTCTCGTGTGGGAATCGAACCTACGACACGCGGCGCAGTACCAAGCGGCGAGGCGACCGCTTAAACCACTACGCCAACCGTGCAGTCAAAGGTTTTAGCGGATGCCTCGACAATTAACATAGCACAAAATGCTGCGGGATTGAGGCTTATGTGAGAACTAGAGGAGCCCGCAGGTACCCCCAATCCCGTGGGAATTTCAGGAAATCTCCTCTTAGTGTTCCCAAGGAACATACATGCCCAATTTCTGATTTTTGCGCCTAATACTTTCGGCTGTACGTTGTCTTTCAGTCAGTCAGTACTGCAAGAATTTTATATATACATAAATATATGAATAACAATTCGTGTGTTCTGTAAATTGTTCCCTAAAATCTGTGTATCCTTTTTACCCTCGGATTTAGGCCAATAGAGCCATTTTTGTGCCGTGCACACTGCGAATAAATACTGTGTCCCGGGGTACCTTACAAACATTGAAGATAACTCATCATTATCAGCCCCTTACAGTCCACTGCTGGACTAGGCCTCTCCTTTGAAAGGAGGAATTGGCCTATTATACCACGCTTGCCAAACGGGTTGGTATAGGGTTTGTTTTAAGTTTTCCTTCTCTTACAGTGCTGTTTTTGCATGGTATGGTCCCTCTGGCGGCTCTTACGACACCCGTGGGATGATATGGGGTGGTGACATTGCGTATTCTTAATCCGTCACCACACGGACAAGAAGATAATTAGAAAGTACTTTAATATAATATTTTCAGAAGACTTGTTAAGTCTACCCGTCCCTGGGCAGGGTGGAGGACTATATAGGCTGTATCCTTCTGTTAATGAGAAGAACCTGACATTGTGACAGTTATTAAACAGAGTTTATATTATAAATCAATGATACGCTACCTGCGTGTGAGGTTTGTATGGATAGAAGCAATTGACCGACGGAAAAGAGGCGGAAGTATATGTATGTATCAATGCACACTGAAAACACCAAATAATATATAGGTATATGAACTTATCTAAATAAAGTCAATACATCATACAAAATTAGTGTAGTGTAGTGTGTCGGAGTACCTACCGACATTGCGAACTTAAATAAAGACCAAGTGAGGGTAGGTGCAGAAACACGCACTTCCACAAGACGGCGCTGAGCTCTCACCAGTCTCTCCGCGACCACGCTCGGTGCAAGACGAGCGAAACGTCGGAAACAAATAGGTATTTATACCTTAAATAACTTAAGTTAACGCGATTTATTTTGTATGATGTATACAAATCGCAATAGTTTAAAATCGATTAAAGTCAATACAGATAAGACACAGACATAATAATATTATTATGAAGAAGGTTAACGTTTCAACCGTCCAAAGTCTGTTCCATTAACCCACGTGACGAAAATCGCCATATAAGCAAACATTTACAAACATAGCAATATTTTCTAATCAAAAATCAGCAATATCTTCACCTAATTATAGGTAAAGTGTTGCATTATTTAATCAAAACATTGCAGCACGTGTCCATGAAGAATACGTACTTACATGTGCGAATTACATAGGTACCTAGAACAAGTGTCGACACATTGCCATATATGTACAGGAAAATCGTGTGTCTAAATATGGTGGTTTTACCATTTATGTTGAAGCGTTAAGCAATGGATGAGATGGGTTTCCGATCGTTACCATTGTTATGTATTTTTAAATACATAAATATTTAAAGACGCAAGGTTTAAAGTTACATAGGTGTTCATCGTATATATTAAACTAGAGGATGCCCGCGGTTACACCCGCGTTATTTAAGGTTACTGCTCTGCTCCCGTCGCTCATAGCGTGATGTTATATAGTCTATAGCCTTCCTCGATAAATGGGCTATCTAACACTGAAAGAATTTTTCAAATTGGACCAGTAGTTCCTGAGATTAGCGCGTTCAACCAAACAAACAAACTCGTCAGCTTTATATATTAGTATAAGATTATTGGTAAAATATTATAAAGAGAGCCTTTCATATCTATCTATACATAATATAAAATGAACGAACGAATATTAATGCAGTTCAGAGATTAAAATGTACCTACTACATTAATTGAGGTAGGTACCTAACATTACTACATACTGATCAATGAATACATACGAAAACAACTGGACTAAACCCATTGAAATTATTATTATAATTTAGAAAAAGGAGACTAATCTAAGTATAAATTGGTATAATTATTTAGAAAACTTCAGTGTTCAGCATTAATAACCAAAACTACTTAAGTACTATAAAGTTGTCTTGTGCTATAAATAAACAATTTGTATGGCTATTTCAGAAAGGAAATAACAACAACAAAAACCACTTATTTATTTGGTTGTCATTCGTAATTGTGGTGACATAATATATCTTTATCTGTATTTAATTCATATCAATTATATTAAGAAATTAAAATTTAACTGTTTGAAATTTAAAACGACATTAAACGTATTTAATTTACATATAAATTAATACAAATTAATACAAATTTAAATACATTATATGGCAACAGAAGGGCTCTTGACAAAGTGGCGACCGCGAGAGTTTATCGATTCCACAATCGGATCTCTAGGTTAAGCCCGTTCGACACCATCAGGTCTATAGATGTATCAAAAAATCACATCGAATTTCCCGTGCATCGGAAAGCAGTAAAATAGCTACGAGGAGTACCCTCAAATATGTCACAATAATGTAAAGTTTAAAAAAGGTTTTTTAGGTAGTAGAGCCTCGCTGATTTCAGCATGAAGGGCCGGCTCGACCGGGGAAGTACTACCGTCTCACAGAAAATCGACGTAAAGTAACAATACCCAAACTGTTGCGTTTCGTTCGGTGAGTGAGAGTGCCGGAGGCCCATCCCCTATTCCTTCTCCTCCATTCCATTCCTCCTCCTGTCGCTTTTCCCAACCCCAAGGGGCGGCAACGCACTTGTGACTCCTATGGTGTTGCTTGTGTCCATGGGCGGCGGTAATTGCTTACCATCAGGCGATCCGTCTGCACGTTTGCCGCCTAATTTTATTAAAAAACAAAAGTGGATATTCCTTTGGGTGGAGAAAATCGTAAGGCTCGGTGTAATCGCTCTTTGAATGCTAATGCTAATATTCTGTCAAAGCTAGATGGAATAGGAAGCATACTGCAGACTTCAAGGTGAACGTATTGTATGCAACCAGGGTAAATCTAGGATACTGAGAGGGCAAAAAGTATCTTTAATGTGTACAAATAAATTTAAAACAAACTGTCAAGGTTATCCACTTATGAAAAGACCTCCGTAAAATACAAATAAAGATGTACAGAAGCATAAACTAAAAATATTAGTTTCGTAATCCATTCAACTCAATATACTTTTTATATGATTCTTATTGTAATCAAACATTAGTCATAATACTAGGTCATTGACATTTTAATATACCTACATGAAAATGGACGCACAAATTTGTCTGCGTCTTAAGATATTTTACGCCATCATTTCTACACAAAAGTGCGTGAAATAATTCAAAATCGGAATCAATTTATCTTCACTTTTTATTTACTTAAATAAAGAAACATTTTAAACATAAATTGATTACGTGAAAAAGCAATTTAGAGCCTGACTGCGTTGTGGGTTGTTAGCAAAAACTAACTCGATTTTTCGCCAATTATTTCACAGCATCAATACAGTTTTTTCGCATCGGTATTAATTATTTTCGGTAAATTAAAACTGAGCTGCATTTAGGATTACGTTATCATCATTGTCATCATCGTCCTAGCGTGAACCCGGTTGCATTTGAGACTGATACCCCACGATGCCCGGGGTCCGCTAACTGGGTTAACCAGGTTTTACAGAATATCAGCTTTTCCACAGAGCAACTGTCGTCTCGTCGCCGCAACCCAAAGGGATAGCGATATTCCATGGTTTAGACTAGTATCAGTTTAATCAGATTTACTGACTCCCTATAACGACAGTCAAAGAACTTCATGACAGCCGCGACTTTAAAGTGCTCTCTGAGGCACGGCTCAAGCGATAATTATTGTCAATTGAATATGCAGATAACTTCGAAGCCAGTGGTACGTGCCGTAGTTTTGATCCCGGAACCTCAGCATGATAGTCTGCTGGTATTTTCACATGGCCAATTGGCTATCGCTACCTCAAGATTAAAGTCTTAGCTCGTAAAGTGTGCATTATATAAACATGAAAGCCTCTGGCGAAAGTCAACTTCACAGGATGTCTGACAGAGATAAATTATGTAAAATATCGTGTGAAACACTTAAATATTTTATTACAATTTATCGTTGGGAACTAAGATATTTTTAATGTATCCTTAAAACTATTTACCTGTGAAAGGACTCCGATATTAAACAAGTAAGCATGCTCACGTTCATAGGTCCATAACTCATACGGGATATGTTAAATTGCAGAAAATGCGTGGTAAAGACAGTACACACTTACCTAACCATATAAAATATAGGAGTCGTATCTATTTCATACATAACGTTTTGTTTTTCAAAAATATCGAAGGTCTGACGCCCTTTGGATCTTAGACTATAGACAACATTTGGCCGCTGCAATACGCTGGGCAAACAAATAGATGATTATTTAAGAAAAAGGGTAAAACAAGTTCTTTGGACCTTTTATCCATATAGAAACGTCAAACCGAAAAACACTAACATCTAAAAATCAGCATACATTTCAATAAAATTGAAGCACATTTCGCAGAGTTTAATATTATTGTTTCAAAGTGCTTTAAGGCTTATCGATATTCCATTACGAATATTGTCACAATATCTTATGGCTACTTAAGCTACCGTGTTTTGGCTAAATCTGATAGCCAGCCCGGTGGGACCGAAGACCGGTTCTTTTTCTAACGTGTCCGATTTCACACGTCCGCGATAAGTGAACGAACACCAATAACAGTCCAATATCCTGTAAAGCAATTACTATTGGAACTCGAATTTAAGAGCACACATCATTATGGAAATTGGACTGCGGCTTTATTTGTGAGTTCTCTGGGAAATACTCCTAGTAATCAATTGGCTTATAAAGCTGGTGTTAATAGGGAAGTGAAGTGCGGTATATTTCCGATATGTTAATATATTAAGAATATATATCATTATATTAAGAAGCGTAGATAAAACGTTTATAGGTATGAAATAATATAATAATATTCTACCACATTGCCACAACACCATCTAGTCCCAAACTAAGCATCGCTTGTACTATGGGTACTAGATAATGGATAAACATACTTATATACTTTTTTTTGTAAATACATACATATTATACATAGAAACACCCAGACCAAGACAAACATCCATGTTCATGCAAACAAATGTTTGACTTGTGCGGGAATCGAACCCGCGACCTTCAGCTTAGCAGCCGCTGCGCCAACCGGTCGTCGTGGATGATGATGGATTATTCATGATACCGAAATGAATGAGATATTAAAAAAATGCCTATATTTGCATGTTAGAAGGAGCGAGGGGCTTGTTGTAACAGGGGTAAGTATTAACAGACTTCTTTCACTAGGATCTTAAACTTTATTAACGTATTTCTTTGACTCGATTTGACCTATAAACCGTGCCGCACCATCTTGCCATAGCCAGGATCCAGCCGGCCGACGCTGTGAGCGGATGTGTGCACGCGCTTCATTTTTGCCAGGTAATAAAAAAAATTACCGTCGTAAAATTTTGGTTTGCGTTATTATTATCGAGTAATTTCAAAATTTCTATATCTTAATTACATTCAAATTTATCTATCTATGATAATGTGTAACAGTTTTTAAGATTGCTAAATTGGTTAAATAATTATCTTGATAAATGTTAAAAATCATACCATGGGGCTAGTTGTAACAAAATACCGGGGCTTGTTGTAACGTGTTACAACATGCCCCAAGTTATAATTTACATCGTAGGTACCTACCTACTTATTTTTATTTTCCTTTCTTCTAGAAAGAGGGTGTATAAAAGAAAGTCAGAGTGGGCAACACAAAGCCAAGAAGTGTACGAATTAGCGGCAAGTGAAATTAAAAAAAAAATATTGTAATCGGAAAGCTAGTCAGATTTTCCAATTATGTCACGTCTCTCTTTATAGATATGCCTATAAAGAAAAACAAGAATATTGAATGTTTAAAAGTTGGTTATGTTAAGCCTAGACAAGTATTTACTGCAGAAGAAGAAGGTAAGATGTCTTCCTACCTACTCAAGTGCGCTGAAATATATTTTGGAAAGAAGCTCCTGAAAAAAAAGCTTTGCAAAAGGAATATGAGGAAAAGACGAAGAGAAATCAGAAAAAAATAACAATATTAAAGGAAAAGGCAAAGGAAAGAGGAAGGGGAAAGGCAAAGGTAAATCAACAAAAAATTAAACCGGAGGGGACAAAGTTAAAAAAAAGATTTTATGTTTAGATTCGGAATCTGTATCAGAAGAGTGGTATTGCCTGATATGTGGTGAAGTTTACACGGATTCATATAATGAAGATTGGGTAGAGTGTATCATTTATAAGATGTGGGCACATGTAGGACGTGGTACAGGAGACACTATATCTTTTATTTGTATTAATTGTTGCGCAGATGAAGACTGAATTTAATTATAATGAAACTATATATATAAGCACAATACTTATTATATAGATATTAAAACGAGATAATTACAAAGCATACCTTAGACATAAATAATTCAATTAGGTACTTACTGTGATTTAAAAGTGCCATGTTGATTATAAGTAGTGTTTAACTAAATAATATGGTTAATTACTTAATTTTAGGTGTTGATTATTTAAAAAGTGTGTTTGAGTTGATTTTTTTATAATCTAAAATACGGACTAAATAAAATGTAATTATTTTGACCCAGGATATACTAGTATATAGGATATACTACTATATAGGATGATACCTATTATATAATACCTACTTTAGAAACATTTTAATTTTGTTAAAAATAAACAAAGACTAAATATTTAGTTGTATTATTGGCGTTTTATTTTGACGTTACTACTTGCCCCGGTAGACGTTACAACTTGCCCCAAGCACGAGGTAAGTTGTAACACCGCACTTCTTCTAGAAAATAATTTATTGTCAAATAATGACCAATAGTTATGGTATTATTTTCACTTGATTTGGTAGAGAAAGAGTTATAGCATCCATCCATCTTCATTTAGTGACAATTTAACCAATAGATCTCAAGATGTATTAGTTTTTATGAAAATTGTTACAACAAGCCCCTCGTTCCCCTACAAAATTCCTTATAATAATTGATAATGTAACTTATCTGGACTAGAAATAAGAATAATTGTGCCCTAGTTATTTAATTAATATTCTTAATTACTTTTAAATGTTTTACTGTTTATATTTTGCACATTGTGTCCGCTGCTAGAAAGATAAGCACTTGTATTCCTTTATGGTATTTTTTTGACGTAAGCAAATGTATGAATAATGAGCGCTATCCAGTTTAGTAGCCCAAAATAATACAAAAATATCAATCCCTTCGCTAGTTTTTGCATGCAAGAGTAACAAACATAATATATCAATCCAAACACCGAACCTCACAACATTGGCATTTAAGTTACTAGTATTTTTTTATAGACGTGAGTCTTAAGGGATACAGGCGTGAGCCTGTATCCCCGAAGGGGTAGGCAGAGGTGTAATATTACACCCACATTTCACCATGAATTTTTAGGTCCCACGTAATAAGGGGCGAGCCTATTGCCGTTATTGGGCACATTACCAAACTCCCTGCTGTTACTGAGAATTCGGAAAAACCCAGTAACACTTTTCCCGACCCGGGAATCGAACCCGGGACCTCCAATCAGAAGTCGCATACGCTATCCACTGGACCACGGAGGCAGTCACTAAGTTACTAGTGGGGTGTACTTATAAACTTTCTGTTGAGTAATATCTTGCAATGCTACTTAAAAGCAAACAAAATCGCTATTATGACTGACCTAACCTAACCAAGTATCTTAAAATAGTTAAAATATAAATTAATATTATCTTCTCATTATAGTCTTTTAAATTAATGTGGTATTTTTTGTGAACGTAATGGTAAATGGTAATTTATTCTATTGTCAGTCTAGTCATTTAGTTATCTAGTCTCTGTTTAAAAGAAATACGCATAGCAATAAGCTAAAAAAGGAACAAAACATTTGGTTTCAAAACATAAAAGAATGTTTACCTCATCCCTTTTGTTATTTGGCATGCGTTCCTTTTTCAAAATGAATGTTGTTCCAGTTGCTATTAAAATAAAATAAATGTACTAAGGTACTGGCAACGCAACGTCATTATGAAAAAACTAATAGCGTTAACGGTACCATAAATTCTGTAGGAGATAAGCCACGCCATAGAAAGTGACAACTTCGTCACTTTCCATGATACAATCTTCATTTAAACTCTTCCACGTAACCAACTGGTTAACCAAATGTAGATCAAGTGTTGGATACTCCAGTCTACCAATTAGACGCGTTTTAATATGTAGCATAAAAAACCTTTAGATATACATATTCATCGCAATAGCGATCGATTAGATAACATAAATACGTAATAGGACAGAAAAGAAAATGGTTGAGGTCAACTGGTTAATTATGCTCTCCATAAAGGTTGGTCTTTATTAAAATTTGGATGCAATAAGACAGTTTTTTTATTTATAAATAAACTAGATGATGCCCGCGGTTACAACCACGTTATTTAAGGCTACTGCTCCGCTCCCGTGGCTCATAGCGTGGTGTTATTTAGCCTATAGCCTTCCGCGATAAATGACCTATCTAACACTGAAAGATTTTTTCAAATCGGCTCAGTAGTGCCTGAGATTAGAGCGTTGAACCAAACAAACAAACTCTTCAGCTTTGTATATTAGTATTAGATAACGCTTTGTTGATACTGCGAACTATTTTTATTAACTTAGTTCTGCAAACATCATCGTCGTATTTTTAGCGTTATTTCAATTGTGGTGTGGTCTGTCTTTGACTGACAGAGTAAAGAATTGTGTGATAAGAGATGTTGTGGGGTAAAAGAAGATGTAGTGACAAGCATCGAGAAAGTTAGATATGCTAAGATGGTTTGGGCACGTGGAGAGGATGGATGACGAAAAACTGACCAAGCTGATATATAAGGCAAGTGTGAATGGGACAGACCGGCGGACGTTCTCTTACCAGATTGGAGACCTCCTAAAAACAGGACAGGTTTAAAGTATCCTGAATAGAAGAGCATGCATGAGGAATCTGATGGGAGTCAATGAAGCAAGAGAGATATGCCAGGATCGTTGCAAATAGCGTTCCGTAGTCTCTGCCTACCCTTCCGGAAAACCAGCGTGAGTCTATGTATGTATGTATGTATTTCGGAATGATAAAACTAGGTACTATATTCTATGTTTTAAAGACGTTTTTCAGTGACAAGTGTTTCAAGGTTTGTACTCACCATGACAATTGCTTGGACCTAAAGACGGTAGTCTTGTCTGACTAACTGTACCGATACAACCGTCTGTTCTCTGTGACACGGAGGACGAAGACTGTTTTGACAGGTTTCCCATCTAAAAACGTCAAAATCCCTTTACCTAGTAAATACAGTCCGCTATAAACCCACGGACTCCTTAGTTCTGAAAACCCCTATCACAATTCTATCGTCAATCCCAGACAATCTAAAATTCCCCTGACTCTTGTGTCCTAACAAAAGTGAGAACCGACTACCCTTAGTACTCATTACTGTCGAAATTGACGCGAGTACTGATTAATCATGTTCAGTGGAGTGGAGACAGGGTTACGTTACAGCCTGTGAAATACCTACGAGACGTTAAAATTGATACCACACGCTTTGCGATGAACTTTTGAGACAATTTACAACACATTACGGTTTTTTTCTATTTCACCGACTTCAAAAAAGGAGAAATATTAAAAAAGCATAGGCAACATATATTAAAGACTTATTTGTCACTTCTGTTTTTTTTTAATAGATAGGTACCTATGTGTTCTATATCTGTATATTATCTGATGTTTATTATTATTTTAAGGAGCTATAATGTAATGGATAGAACAGATGCCTAAGCGAGAGTTTTGGGTTCACTCACATTACACACCACCTACTTATCGCTTACTAAAAGATGATGGAAAAATCGTGTAAGAAACCCGCATTTCTGAGAATTCTCCAAAAAGTTCTCAAAGGAGATGTTGGAGTTTGCCAGCCTACAATGAGAAGAGATCCATGCTCAGAAGTGGAACAGACTATAAATAAGGCTCGTGATGACGATATCGCAGCGATTTGTAAAAGCCGTCGCCTACAGACAAAAGTAAAAAGGTACTAGACTCTACACCAATATTATAAAGTTTAAGATGTTTTTTGTTTGATTGGTTGGTTAAATGCGTTAGCTCAGGAACTACTGGTCCGATTTGAAAAATATTTTTGTGGGGGATAGCTCATTTATCGAGAGAGGCTATAGGCTAAATAACATCACTCAATACCTAAGCTACGGGTGATGAGCTGTAGCTATTAATCACTTTTTTACCTACATACATCTCATCTCTCCGCATAACATGTCCATACCAGGCCAATCGACTCCATTTTACCTTTTCATCTATGGGCGCCACTTTCATGCTACCTCTAACGTAATCATTCCTAATTCTGTCCATTCTTGTCACTCCACACATCTATCGTAACATTCTCATCTCTGCCACATGCAATCGTTTCTCATCCATCGTCTTTGTAGCCCAACACTCAGCTCCATACAGTACGACAGGCCTTATAACCGACTTATACATGCGGCCTTTTAATTTCACAGGCATTTTGTGGTCGCATACTGTGCCTGAGACCTGTCGCCATTTCATCCATCCAGCGTTGATTCTTTGCCTAACATCCCGATCAATTTCGCCGTCATCTTGCAGGAGTGAACCTAGGTAGCGGAAATCGAAGCATACTGGTAGAGGTGTACAGTTAGTAATAGGTATTAAAGTAAATTAACAGTTTAAGGTACCTATTGCAATTACCTAACAAAAATAAAACAGAAAATAATTATAAGATTAGCCTTTAAATTCATTTACGTCAATCTAACCAGTTTTAACAAGACATAATACGTAAATAGAATGAAGTAAACTTTAACTGCGCTGTACAAAAGTGTGCTACAATCAAAATAAGTTAATTCTCTATTGTAATATGTACCCACGTATGTGATAATGTCCTTGATATAAAACAGGAAATATAACTTCGGACTAAAACATTAAATTAAAATTATACTGCACTGCAAGTGATGTAACTTCATTTATCTTAACAATTAACAACATTGCTCTTAACTATGTCTTTAGAGTATAGACTAATTTTCATCGTTGCCAAGCATAAGCATTTTCTGCATGGCCAAAGCAACCCAATGCATCCATTTCAGTTCTTAACATATTTACATACATACATACATTCATAGACTCACGCTTGTTTCCCGGAGGGGTAGGCAGAGACTACGGAACGCCATTTGTAACGATCCTGACATATCTCTCTTGCTTCTTTCACTCTCATCAAATTTTCTCTGTTTAAGGCACTTCTAACCTATCCTGTTTTAAGGATGTCTCCGATCTGGTCAGAGAACGTCCGTCTTGGTCTTCCCCTTCGTGCTGTTCCGATCACTTGCCTTATATATCTGCTTGGTCAGTCTTTCCTCATCCATCCTCTCCATGTGCCCAAATCACCTTAGCATTCCTTTCTCGATGCTTGTCACTACATCTTCTTTTACACCATAACACTCTCTTGTCACACAATTCTTTACTCTGTCATTCAAAGTCTGTCTTAACAAATTTATTTTTCTAAAGTGGAAATGACACATAACTGATTTTGTTTGCTGCTTTAGGTTTACAGGCCAATATTTGATAATGAAAAGAGTCTGTGGTATCGCCATTTACTATTAAAATGACACTTTTTATTTGCTTGCCGATCAACGACATCGATGGCTACTACTTGAGGTGTTCCGGTCAATATTTGATTTAGAAAGTGTCTGTCACACGCCAGCAGAACATTATTCACCGATATTCATAGTTCTGGAAATGTTTTTTACGTAAGACTGCGAGGTCATATAAAAAAGACAGCTAGGACGGTGTGCAAACCCTTCATAGATTCAGATTCAGGTTATTTATTGCTGAAACTTATCATATTATTATGACTAGCGACAGTTTTCAACTAAGTAATTCACCGACGGGTTCGGGACGGGTCTGCAATAAAAAACAACAGAATATACCTGCAAACGTAACCCGCTATGTACTTTTTACCCATACGCCCATATATGACACATTACATTAACCATATTATTAATTTATCATTATCTCAAGGTATATTTCCTTCAAAACTTAAATATTCTATTATTAAACCATTATTCAAAAAAGGAGATAGAGATGACATGAATAATTATCGCCCTATTACTCTTATACCCGTAATTTCCAAAATTTTTGAAAGGGTCTTGTATGATAAGCTTCATTCTTTTGTAATTAAACACCACATCCTTAAAGAAGAACAGTTTGGATTCCGTAAAAATAGGTCAACATCTCTTGCTTGTTTCACTCTTATAAAATCAATTACTGCCAGTCTTAATGACAGAAAGCCTATTTTATCTGTGTTCCTTGATATGTCAAAAGCCTTTGACTTTGTAGACCACAGATTGCTACTGTTTAAGCTAAATCGGTATGGTATAAGGGGTATAGCATTGAAATGGTTGCAGAGCTATCTATCAAATCGGTTACAATGCGTGGAGATATCTAGACATACATCATCGGAAAAAAGGGTTTATAGATCCTGCTACCGTCAAAATTCTTACGGTGTTCCCCAGGGCAGCATTTTGGGACCTTTTTTGTTCCTATTATATATCAATGACTTACCCAATGTTACCCCACATAATTGTATATTATACGCTGATGATACCACTGTCAGTATAAAATTGTCCGATAACAATGTTACTCGATATCAAAAAGAGATCAACGATACGCTTAACAATATAATACTATGGCTAAAAGACAACAATTTACATGTAAATATAACAAAAACCAAAATGATACAGTTTCAAACTTATAATAGCAAACGTTCACAATTGCAAATACAATATGGAAATGATACAGTTGAAGAAGTAGACAGTACAAAATTTTTGGGTATAACGATAGATAAATATTGTACTTGGAAGACACACATTAGTGAATTATGTACTAAGGTGCAGAGATTTGTATTTGTTTTAAACAGAATAACCCGTGTGGCTGGTATTGAAGCAGCATTATATGCCTATCACGGTTATGTATCGTCAATTTTACGGTATGGAATTATAATATGGGGTAATTCTGTTGACATCATTAATGTTTTCAGGGCTCAAAAAAAATGTATTCGTTGCATATGCAAAGCTCATCCAATGGAGAGCTGTGTTCCTCTTTTTAAAAAACTTAAAATATTGCCACTCCCTGCCTTATACATATTCGAGATATGCATCTTCGTCCATAAACATACCAGCTTGTTCAAGACCCATAATGAAACTGTAACTAGACAAAGTCGTAAAATTCATAAATTATATGTACCGCAACAAAGATTGCAACTTTATTCCAGAAATGTTTATTGTATGGCAATACGTATTTATAACAAATTACCAGATACATTTAAAAACCTTAACATGTCCATATTCAAAAGTAAAGTTTTTAAGTTTTTATTAGACAAGTGTTATTACTCCACTAATGACTTTCTCAATGAAAAAATTGACGAAATATTTAAATTATAATTTTATTTACCCATTGACATTTATCATTTTTTAATTTAATATTCTTAATTGTTACTGTTTGACATAATTATATAGTTAGATTTAAGTGTAATTAATTTTAAGACCAACCAAACATTTGTACGCTGGTAACGGCAGAATATTATGGACATATTATTATTATAACATCCTTGTAACTACAATATTCTTACAAATAAATGATTTATTATTATTATTATTGGTTTTCTTTTCTTTTTCTCAGCTTTTAGCTGGTTTTAACTACATCTACGGGTAAACACCAAGTAAATGTAGTGTGTAGTGAGTAGGGATTATGGTGTAGTGATTTGTGGTGTGTCATTTTCGTCATGTGACATGAATTTGCGAACAATCCTACAAGTATTTAATATGGCAGCTTTCTGTATATGTAAGTAAAGGCTGTCTTTGAGGTCTATTAACTTTAAGCTATGGTGAAGATGTTTAGGAACGACGCCAGTGGTAGAAATCACTACTGGTACTATGTAAACTTTGCTCTGGTTCCATATCCTTGCTACCTCTTCTTTCAATTCTGAATATTTGCTAATTTTCTCAGTAATAGTCTTTTGTATGTTGTGTGTATTAGGAACGGCTATGTCTATGAGATATGTAGTTTTCTTGTGTTTATCGATTAATGTTATGTCCGGTCTATTATAGTGTATGGTTTTGTCTGTAAGAACAGCGCGGTCGAAGTAGAGCTTGTGTGTAGTATTTTCTAAGATAGTCTGTGGTTTGTATTTGTAATATGGTGTGTCTATGTCTCGGATTAGGTTATGTTTAAGTGCTAGGTTTTGATGTATAATATTGGCAATTTGGTTATGTCTGTGTGTGTAGTCTGTTTGTGTGAGTGTTGAACATGCTCCGGTTATATGTTGGATAGTTTCGGGTTGTGTATGGCATCTGCGGCATTTGTCATTTGTAACGGTGGGATCTTTTATTATATATTTCCTATGATTTTTAGTGTTTATTATTTGATCCTGTATCGCTATCATGAATCCCTCTGTTTCGGGGAATAAGTTACCTACTTGCAACCACTTATTCGACGCTACTGAGTCCACGTGGCTCTGTTCAAGGTCATGTGGGTGTCGTCCGTGTAGTGTTTTCTTTTTCCACGTGTCTATTTTTCGTAGTTGTATGTCGCTATTGTTCAGAATTTGTGCGCTAGTAGGGTCGTGTAGGTTGAGTGGTGTGTAGTTAAGATCAGATTTTACTATTGCTTTATGTATATTACTTGAATGCGCTTTTGTTAGGAAGAATGCTTTTAAATTGTATACTTGTTTTTGCCATAGGTGGTTAATATCTATAAATCCTCTGCCTCCATTCTGCCTTTTGATTGTGAGTCTCTCAATTGCAGATTTAGGGTGTGAGTAGTTATATTTAGTTAGTGTCGTTCGTGTTACTCGTTCTAGTTGTTCCAAGTCCGTTTTGGTCCATTTTATTAACCCAAATGAGTAAGTGAGTATTGGAACGGCGTAGGTGTTAAGTCCTTTAATAAGATTCTTACCAGACAGTTGTGATTTGCAGATGGCGTTTATCCTTTTCTTGTACTCTGTTGTCAGGGTCTGCTTTATTGTTGCATGGTCTATACCCTTAAGTTGATTATACCCTAAGTATTTATACAGATCAGTGGGCTCCATCGCTGAAATTGTGTGTGTATCATCTATTGTGTAGTCGCCGGCTCGGATCTTGCCTCTTATTATGTGTAATGTTTTGCATTTATCTAAACCAAATTCCATGTTTATATCTTTGCTAAATGTTGTTGTTTTTTCCAGGAGTGTATTCATATCTCTTTCTGATCTTGCGTACAATTTTATGTCATCCATATATATAAGATGTGACATAACTGTGTCTGTAGTGTGTGTTAGACCATATCCTACTCGGCAACGATGTAGTAAGTGTGATAGAGGATTCAATGCCAGACAAAACCAGAGGGGGCTTAAGGAATCTCCTTGATAAATGCCTTTTTTGATTCTAATTTGTCTCGTTGTAATTGTATTTTGGTGATTATTAAGCTGTAATGTTGTTTTCCATTGTAACATGATACTACGCATGAAATTCGTTATTTTTGGGTTTATTTTGTAAATGTGTAAAATCTTTAAAAGCCACGAATGAGGTATGCTGTCAAATGCTTTTTTGTAGTCAATGTATGTGCAGTGTAAGTTTCTATTTTTTGCAGTAGCATGTTTATGGATTGTGGAGTCAATGATGAGTTGTTCCTTGCACCCCATGTGGCCTCGTCTACATCCTTTTTGTTCCTCCGCTAAAATGTGATTATGTTCAATGTGTGTTCTGATTTTCTGGGCTATTGCAGATGTCAATATTTTGTATATTGTAGGTAAGCACGTGATGGGTCTGTATTGAGAAGGTTGAGGTGAGTATGTGGTTTTTGGTAGCATGTAAGTTATGCCAGTAGCAATAAATTCGGGTATTTTCTGTGTGCCTAGTATTATATGTGTTAGATTTTTAGCTATAGATTTATGAAGTGACGTTAGTTTCTTATACCAGTAGTTGTGAATTTTGTCAATACCAGGTGATTTCCAACTATGTAGCCTAGCTGTTATTGAAGTTATGTCTGTTTCAGTTATGCTATCAAATTCCATTGGATTTATTTCACTCCACCTATTTTCTTCTTCTGAGATCCATTCTGCATTAGAGTTATGATTTTCTTGTTTTTCCCAAATGTCTGCCCAGAATGTTTCGAGTTGCAATTTTGAGGGTAATGTTGTATTATTACCGGTGGTTGGTCTCTGTGGGTGTTGATTGCATAAGTTTCTGTAAAACATTTTTTCATTTGTAGTAAACAGAATATTACTGCTTCGCCGCTGTTGAGCTTTTTTATACCTTTTGAGTCTATGTACTTTTACAGCTAATTTTTGTTTTAATGTATCTAGGTAGTCTTGTGGATTTCTGTTCTCGTTTTCATGTCTAGTGTGTATTTTGCTCCTTTGAAATATTTGTTCGACTCTGTTAACCACTTTCCTGGATCTGTTGTTATTGATATATTGTGTAAGTCTACCACAATCGGCCCTTAACTTCTCAATATCCTTTTCCAGTCTTATTTGCCATGCTGGCTTGTTTAGGTCTTTTGGTTTTGTTATTCCTGAGTAATCTGTTATTTTAAAGTTAAGTTCTTCGGATACAACTAACGCAGTGCAGTATATTAAAGTGTGTATGTCATTTAATTCTATATTTTCTGATATAAATTGATTCAATATGTCATTATTGAACAAATTAGTTAATCTTGTAAGTTTATTACTGTATCTTAACTTCGGTAATTTGGGTCGGGCGCCTGGGTCCATTCCAGAATATTGTGTTAGAGCTGCTCTTAATTTATCATGAATATTTTGAGTTTGTATATCTCTAACGTGGCTACAGTCTACTAGTGTTTCTATATCATTTTCCAGCATCAATGTAAAGGTGTCGGTCTGAGTTGATGTGTGAGATGTTTGTGTGTGAGTGTATGGTGACGGTTGTAAATGTACACTTGACTGACTATCGTATCTCAATTGGGCTTGAGTCTGTGGCTGCAGGTGTGGTCCACTGATGTAATCATTAATTGGTGTAGTAGGATTATCAGCTAAATTATTTTCTATATCAAGCTGTAACTGTATTCTCACTTCCTCTTTTAGTTGGTTTAGTATTTCTAGCGGCAATAGTTTATTTCTTATGATAGTTCTTCTCTGGTCAGATACTCGTTGTTCAGTTACTTTAATTTCAGGGTATTGTTTTGCGAAAAGTTCGTGAAGTTGCTGTCTATATGTAGTCATGTCTGTCTCTAATTTGGTGATGTAGTAGTAGGTTCGCATGATGAATTTATTAACATCTTTACTCCAGCTCATGCGTTTCCTAGGTTTACCGGCCTTAGTGGATGCAGGTAAAAAGGCATTCGCCCCCCGCACAACATCTAAGGTCGGTGTTGGTGTAAGTGTTCCCCGCGAGTTATTGTCAGTGGACGGTACCGGACTCGGTATGTACGAGGCTGTTGATGGACTGTACGGTTCTGTTATTGTGTTGTGTGAATGTAAACTAATATTATCGTCTGTGTGGTTGGCTGTAATATTTTCGGGTGACCCGGAGGGAGCCCGCCTACTCAACTCCTCTCCGCTGACGGTTCCTATGCTGTGACACCCAGCGTCAGCTCCAGGTGTGCCCCGGCGATTGCCCCCGGGAAGCGGTCCTAAACGTCTACTTCGTAACATCATTTTCTCCATTGAAATGGGTTTCCAGAGCCATGTTAGCCGCACCAGTAACAGAAATATTGCGTGTCCGCCCCCCACGTGAGTCAGATGGTCGACTCGGACGTATGGTTGGATTATAGGGGGCTTATTATTATTATTATTATTATTATTATTACATTTTTGACTGCGTATATGTAGAGCTGGCCGTGTGACGGATTAAGAATACGGAATGTCACCACCCCATATCATCCCACGGGCGTCGTAAGAGCCGACAAACGGAGCATATTATGCAGAGAACAGCACTGTAAGAGAAGGAAAACTCGATACAAACCCTATACCAACCCGTTTGGCCAGCGTGGTATTGTAGGCAAATTCCCCCTTTCAAAGGAGAGGCCTAGTCCAACAGTGGACTGTAAGGGGCTGATGATGATATGTAGAGGATTAGAACTATGCCAAGTGTTGTGGGTTTGATGGTCACACGAAGGAACTCTTTGTGAGATCCACAATTTATTTGTTTCGGAGTAATTTGTGTCCGTTGCTTGAAATTATAAAAAACTACCTGTTTCCTGCGTTTTCACCCGCGTCCTGAGGGAACTACTTCGCGTACCCGGTTAATATATAGCCTAAGTTACTCCTTGCTACATCTGCTATCTGCCAGTGAACGTCCCGTCAAAATCGGTCCAGCCGTTCCACAGATTAGCGAAAACAAACAGACAGACAAAAATTGTAAAAAAATGTCATTTCGGTATATGTAGGGTATACATCCATATGCATTTAGTAAAAATCGGTTATTTTGATATTACAAAAAGACACACCAATTTTATTTATATGTATAGATATGCCATAAAAGAGAATTTAAAACACTTTCTCAAGAACATATACCTACTCCTAAGCGGCACATACTTCACATCATTGACATTGAAACATCGTCATTTCACTTCGCTCTGTCACCTCGGACAGTGAACAATCAGAGGTATATGTAAACACGCCGCTGTTTGTACAACACTGCTTACACAGGCGTGGCGGTAGGCGGCGACATGTAGGCATTCACGTATGATGTCATCGCGCCACAGGTAAAATATGTATAATAAGTTTGATAAAAATTTACGGTTTGTGACTAGATGCCCATTTTCCAAGCTTTGATCAGGTGCCAAGAAAATTATGCACACATATAGATAGACCCCATTTTTTTATAAATTACCATCGCAAATATACAATGTCTATAAAACAAATATATTTTATAAGATGCCTTACAAACTTCGTAATAGTTTCCCAAAATCCTCAGCGCTAGTATAAGAAAAGTCATGTCACTTGATCCGCATATATGTATCATCATTTCAGCCTAGAAACGTTCAGGGCTAGACATAGGCCTCCCCAAAGGCTCTTCACCCATACCAATCTTGAGCCATGATATGTACATATATTATGTATTCAATTCTGATTTTGTTGCAACATTATAAAATTCTTAAAAACAAAACAGCTAAAATTATAACTTAGTATTTTAATTTTGTAATCGATAGAATCAGAATCAAGTTAATTAAGCAAAAGTAATGTGTGTAAGATTTTCGCTTAAAAAAACGATTAATGTGAATTCGTTTTTATCCTAATATGTTCAACATAATTAAAAAAGAAATATTCGGAGATATGCGCACCAACCTAAGTTATACCTACCACCACTACAAATTCCCACGTAACTCAATCAGTTTATATTCAGCATACCAACCAAGAAAACAAAACAATTCAAACACTAGAAACTCTGTAATCGAATAGCTAAAACAAACAACACGAACTTTACCAACAAATGGTGAACCAAGTGAAAACCGAGATCATAATGTTTATGTCCAATATTTGTAGTTAATTATATATTTGACTAACAATTAGCTGATGATGATGTTGTTCAATTGATCACGCCGGCCGCCACAAGTATGGACAAGAGAAAGTCAACACCATGTATACAGGGAAACTGAAACCGTATATTTCTTTGATACATAAGTTGTTTAGAGTAATAAGATATGATATGATGTACAAGCGATATGGATTTAAAAGAAAACGGTGTCATATTTATGTTCTAATTTTGCTTAATGTATGTGTACCTAATAATATTTATTTTAGGTACAATTTATATTTACAAAGTATTGTCTTATGTTTACGCATACAATTTCTAGATTTATCCGACGTTTCGTACACAGTTATTACAAGAACTGTGGTCACGGTAGTAGGTACTTCCAGCTTTAATGTTATGACTGTAAAAATATAGCTATAGAAATGATTAATAAAAAATACACAAAGTCTATGTACTTAGTCTTTACTATCTGTCTTTATAACTTCTGACGTAGTTAGATAGATGCCGCATTTTTGTAAACTTACACAGCTCTTTTGCCATGTCAAGCCATATTCTAACTTTTACCGTGCCTATCCATATTCTAGATTATTCAATAGAATTGATGTTGTAAAATAATGCAGTTTTACCATAAACAGTAATCAATAACGTTTATGTTTCGTTCATTAGTCCATTAAGGAAACTGTACCTACAATTTTATTGCATTGAAAATTACAGCAACCATAAGGCTGCCAACTTAATCGGCTCTGACAATGATTTCGCTTAGGCTCTACCGATTATATAATTTAATTTGCGACTTATGCAATATTTATGGTCGTGGCTTTGCGGTGTTGGGATATTACTATTATCGCAGTTATGGGTAAAAACAAATGTAACAAAACGAGAAATTGGTGTCGCCCATAAAGTCGCATTTTAGCTCTATATAGCACACAGTTTCACTCAAGCTTTAAGTTGTTACAGTACAATACCTAACTACACTTAGACTAGTAAGCGGACCCCACGTTGAAATTGGAATAACGCTTAGAGGGTAATGATTGATGATAGATTGATATTATTTTTATTGGTCCCACAAGTCCATTTCAACTAGATAAAGAAACTCTGATAGTAATGACGATATTAGACAGGAACGATATACTTACTTTGGGGCTATGTACAGTAGTGGACATCATTAGGCTGACAT
Source organism: Euclidia mi (assembly GCA_944739405.2). NCBI lineage: Eukaryota > Metazoa > Arthropoda > Insecta > Lepidoptera > Erebidae > Euclidia > Euclidia mi. The sequence goes on along the minus strand of OX123202.2, from coordinate 20,247,398 downwards.
TATGATACTACTGTCAGTAAAATTGAAGTATGTGTCTTTAAAATAGTATGCCAGCGAAAAACGTTGTATGACAATTAGTATCCTTTTTACGCGACTGCAGTAGTAAGATAATGATAGAACAATAAACTGAGTACTTACTGCTTGACGATGTACATTGTCAATTTCTACGTCAATATAACCACGGTATTAATTAAAGGGTCTTTTAGGCGATTAAGTTCTCCACCTACCACAGCATGAAACAAAATTCTTACCGATTTATCAACACTCACGCACTTTTAATAAATTGTATACTAATTATTGTTTGGGACGATATGTGTATCTACCACTGTATTTATTTTCTGCACTCTAGGAATAAATTACAAAGATTTGAGGGACTCTATAGTTATGCAATGGACAAATAACACCCAGAATCTAAAAACAATTTGTGTTATACACAAGGTGTAAACACTAATTGTTGTTTCGCATAAAGAAGAGGAACTCATAAAATTCGGAGTGAACATAAACTGCCCCATACCTACGTGCAGTTAGCCTCTCTATAAGCAGGTAATATTGAAATAAAACTGACAACATGCACCATAATTACAGCATAACCAGCTCAATGCAAACATCACATTCATTAACTAGTTGTTTTACAACGACTTAATTAAACCTTAATGGTATAATTATAGATGATAACGTCTTTGGCATAAAGCTTAACTTTGTTTTCATTATTTTAATGAAGTTCTAGGTTTGATGTTGCCTTAAGAGATTAATTATGTACTTACCCATACTAAGATATCGAGTAAGAAAGTTCATAGCCACATTTCTATGATCATGGAGAATATCCTGGCACCATGGGCAAGACACCACCATATCCTGAATTTTCTCGTGTGGGAATCGAAACCACGACACGAAGCGCAGTATTGAACGGCGAAACGACCGAAAAGGATCTGTAAACCTTTACATAAGCACAAAAATTCCTTTAAAGAGTGGCTCTTGCCCGCGGCATCGCTTCTGCCTAATTCGGGATAACACAAATCTTCTTTGATTTTAGGGGGCTGGGCGTAGATTTTCAAAAATAAACTCAATAAATACGTTATTTCCTTTACGACTAAGAGTGGGTCTATTATACTTTCAGTTTTCTATGATGAATATTGAACAAAATATGAATATTGAACAAAGTACGATGCAATCTTCTACCCCTCCTACAACCCCTTCCAGTTTTATTTTTGCAAACAATTGTAGCCTATGTACGGACATAGGACCATGGTTACGGCTCCATGGTCAAAATATACCTCTATGTTAAATTTCACCAAAATCGTCCGTTTTAGCGTGAAAGCCGAACATACAAGTACACTTTGGCATTCATAGTATTAGCAAGGAAAGGATTTCAGTGCCTTAAAAGTTTAGGAGCCGTTCCAGTCTAGATGGAGATAGAAACATTATCCAATCGACCGAGTTGTTCCAGCTTGTTCAAACAGCAACATCTCACGAAGGCTGTATTCCTGACCTACTCAAGTCCTACTTAATACGTAGCGTACACATCTACGCTTTCTACAGATTGTACATGCTGATTGCATTGTTGGCGCAGTAGCGGATAAGAAGCGCACGCATAATCGTGATGACCCAACTTCTTTACCGACTTAGTCAATACGTTCTTTCGATTAAAACATGTAGTAGAAACTGGATAGTTGACACTGATCGTCTTAATCTTTTAGTACGATTTTTTGTTCGCTTATTTTAGTGCTTAATTTGAAATTCTTTCATACAACAAACTAGCTGAGCTCGCGGTTACACCAACACATCGATACAAATCGAAACGGTAGTACCTAAACTTGGTCCGCCTTATTACAAAACATGGACTAAATATAAATCGAGGTTTAGCCCTTAGCTTACCTGCGTAAAATTGATTTTACGTGCACTATAAACACATTTTTCTAAAACTATTGTCATTAAAATTCTTTGGAACAAATCTCGAACAAAAATATGTAATTATTTGCCTCAAAAAGTCCTTTTAAAAATTCTCCATCAAGGTCTAAACCTGGTATTATTATTAAACCATGTTTTGTAATAAGGCCCGGTGCGTTTAACTGAACAAACTCTTCAGCATTAAGTATTACTTATTAGCCGTTAGCTATAAGCATTATATTATTATCATCAGCCCTTTATACTGTCCCACTGCTGGGCACGGGCCTCTTCTCGCTATGAGAAGGGTAAGGCCATAGTCCACCAAGTCAAGTGCGGGTTGACAGACGTCACATGTCTTTCGGTAACATTTTGGAGAACTCTCAGACAACGGTTTAATCACGATGTTTTCCTTCACCGTTTAGCAAGTGATAATTAACAATTTAATGTGCACATAACTCCGAAAAGTCATTGGTGCATGCCGTGGATTCCAATCGGGACCCTCTGCGTAGCAGTCTGTCGGTCTCTGCACTAGGCTATCGCTGCTTATAAGAGACATACAAATTAAATATTTATATTTGCAAACTTAGGTTCACCATGTAAACGATGACAGGCACGCCAAAACGCTGAGGTAATTAGAATATACCTTATCTTCATATTATATTTAATAAATTACACCATATACACCCGTTACATAATTCAAATATTATATATGAATTTTAATTAATATTTGCAGACGTTGTTAATTTCTACATTTCCTCAAATAAGTATTTTGTAATCACTGCATAGTATAAAACAAAGTCTGTATTTTGTCTCTCTGTCCCTATGTATGCTTAAATCTTATAAACTACGCAATGGATTTTAATGCGGTTTATGTTTAATAGAAAAATTGATTCAAGAGGAAGGTTTATATGTATAATCATATATGGCGGTACGAAGTTTGCCGGGCCAGCTCGTAATATTTATATTATAACTAGAGGACGCCAGCAGCTACGCCTGCATTTCTTTTTAATTTACCCGTTTCGGCCGATCCCGTGGGAATTTCGGGAAATCCCTTCTTAATACACCCCACGGTGCCCAAGGAACATACATGCCAAATTTCAGCTTCCTGCGCCCAATAGTTTCGGCTGTAGCGTGTCTGTCAGTCAGTAAGTAACGTAAGGATTTTATATAGGTAGGTATTAAGATATTGCCTAAAGCCGTAAACTTGTTATAATGTGTATATTATGATATATACCACAAAATTTACATGAAACATGTAAGAAAATCGTAAAATGTACTTATTGGAATATTTATTTGACGTCAGACATACGCATTTAACTTATATTGCCTCACGAGTCTAGCCAAGCAATAAAATTGCAAATGTTATAAAATGCAATAGAATTGCAAAACTGTGCGTTTGATTCGTCTACTACAGTTTATTTTAAACCAATATACATATTTATGACAATTATGTCAACCGTCAGTCATTGACATATAAATTATTTTTTATTGTAGGCTAGCTGTTGCCTGCGGTTTTACCCGCGTTATTTGCCGTACCTAGACAACAGCAAAATTTAAAGTCAAATTATAGCCTATATGGCCCTATACTGTCTACTTATTGTGCAGGGAAAATTCCATTCATATGGGTTCATCCATTCTAGAGATTACCCCGGACAAACAGAAAGACAGACAGACATCGATAATTAGAAAAAAAAAACCGGCCAAGTGCGTGTCGGGCCACGCGCAATGTAGGGTTCCGTAGTTGCCCATAATGACTTGCTGCAAAGAGTATTGATGTACAACAAATCCGATTGTTTATTTTGCTGAAAAAATAATTTTATTAACACTATTATAAGAACCTAAGTTTTGTTTAGAAAAATACTAGGTATGTATCCAGTTATGTATTGTAAACATAAAATGTGGTTTCCAAGATATACTACTACTATACATACGTAGTACCGTAGTACATTACATACCAAAGTACGTATATCTTTAAGATTAAGCCAGCGCGCCCAATGTAAACTCACAGAAATAGGTATTTATAAGTTAACCGACGATTACTCGTAAACTAGTGATATCTACTTAGCCGTGATAGTTTTCCTTTTAAATTCGTTATATGTACTATATTTGTGATTTTTTGCACCTCTTCCAAATTAATAGTTTGAGTCTAACAATTTTTTTCACTTCAAAGCTTGATATTTGACAAACCAATCACTTGATCGAAAAATGATTTGAGCAAACTAATAATATTTTTTTAAATCTATCCAATGATACCCCACATGATGGGGTACTCAACCAAAAAAAAATTCAAACCCACTATATATGTAGGGGAGATACCCTTAAAAAAAATATTTTCCTAAATTTTATTTTACAGTTATGTTGCAATATCTTATGTCTATATTCATGTCAAATATCAGCTTTCTAGCACCAGGCGTCTTTGAGCTAGGCTGCGGACGGACAGACGGACGGACATGACGAAACTATAAGGGTTCCTTGTGGACTACGGAACCCTAAAAATGGGTTGCTTATGACTTGATATCGTTTACCTAACTAATTATGATACATGCACTCGAAGGAACATAGTTATTTTGAAATCACAGATGTCAGACTCCACAAATGCATGGCTTGTGTCTTCGTATTTATAAAAAAAACAATTTTAATAAGGTTGTTTATGATTTGATAACGAGTAACTAATTATAATATATGCATTTCAAAGAACATTAATAGTTAACATACTTATAGATATTGATAATACTTGAAGTCAAACTTCATACACGCATAACTTGTAAATGTTACATAAGTGTATCTAAAAAAAAGTAAATCACACTTCACATGTGTCATATGACATTCAAATTTATAAAGTGACTTATACCTACCCACCTGTTAATATCAGCGTTAGTACCTTACTGGCTGCGGCAGATAACGTATTTTATTTTACTATCAAGTGCTCAAAGCAAACATCGAATAGGTCTTATGTTGATTTTTTATAGATTAACCACCGATAGAGGCCGGTAAGACGTGTTAAGAGGTCGATACTCCCGAAACATTACACAAATATTTGTGATCAATTACTGGGAACCGAATTTTTATTACTATATTAGGTGTTACCCTTGAATAAACTTACACTGGTCTTAGCCGAGGAATATCGCTATCATTTTTTGTTGCGGTGGACATATGGCAGTTGAAAATATTGTCTGTGAAAATGCTACTTTTTATGGTAATAGGCGGCAAACGAACAGACGGATCGCCTGATGGTAAGCAATTAAAGCCGCCCATGGACACAAGCAACACCATAGGACTCACAATTGCGTAGCCGCCCCTTTGGGCTGGGAAAAGGGATAGGATGAGGAGTGGGATGAGGGAGAAGGAATAGGGGGTAGGGCCTCCGGCATTCGCACTCACCGAACAAAACGCAACAGTTTAGGTACTGATACTTAACGTCGATTTTCTGTAAGAGGGTAGTACTTTCCCGGTCGAGCCGGCCCATTCATGCTGAAATCAGCAAGGCTCTACAGTCTTCTACCTTGCTAGTAGTGCTTGCTAGTTAACTGCTAAAAAGCCTTTGTTAGTGCCTGCCTACGTCATAAAATTACACTACTGTTTATTTTCACGTTTCTGGATTCAGGAAGTTAGTCTTTGCGATGATATAGAAATCTACAAAAAATATTTTATATAATACATGTAGAGACGTATTCGACTTGAGTATTTACCTTGTAAATCGTTTTTTTTTTTTTAAATCATTTATTCATCTAGGTCACAAGGTAACGCTTATGAACGTCAAATTTTAAAGTACATTACTTAAGGCGAGGATTTCCCAAAATACAGTGTTATCTAGCGTGGTCAAACGCGTTTTATTTGTAAATAACAGAGATTTAAATTCGGAAAAAAATATATGTTATTCTACAGCATTAGACCTTTATTTTTCGGCCATTCGAAACACGATTACTGTCATTTGATACGATAGAAAATAATCGCGAATATAGGTCTGTTTAAACAACTTTACCCGTTTCATTTGAGTTGTATTGGGATTAGAATTTTCAAAAGTATACCAAAAGAAAGGTCATGTAAAAGTGTATGGTTCTCGGCAATCACATTATGAATTTTAATATATACAAAAATATAATACCCAAAATACGTAATTTCCTACTGCCGACGCGCTCTCTCCGGCGTCGTTCAGTCCCGAGCGGGATGTAATGGAGATAGGACGTATCGCTCGTTTGCAGAGCGCACCGCAGGATTACGAATTATTTTATCGTCAGTTACGAATGTCATCATCACTTATTGATAAATATATTACATCTAGGTTTAGTTTTTAAATAGGTATTGTAAATTTTTAGTAAGTAATAATAGTGTATATAAGTAAGAAGTATAGTTTTAAAAATATCGTTTTGATTATTGGACAAGATAACGACTTCATAACAACAGCATAGTTAGGTAACAGTACTTTAGAAAAATATTGATTTGTTGTATATTGTGGATGAATTATAGTATTATTGTTGTATTGGGTACCTACCTAATACAATAATTCACACTTTTATTCTGTGTACCTATATATGGAAATAAAATGTGAGATGTGCCTAAAAGCTATACAAGCGAATTTTATAGGTACCTACCTACCTAAATAAATACAAATATCCGCAGTTACCTACTTAGTGGTATTTATGGTTACTGCCCCACCCTCGTGGGTAGTAGCGTGATGTTATTTGGTATAACCTTCCTCAACAAATGGGCTAGAGAAGCAAATAAATCTTAGAAAATGGCCTGCTAGTTCCTAAGACTAGCGCGATCAAAAACAAAAAAAAATGAATTTCCGTGTATTCAATAATTCTATTGACTATTTCCACCAATAATATCATTGATTTCCACACTATTACCAAACACGGAACAATGGACACCTTATAATATTATAGTAATTATTTATCACGTCGAGGAAGAATGCACTGGTGTCACAGCTTAGAAATGTAGGTAAGGTGTTCGGTAGGTAAGTACCTATATCAATTTGACCGACAAATAATAACGAAAACTAGAGTTTTGTTTGGCGGAAAATAAGCGTTGTGGGTGTAGGATTATCAATTCGTACGTATGTATGTATGTAAAATTTTAACTTTTTTCACTACTGCTTGCCGATGGCAGCGCCTAAAGGAGATCACCCAAATTGGGCTAATTTTTATTTTGCCGGCCAATCAATAAATTGTGTTATTTTAGTAGAACTCACTGTTGTAAACATTTTAACTATTACACCAAACTTCTAAGTCAATAGGCTTGTGTCCACTAAGAATAAATCGGTTTGATTGTAGTATCTATAGATCCATTATGATTTTAAGATGTCAATAAAGTTTATTATCTATACTAATATAATAAAGCGGAAGAGTTTGTTTGTTGGTTTGTTTGTTTGTTTGTTTGTTTGTTTGTTTGAACGCGCTAATCTCAGGAACTACCGGTCGGATCTGAAAAATTCTTTTTGTATACGATAGCCCAGTTATTCCGGAAGGCTATAGGCTATATAACATAACGCTTCGACCCTTTGGGGCCGGGCAAAAGGCTAAAAAGGCTAAAACATAATGTCGGCTAATCTCAGGAACCAGCCGTCGGATTTAAAAAAATGTTATTGCCTATGATAGCCCAATTATTCCGAAAGGCTATAGGCTATATAAAATTACGCCACAACTTTTAGGGACCAGTCAAAAATAATAAAATGGTCAAACGAGAAGGGGGAGGGTTGGGTCAAAGGCAAAAAAAGGCTAAACGGATAGGATACAATATATATATGGGTATCGTTTTTGAGATTTTCAGGACGCTGATTAATAATATGAAATTGATTTAGTGATCCAAGATGGCGGACGGGAAATCATAGATGACGGATGAGAAAATTTTAAATATCAATATGGGTATCGTCTTCGATATTTTAAGGGGTGGAGAATCGAAATACAACATTTATTTCGTGATCAAAGATGGCGGATGGGCAATCAAAGACGGCGGATGGGAAAATTTAAAAAAATCAATATTGGTATCGTCTCCGATGTTTAAAGGGATGGGGAATCCAAATACAACATCTATTTCGTGATTCAAGATGGCGGATGGGAAATCAAAAATGGCGGATGGGAAAAATTAAAAAAATCGATATGGGTATCGTCTCTGATGATTTAAGGGATGATGAATCCAAATACAACATCTATTTCGTGATCAAAGATGGCGGATACGAAATCAAAGATGGCGGACAGGATTTTTTTTGAAGTCGATATGGGTATCGTCACCGATATTAAAAGGGTTGGGGCACCCAAATCCGACATCTATTTCGTGATCAAAGATGGCGGATGAGAAATCAAAGATGGCGGATGAGAAAGTTTAAAAAACCAATATGGTTAGCGTCTCCGTTGTTTTAAGGGATGGCGAATCTAAATACAACATCTATTTTGTGATCAAAGATGGCGGATAGGAAATCAAAGATGGCGGACGGGATTTTTTTAAAGTCGATATGGATATCGTCTTCGATATTTTAAGGAATGGGGAATTCAAAAACACCATCTATTTTGTGATCAAAGATGGCGGATGGAAATTTTTTAAAAATCAATATGGATATCGTCTCCGATGTTTAAAGGGATGGGGAATCCAAATACAACATCTATTTTGTGATTTAATATGGCGGATGGGAAATCAAAGATGGCGGATGCGAAAAATTTAAAAAATTAATAGGTATGGGTATCGTCTCTGATGATTTAAGGGATGGTGAATCCAAATACAACATCTATTTCGTGATCAAAGATGGCGGATAGGAAATCAAAGATGGGGGACGGGATTTTTTTTTAACTCGATATGGGTATCGTCGCCGATATTTTAAGGAATGGGGAATTCAAAAACACCATCTATTTCGTGATCATAGATGGCGGATGGGAAATTTTTCAAAAATCAATATGGGTATCGTCTCCAATATTAAAAGGGATGGGGAATCCAAATACAACGTCTATTTCGTGATTCAAGATGGCGGATGTGAAATCAAAGATGGCGGATGGAAAATTTTAAAGTCAATATAGGTATCCTCTCCGATGTTTTAAGCTATGAAGAATGCAAATAAAAATCTATTTCGTGATCAAAGATGGCAAATGGGAAATCAAAGATGGTGGATGGAAAATCAAAGGTGGCGGCTGGGAAAATTCTTTACATTATTTATAAAAATCAATGTTCGTTTGTTTTTACCCCTCTATAAACTCTGAAATTTTAGATTAAGCACTGATGGCTTTGATAACTTTGTTAAGAATTTCCTGGCAAAGTAGTTGGAAAGAAAAGGAACTAGAAAAAAAAGCCTCAAAAAGGCGATACAGAGTTCGCGGGGTCAGCTAGTTTATTATAAAATGGTAAGCTTAATGTAATTTTTAGGATTCTAAAATTAAAAAATAATGTTTTTATTCTTGTGTCAGTGAACACCAATCAGAGAGCATTACGTCAAACAGTACGTCCACCATTCATGTTGTTGACATTTTAGTAGTAAATACAACTAAAAAGTAAAAGTTTCTACCTGTCAAATCGAATATAACAAAATAAATGTGGGTGCATCAGACCAGACTTCATTCACGGATTGTTTTGTTTTGTACTTTGTGATATCACTCAACCGCTATGATGGTCTACAGCGTTTTCGTGTCAAATTCAAAAAGGTTTTTAAAAAGCCGTAATTAGTAATATTGCTGATTGTTTTTTGAAGAAAAATCAAGTATTTCAGTTTAACATCTAATACAGGAACGAATCAATCGCTAATTACATTTTAGGATACAAGCGTATTCTCTGAGACAATATTTAGGTTTGAATGTATGTCTAAAAGTACCGTAGAGCAGTTTTATTTTTGACAAAAGTGATAAATCAAAGAGGTGTAGCGGCAGTCAACTATACTTTTCAGCCTTACGTGAAATACGTGAGCCTTAAAATGAAGTGGACTCATCAAAAAAGTAAAAAACATATTTTTAAATACTCCTGACCAAATATAAAAATATCGTCTAAACCTTTAGTAGGAATGTCTATGAGCGGTCAGGTACAGATGTCTTGCATGATGTACAGGCATGGCACCATGTGGTTGAAGAGATGTTGCGTCGCGACGTTCTCACTTTCCAATGTTTCGGCCGGTTCTTGTAGAGAAAAGGCCAGTCGGAAACGCCTGGATATCACTATAGTGACAGCAGCCGCAACCCTGTCCAAGAAACGGTGCTACAAATGTTGGCGGAATGCCCCTCTTATGCGTCTCAGCGCCGTGAACATCACCATCTTAAGCCTTTTCCGACCATTTTGGTGTAGACCTCTACAACAAATTCCATTCCGTTCTGTTTTGGGCAATCTTCAACCAATTACTGCCTGCTATCTTTATGATGTCTTTTTTCCATCTCATTTGCCGTTCCAGCTAGTCAATTACAATCCCATGGTTGCCATTTTAATATTTGCTTGCACCATGTTTCGGGATTTCTGGCTACATGTCCGGCCGCTACGCTTTTGGCAACATCTGGTACTAGACTTTCTTTTCGGACCTATTTATTCTTCTTTCTGTCTCTGAGTGTCACTCCTGCCAGTTTTCTCTCCATTGCCCTTTGAACAACTTCAAGTTTCTGTAGCGCTGCCTCTGTAGTAACCCAAGTTTCGGCTCCGTAGGTGAGCACTGGCAGGACGCACTGGTTAAATATTCTTGCTTTTTGTTGCTTCGTAAAAGCAAATGCCAGTTTATCGAAAGCAGCCCAACCCAAATGGATACGTGTATCAATCCTGTTCACTTGGTTTGCTTTACCCATCTTTATTTCTTGCCCTAGGTATAATATACTATTTATAGAAGAATTCTAATCGGGTACATCCTACTGCAATTGTTATTCCGCTGGAGTTTTCACTGGTCATGTTGCGAATTGGCCGTAAACTGATCGCGGCAATTGTTACATAGACTACAGGCCCATGTCCAAAATGGATGGGTCATATGAACCACCAGGTGACGTATATAGGACGATATAAGAACATCAAATAATAAGATTCAGCACTATGCCGTCACTTGTAAGCTGTCCAACTGAGTGCTGGTGATAATTTGATTTCCTGACAATTTCCAAAAAATTACCGACTTTGTAGCGCACCATTTTTTACGGCACTGCGCACTTTCTTATTATTTATCATGGATCTATCGAAGGTCATAATGCCGTACAAAAATATATGACCGAAATGCGTACTCACTCTACCTGCACTTTTGAATTCTCATCAGCACTCAGTTGGACAGCTTACAAGTGACGGCATAGTGCTGAATCTTATTATTTTTTGCTCTTATATCGTCCTATATACGTCACCTGGTGGTTCGTATGACCCATCCATTTTGGACATGGGCTTGTAGGCTAACAGTCGTACCCTCGCTACCTGCCTGCCTGTCTGGTGCGTGATGGCTTAGAACGTCACCGTCTCTTTCTGTGAGGCAGTAATGCTTATCAATCAGATATTTCGCTCTTGACTTACTACCTGTAATTACCTGATGCCATTTAAATTGCAACATGCACGTTATTTTAGGCAAAAAAATACCAGTAATTAATTAGGATTTATTTTAGGAACAGAATAGATTCTTTGAGCTGGAATATGATCTCACAGACTGCACTTAGAACCTTAGTGTAGTAATAAAAAGTGTTTATTTCGTAATATTCTATAAGTTTATTTTAGTTGGCCGGCACCATTGACATATATTTAGTACATATATATCAATGGCCGGCACTTTTAGAATAGCCTAAATTTGTATGGAGCTGGGTGATCTCCTTTATTATGCATGCACGTGTGTTTGCATGAGTATATATTGCTATAATTATTGCCCTGTAATAAAAATCTTGTGTATTATTGATCTTTTTTCGGTACTTTTTTGACAGAGTAGTATCTTAGAGATTGCATAGTTAAATATAACAAAATGTAATCATTGGTGATTAAAAGTAGCTATGAGTATCTTACCCTTTATGTGTATTATTGGTTCTATGCCTTTGTTTTGCTGACAGTAGCAACGAATTAATTAATTTATATTAATCTAATCCTTTTCCCTAAGATTGATATCGAACAAGCGATACTTTCGCATTGCGAGCGATCATAAGTTTTTTTATAATTAACAACAAACATAATGTTCATAAAATTATCTACTGACTAGAGGACGCCGGCAGCTACGCCTGCATTTTTTTAAAATTTACCCGTTTTGGCCGATCCCGTGGGAATTTCGGGAAATCCCTTCTTAGTGCACCTCTACGGTTCACAAGGAACATACATGCCAAATTTCAGCTTCCTGCGCCCAATAGTTTCGGCTGTAGCGTGTCTGTCAGTCAGTCAGTAACGCAAGGATTTTATATATTAAGATTACTATTGTCACTATAAACAAAAGCAATTTTGGAAAACTACTTTCGAATTTCATAAAGATTTATTCAAAACAGAAACGTTGCAAATTATTTATACTCGATAAGTAAGTTTATATTTCAATTGATATACTGCTTCAGTTTTCTATACTGTGGCGCGAAACTGTTATACCTACATATGGCGGCAGTGGCGTCGCGTCTCGCGTCGCGATTGAACTCGCGAACTGGGGAAGAGGGGAGCCTCAAAAGCTTTGAGCGCTCGGAAATCCTCGCCTTAATGCTTCTACATTTACATTTACTGCCCATTGGCAAAGCAATAGGTAGAACCACGAGAAAGAACGGGCAATAAAACTCGTGGCCACTCTTTTTAATCGCCAGTGCTATGTTACATATTTTGTTTTTGTAAGGAGCTGCAACTGTTTCACATTGTAATTAATTACTTGTAAATAGTAATTAGGAACATACATAGTATTTAAATAATTAATGCAGTTACCAATTTAAGTGCTGTAGTAGCCTTCCAGTGTGAATTTTGTGCAACAGGAGCATCCACTTACTTCTTATAATGTAGGCAACTCGCGATCATGTTCAGAACTATGATGGAAACGTATGCTACAGAAAGTGACGGTAGGTATATAAATACACAAAATTTACAAAAACGTTAGTGTACAACCCATGATCACGAGTTACCTTCATCTAACACAGCAGCAATTTTTTTTAATAAAATTAATGGATCAACAATGCAAATGTAAACGTAGTAACTTGAATGACCTAATAATACATGAATAGTTATTTAAAAGAACTAGAGATATTATATAACAAAAAGAACTGAGAAGCAAGGCATCTATATAAATTCTGATATAGCCTAAGCCTGTCCCCATGGTGACTTATCATTTAAAAATTCCTTGATAGTGTAATAACCCTTTTGTAAAAGAAAGTTCCTAATTGTCCGTTTGTATTTGTGCATGGGTAAATTCATTTTATCAAGAGGCAATTTGTTGAAAAATCGTATACCAATCCCCGCAAATGAGTTCTGAACTTTATGTAAACGGTAGTTAGTTCCCACTAGTTTATGCTTATTCCTTGTGTTCACTTTGTGCAAAGCACTATTTTTGCAATATAGAATAAAGTTTTTCGTAATTTACATTAAGTTAGCATATATATATATTGCGATGCAACTGTCAATATATCTACTTCTTTAAATTTATCACGTAAAGAAACTCTAGCACCTAACTTATAAATTGCACGTATAGCCCTCTTTTGAATGACAAAAATAGTCTGTATATCAGCAGCTGTACCCCATAACATTATACCGTAAGACATTACGCTATGAAAATAACTATAGTAAACTAGTCTAGCAGTATCTATATCTGTGAATTCCCTAACTTTTCTAACTGCAAACGCTGCAGAACTAAGTTTGACTGCGAGACAGGCTATTTGGGCGCCACACTGAAGCTTACTATCTAAAGTTAGACCTAAGAATACGGTTGAATCGACTAGTTGAATTGTTTCCTTATTTAAAATTATATTAGTAGGAACACTTTTGACATTAGGCAAAGAGAATTTAACACATTTCGTTTTGCTAGAATTGAGTACCAAATTATTTGTCGAAAACTAATCTAATACTTGTGCAAGAGTGTTATTGACGGTATCAAAGTTACTTGAATTGCGATCAAATTTAAAAATTAGTGACGTATCGTCGGCAAACAAAACAATATCACATAAACATCACATAAATTTTGAACAAAGAACGGCAAATCATTAATATATATTAAAAAAAGAAATGGACCGAGAATACAGCCCTGTGGAACGCAGATTCCTACTGGCAAACCTAGAGACCTACTCCCATTAACATCTACATACTGAATTCTATCTCTAAGGTAGCTGGCAACAAGATTGAGTGCGGTATCTCTTATACCATAAAGTTTAAATTTACGTAAAAGTGTATTATATTCTACACAATCAAACGCCTTTGACAGGTCACAAAAAAATGTACTGTATGTATTATATTATATGGAATAGCACTAGTCGTGAAATAACTATCTGATCTTTGTTAAGACATTCAGTGACGTAGAAATGAATGAATTAATGCAACAAAAAACAATCATAAATCTTGATTTAAATCTCATGTATATTATTTTGACTAATTATTTTTTATGTCTCATTTAATAGACTATTTTCTTTATCAGATCGTAAAAATTGGATGACATTTAATATCATTTTACTGATTAGTCTAGATAGAGCTAGGTAAGTAGTTAGTTCTATTTTTCTTATAAATCGGCAGCTGTTCGTAATAATAATTATTTGGCAACCATCATTATCCGTGTGGTGACATATTAAGAATACGGAGTGTCACCACCCCATATCATCCCATTGGTGTCGTAAGAGCCGACAGAGGGAGCATATTATGCAGAGAACAGCACTATAAGAGAAGGAAAACTTGATACAATCCCTATACCAACAAGTTTGGCCAGCGTGGTATAGTAGACCAATTCCTCCCTTTAAAGGAGAGGCCTAGTCAGCAGTGGACTGTTAAAGGCTGATGATGATGATGATGACCATCATTATCGCCATAGCCAGCATGATCCCGGTAGCATCCAAGACTTTCGTTTTAGAGCCTGGGATCTACTTTCTAGTGTAAACAGATTTCATAGAGCGAGTGCTGTCTGACCTCCACTACCCAAAGGAATATTCTATGGCCTAGATCAGTGCTGATACTAGTACACTGACAATCAAAGGTACTGACACTCCATAACGAGTATCAATGTTTTCTATGACAGTGTGCACCGACGGCTTATCGTGCTCTTCGAGGCACGGGCAGCGATAAATTTGTGATACAGTATTATAATGGGACAGTTTTCTATACAATTCTATTTATACATTCAAGGTTCATATAAATTAAAATTCTTCCACAATTTATCACCGATTTCAAAAAAAAAATTTTTTTATAGACTCACGCTTGTATCCCCGAAGGGGTAGGCAGAGGCGTAATAAGTATTACACCCACATTTCGCCATGATTTTTTTTAGATCCCACGCAATAGGGGGCGAGAATTGCCATTACCGGGCTCATCATCATAAAAAGAAATAGTTCCAACAAAAATAGTATCTAATTGTGCATCAAAATATACTCACTAAAATATTTCATAACGATGACCTGTTTATAGACCGTTGCAAATCTCTAATAATAAAAATAATTATTTCAATTTAAAATTTATAAGAATTTAGTGTTTTTATTATAGAATCAAATCGGGTGTAGGTATATTTACTTATTTTAACTTTTGTACAAAAAAAAGCTCTAAAAATAATTAAATCCTCTTAATTTTCTTCAATTTTCAAAACATTTATCTCAAACGAATAATAAATAAGAATTACAAAGAAAAACCATTCAATCTCTTAATAATTATTAACTTACAACAGCATCACCAACGAACTCCCGCGCTCAACTGAGTCTGACTGACAGTATCGTACTAAACGACTAAGTTGAAAGTTTAGGATACATATTAGGTATATGTATATGTTTTTAAATTAACACCCACTGCCTAGCATTCCTCTTTCACTCAACATACTCATAAATTGATGGGGAGTTTAAAATTAACTTCAAGTAAATATACATTATTAATTTTGTAATCCCGGAGACCAGTTTTTTTTAATAAAAACCACATGTTAAAGACGTCGTTTCCTCAACATGTTACAGAGTAGTTTCACATTCCCGATTTTTCGGGAATCCCGGGATTTATATTTAAAAAAATATGTTTTAAGAAGCCGCTTCCATAATATCGTAGCCAAAAATGAAATTTAGGTGAATATGCATCCGATTATCCGATCACTAGTGATGATGTTTGATAACTTAAGGGCTTCTAATTTTCAGGGTCACAAAGTAAGTATTCTGAGTAGATAAGTTTCCAAAGCCGAGCCGAGACTTTTCATATTACTCGTAAATTAAATTTGGAAGAAGGATCGGCATATTTGGTGAATAATTTTATTAGTATTTTAGTGAAAGAAACGCACTTCATTTCTTTGTTTTGATGCATTGTTAAAAATATCCCAAATACAATAGCATGTCCCTATTTTGTTTTTACAATAATCATAATAATCCTATCGTTTCGTAAAACGTAACATTCAAACGTACCTACTCTCACTTTCAATAAAAATAGGTATAGGATAAGGCTTTCTTTGAAATCAGTGAATACAGCCGTCATATAGGTACCTATTCATAAACACATTCCAAAAGTGCCAATCTTTGAAAATGACCCTAACAAAACAACAATATTATAAGTCTCTTATTGTTTCTTTGAAATAGAACACAGTGCCGCCACAGAGCTAATCCCTGTGTCGGGTTGGTGTCGGGTTACAATATTGAAACAATAGATAAAAATAATATTTATACTAATCTGTAGTTCATCGTATTACCGTGGGATCAAAGAGTTACGCGGGTAGGTACCGGTTACTGTAACTAATTTATGACTTAAGCCTTCCGTGCGTTCTAATCTTAGCTGAAAATAAGTCCAGAAAAATATTATGACTTCAGGAAATAAAATAATAAGTACGAAATTGTAAACTACGTTTATTTGAATTAAGTAGATCAACTGTTTTACTTCCACATTTAACCAAGTTATTGTGTTATTAATAAGCCTGAAAATAAGTTCCAAAAATAATGTTTGGCTTCAAAAATAAATATATTTTGACTGTATGCTTTTAAGCAAATAACAATCATGTCTATACCTACTTATATCTTTTGTCTAAATACTTAGAACCGAAAAATAATAATATTAGTCCTGATTAGAAGCTGTCCGTCTGCTGGGCACGGGCCTGTTCACGCTGGCCAAATACGGTTTGGCGGACTTCACATGTACTAATAAAAACTTTATAAAACCACGTGGCATATAGTGACTGACATGCTACCAAATTGCTATACACCCTCTGCGTAACAATTTGATGGCATCCCTATGCTATCGTTGTCCATTTAACATACTGACACTTTTCTTTCGTATCTATTACTATCTGTCGCTAAAAGCCTTAAAGCAAAAGCCTTTATCACTACATAGTATAAAATAAAGTCTGTCTTCTGTCTGTCTGTCCCTATGTATGCCTAAATCTTAAAAACTACGCAATGGATTTTAATGCGTTTTTTAATAAATAGAATAATTCAAGAGGAATGACTGTGTAATTGACGCGGGCGAAGCCGCTGGCGACGTCTAGTTCCAAATAATTTAGTAGTCTGTAACTGAAACCCTTAAAAACGATGAAATACGGTTAACTCACGATTAGTTCCAAAACAGTATAATCGAGTATCTCGTGCAGAAACAGAAGCTCTAATATTTTAATAAACGGAGAATATCTAATCGTGTAGAGACGCACGACTTAACCTTTACGACTAGGATGCACGGGATCTAATACACGTATGGCTTAGTGGGTTAAATGGCAGTCTACATATCGCGAGTTCGATTTGAACCTGGGACAATACTTTGCGGGATGAGAACACATTTATCTTACGTGTCTGTCTGGTTTATTTGCCCGTTGTTTCCTTGTTTGCAATGCCTTCACGGCACACTTATTCGTCCTAGCGCTATAGCAGAGTGATTTTATTTTTATTGATAAATAAATACCTAACAAAAACAGGATAGAAATCTATACGAAAACTATGTTTCGAAACGGCTATTTTTCAAAATTAAAGGAAAATTTCGTATGCAGCACACGCTCTACTTAGATGTACATATTTACATGATGATGTTTAAGAATATTTCATCTGATATGATACGTAAAACCAGGTTTTATTGCAGCGTCAAAGCTTAAAGCTAATAATGTATAACAATAATAAATAGAAAATGTCAGCATAATATTGATAAAAAAGATTGCTTAAATGACTTGCCGTCAAACCAAACCGTGGACTAGAGATTCAACTATATTGATACTCTGCTATATAAGCAACTACGTAAGTAACAAAACAGCTTTAGTATACATTTCTACAGAAAATAGAGGTTTATCTAAATTGTTTGTGCGTAAATATTGGTGCTTAAGTAATACCTAGGCATGTTTTAACACTAAATTTTAAAAGCTGTTTGACAACTTAATGTCTAGTAAATACGCTGGAAACATTTTACTTCACAAACTTCTCTTGTAGCGTGGACATGACAATCGGAATTTTCCAAAAGCTATTTATTTAGAATGTTTATTATCGATAGTACATGAACTGCACATATTTACTTACTTAACGCCACTGGCAGCCGCCGATACATACCTAAGTATTTAGCTCGACAACGTGGCTGGAATAAACGGTTTGCTTTTCACACAAAAACCCAACATTAGGGTGTATATCATCAGCATATTACGTCGTCTCCACGGAATTTATAGCTGTGCCAGTCATAAAAAAGATACGTGATAGAAAAAACAAGAGCCTAACCCGGGTGGGTCGGCCGTATCATAGTTCATATCAAACGTATCCTTGATCCTTGCGTCACCATATCAACAAAGCGGTGCCCACGCGCTAATGTATTCAACGCGGCGATTGATGAAGTATAAAATTTCTTAGTACCGTCTCACTCACAATGGAATTATGATAATTTATCGGTTGGCTTGTGCCGGCCGAGTGTGTGGGAACGCGCGCGGCACGGGCTTTCCCACGAGACGGTTACGCGTCGAAGAACGTCTCATTGGCTCTATACAGAAGCGTCGCTTACGCCGTTATCCGATCGCGTGTCAAATGCCTCATAGTGGCGATAGGTCGTAAGTGCCGGCGGCTTGCGGCGAACACCGCTCCTCTCCTATTCTTAAAGCGCTGTTGACACTTAAGACGTTTTGCCGTCTAGCCATTTGAGACAGAATTGGAGTAAGTAGCGTCACGCGGCTTCGACCGCACAATGGGTCGGTGTAGCGTCGACTAGCGGTGCTGGGAACACACTCACACCTTTGCAAGGTGATACTCAATGTTATTGTTTTGACTGACTAATTAGGATCATGTTTTTTATCGCTCAAGGATGTGTTTGATGTTTGACACTTCTGCGTCTTGTTCTCAGATTACTATGAATAATTATAATTTATGTTGATATTACTGGAAATATTTGTCAATAGCCAAATAGCCTGTCAAAATGTATTTAATCGTTTAACTTTTATTATAATTGCATTATTCATTTTGTTAGCTACGAAATATCTCGAGTTAAATTGCCTGTCACAGGTATTTAATATCGTAAAAATGATATAGGTATGACGGTGGAATATGTTTTACACTGGTAATGGCAGAAAAATATTAGGTGGAAAATTTTGAAATGTTACTTACATTGCTGACGGTTGTACAAATGGAGTTTGTGATAAAATTGCAGTAGGTAGAGCGGCAACATTTCCCGAAGTAGGGCACAAATAATAATTAATAACAGCAGTAAGCAGTAAAAAGTGCGACACTAATAATTTCTATTCGTCAGTCTGTCTGTGTGACCGACGGAGGCGATAACACGCCTCGTGTCGCCACAAACCTGCGCCCATGCCGCCGCACACGTAGGGCTGCCACTCACTATAGAATGGAAACATAATTACTTCATTATACAATTCTATTTGACGGGTCTAAACTACCTGAATCATTTATGATATATTGTTTTTGTCCAACGTTTAATGAATAAGTATGATGTATACCTGTAAATTACCAACAATTTTAAATCCATAAAAAATTAAATTACTATTTTACTAAAAATATATTAAAGCCATACATGAAAAATATGTTTAGCATTCTGATGCCAAAATGCTTTTACAAAATGAAATAAAACGTTGACACCTTTCTTTTAGTCTGAACTTACATTTACTTCAATATCGACTAGTTTGTATAACACGTTTTTTATAAAAATTTTAAAGACATTTTTATACCACACAAGGACTTAATTCACGGACACGAGTCCCTTTAAAGGAACAATAGTCGTTGTGACGTCACACGCTTGTCTAGGGGAGCGTCTTGCGTCTGTTGGGGACGCTAGGAGGGTGGCCGTGAGAACGCGTGCTGGCCAGGTGCTATCAGCTGAGACCCTCTGTGATATTAAACGAACAGCTGTGTAGAATATTTCAGAAAAATAATCGAAAATTACATGATTCATAATCTCTCTCTTTCTAATCACATCTTCCTTCTCATAAAATTAAAAATACATAGTATTTTATAAAATACTTATAGCACGTTATAATATAACATGCAAATTTCAGTTACTAATTTCAGCAACTTTTGACAATTTTCTCTTACTATTATTTTAAATAATATACTCGTGGAATACGTCACAGAAATCACTGCATAAAATATCCTGCTTAAATGTTACGTAACAGAGGACCTGATAATGTAATTGACTAGTATCATTGTTCAATTGTCACCATAGACGTCATAGTCATGCCACAAGTTACGTACCTAAGGTTCAGCTTGACTCATCCGATTTACATTTCATAGTATAGTATAACCACCTACGTATATAAATACTAATATACAGTAACGTGGTCATAATAACATTATAAAAAGAAAACATGCAATAGCTTTGTCGTTTAAATTTTTAATCCACGTGTATCAATCTATTTTAATCTAGACAAAATTTCCAATTTTTATTTTGTCGAAGATTATATCTAAATAAATATTTTATAGATTACCTGCCATTAAAAATTATAGAGACAATCTAGCTACCGTTACTCACAAAATTGGCATTAAGGATAAAATAAAACAAAATATCTATTGGTGCCACCCCTACTTTTATCACGGGCGTTTTGCCACAATCGGTGTAGGGCGCATAAAAGCAGTGCGACGGGCGGCGCGCGCGCCATTCGCTCACAGACCGTCGCGCGCGCACCAATGATCCTCCCCGCCCGTACTATGTCGCCGACGCACGGCGCTTTCCACCCGCCGGCGCACGCGCAACCCGACGAAGAACCCGTCTCCCGCACTTACCAATACAGAAAAGTCATGAAACCAATGCTTGAAAGAAAACGGAGAGCCCGCATCAACCGCTGTCTCGACGAACTCAAAGATCTCATGGTTACCGCACTACAAGCTGAGGGAGAAAACGTCTCCAAACTGGAAAAAGCAGACATCCTGGAACTCACCGTCCGGCACCTCCACAGTCTCAAACGAAGAGGGCAGTTGGTGCTGAAGCCTGAAATGTCTTACGCGGAACGCTTTCGTGCTGGATTTACTCAGTGTGCTACAGAAGTGTCACAGTTTATCGCCAATGCTACGTTGGCGGCTAACGCGATGCAGCGTCAGGGGCCTGTTGACCCTCAGGCTGGCGCAAGATTGCTTCAGCATTTGAGCAATTGTATAAGACGATTGGAGAGTCCTCAAGTGGTGCAGCCTCAGCCAG
Source organism: Euclidia mi (assembly GCA_944739405.2). Taxonomy (NCBI): domain Eukaryota; kingdom Metazoa; phylum Arthropoda; class Insecta; order Lepidoptera; family Erebidae; genus Euclidia; species Euclidia mi. The sequence continues at coordinate 20,225,891 of OX123202.2, read as the reverse complement.
TGGTTCCGAACGGTGTGGCAAGGCCTACCCCGCTGCAGCCTATTGCTCCTGGGCCCCCGCCACAGCAGGCGCCTATCCAGAGAACAGTTCTTCCAGACCGAGGAGTGAAGAGGTTAGCAGAGCCTATGGATTCGGAAGCGGCGCTCGCGAAGCGTGCGTACGCACCGCCTTCGCCGCCGCACAGCCCCGCCTCCGAGACAGACTCCGCCCAGTCGATGTGGCGGCCGTGGTGACGCTGCTCCTCATGATGCATGCTCGAGGACTGAGGGGCTGCAAACCCATCGTATCCACAAATACTCGAACGAGAGTACGGTACAGAAACATACTTAAAAAGGTTTTCTACGTGTGCGTGATGAAAGACTTGGAAATACGTACAAATGTTTTTGCTTAGTGGGCTACTGTGTGATAACCATTATTGTTGTTTGTTTCTATTAACGTTCCTAGAACTGATGTGTGTTAACGAAGTATGGATTGTCCTGCTCGCTTTGCTTGTTGAAGTTGTTGTTTATTAATTTAATAAATTAAGGTTTTTGTTCAGTAAAATCTGTTATTTTATATTCCTGACTTCAACGTCTTCCGCGTAAAGAGCATTTACTGTTTATAAGTACCATAGTGTATGTAGCACCTAAGAATACTGTGATAAATAGTTTCTCCAGTAGGAATTGTTAGATTACGTTTAGTTGAGGTTGTTCGCTGTAGGTTAATTGATGCTGGTAAAGACAATAAACAAAGTTTGTAATAATATTTTGTTTTGTTTCGATGGCCACCATATTATATATTTATTAGTAATTATTAATATACATACATATATATTATATCGTATAAATATTCTAAAGATATTCAGTATTCAGACCTATTCATATACTCATATTCATATACCATATCAGAGTCAATATAAATAGAAGAACGAACTTAATTTAACCTATATTATATACAAACTAAATTTCAACACATTTTGAATCTTAAATCTATAATCATCACCATCATCTTCATCAGCCTTTAACAGTCCACTGCTGGACTAGGCCTCTCCTTTGAAATAAGGAATTGGCCTACTATACCACGCTGGCCAAACGGGTTGGTATAGGGTTTGTATCAAGTTTTCCTTCTCCTACAGTGCTATTCTCTGCATAATATGCTCCATCTGTTCGGCTCTTACGAGTCTTACGACACCCATGGGATGATATGGGGTGGTGACAATCCGTATTCTTAATCCTCATCATCATAATTTATGAATTTCGTCTGAAATTTCCGACTTTAAATAAAATTAACATCAATATTTTTTCTCATAGACAAGTCGCAATATATTATTAGAACACAACCTTGTTAAGTCAGAGACCGCACCGATATTATCAACAGGTCATTAAGAGTTCTCTCAGATTTCATTATCATAAATAAAAAACTTAATTATTATTGCACTAGTTCACTCAATTCACATTTCCTTACAAGATACGTTCATATGAAAAAATGCAACAGCACAAAGTGAAATGACTTCTAAAAACTTTGTAACAAAGTTGAGAATAGATATTTAGATGCTATTGCACATCTTCATTTATAATGAAATCAGTGGAGTGCATTTTAATGAAATGTTTAAGTAGATTTCTCAGTGTTTTACATTTTCACACGCTGTCTAACGACCGTAAGAGTGTTCATGCGTCATGAAATTATTGTCGGGCACTGACTTGCTATAAATTACTAGTTTCGAAATAGATTACTAATTAATAAAGGCATACTAATCAAATCATATAGAAACACATCACATCTTTAAAGGGCAGAAGACTAAACAGCTATATTCATAATTATGATGAATTTATTTATATAGAGAACATTTCCCAAATCAGTTTTTAATATACTTTTTTTTTAGGTTCACGCCTATTTCTCTGAAGGGGTAGGCAGGGGTGTCATATTACACCCACATTTCGCATTATGAATTTCAGGTCCCACGTAATAGAAGGCGAGCCTATTGCCGTTCCGGGCACATTGCCAGACTCCGTGCTGTTACTGAGAATCCGGAAAAACTGAGTAACAATTTTCCCGACCGGGGAATCGAACCTGGGACCCGATCAGCAGACGCTATCCACTGGACCACGGAGGTATTCATTATTATGTGTTGATTTGAAAACGTAGTGTAGGGTGTCTTCCGGCTAGTTAGGGTGCCGATCTACGCTGTGTAAGTGGCTGTCAGCAACTGGACACAGATAGCCGATAATCGAGCTCAGTGGCCGTCGGAAAGAGCAGCACACCACCACTGCGACAGGCTGCTGGTGTGTGTATAAAATGAATATCTTCATTCCTGAGTCTACAAACTGAGCCACCCTACAAATAAGTCTAAAGCGTAAGTGAGTTTATTTGCATAATAATACGTGGTAGATGCAAAAGTGACAATAAAAGCCCAACTCGCTATGTGATTACCGATTATGTTAAAAGTTGATCTACATGGAATAGTGGTTAACACCTAGGTTCGATTCTCAAACAGGACTAACGAGTCTGGGTATTTTTCATGTCCGTTGTTAGAAGCTTTGTAAAGTCCTTCACGATTCAGTATTTCCCGATAGCTTAGCGCGTAATGAACCTCTTTAAAAGAAGTTGATTCTTACTGAATTTCAGTTTTTTTAGAGTCTATCATAATTATGTTCTGTTGATTTCATTCTCATAAATCGAAATACACTGTATACCAGAGAACACCGTGAACAAAATTTATTCGTACCTTCCTTAAGTTGCGGTGCGGTGTACCACAATTTCTTATCAGTACTTGACGCTTACAGTAAATACTTGTATTATGTCGCTATCAACACAAAATAATAATAATATTCTACCACATTCACACAACCCCATCTAGTCCCAAACTAAGCAGAGCTTGTACTATGGGTACTAGATAATGGATAAACATACATATATACTTTTTTTTTGTAAATACATACATATTATACATAGAAACACCCAGACCAAGACAAACATCCATGTTCATGCACACAAATATTTGACTTGAGCGGGAATCGAACCCGCGATCTTCGGCGTAGCAGTCGCTTACACTCCCGCTGCGCCAACCGGTCGTCAAAAAGAAATGAAAATGGTTTGAATACCTCCCTACGTTCTTTGCCATATTTATTTTTTGTAAGAAGTGAGCCTAGACATTGCAACGTGCCACATTGCAACTCGCACAGATTTTGTTCGCTGTGTCTTGTGTAGATTGCCCCTAAATTAGCGCTTTGAAATCTAATGAAACTATTTCATTCAGACTTCTGAAAATTATATAATATATGTGGATTTGTGATCTTATTAGAGTTATGAACAATGTGCGATATTTGTATAAATATGGAAAATATAATACAAAGAACGTCGTCACGTTGGAAACAGTTATATACGTTGCAAAATTCTGCACCGGGCGGAACCGAGAGAAACCGCAACATTCGTGCAATGGCAGTGATATATAATATGTCTCTACTAATCCTATTGATTTGTTTAGCATTTGATATAAATGTTTGCACTGAAAGGGAAAAAATAATTAGGCACATTTTCATAGTCAGAATAACAAAATTGTGATCTGAGTTATGCTACAAAGACTTCTGGTACTTCATGTTCGTATAAACGGTTTTACGGTTAAACTGCTTTTGTTAAAATTTTGTTTACGCATAAATCTATAGATGGTTCAGGCTACAAATCGGACCTAGTCGGTGACACTGTTGTCTGGATATCGAAAGCAAATAGGGTAAAACCGCAACGTCGCGCAAGTAATAAATTAATTGTTCAGAATGGTTTCTGTGAATAATATCAAATTGCGTGTCTCGATGTAACGGTAAACAATTAATGTGCCACTTATAACTTTGTTCTTTTATTTCGTAATGGATAATATACCGATTACAATAACATTAATTAGTGGCTAGGCAATTTGTTTAGACTAGCTTTAGTTAAACTATTAAACCTTTAAAATGCTCTATCATAAGGACTGCCTATGTCAATTTACCAAAAAAATATTTGTTGCTTGACTCCTGAAATTTAGGGTTTTGAACTCAATAGGTTAGGGATTATTAAGCCTCCACTGTCATATAAACATACCCACACCGCTGAATACTAGGAGCAAGAGAAGTCTTTTGCTGGAAAAAAAGGAGAGGATGGTGACTGGAGAAAAGAAGGGGAGGACTCACCGTGATCTGATTTACCGACCAAATTCTAAGGATATTTATTTTCTACTGTAAAATAATCAGGTATTATTCTATTTTATAACGTATACGCCAGTCGATTTTAAACCTTTATTAATCCAGGCTCCATTCTGCTCCGCTCTCTAATCAAACACCCATATAATCACCGATTAACAAAACGGTAGTTTAAAAAAAAGTCTGCCACCAATTTAGGTGATTGCGCGTGTCAAAACGAGTGCTCATGAGCATAGGAATTAGTTCTGTACCAAGTAATTGGAACGTTCGGAACGAGATTGCGTGAGCGCAACCGTGGGAAGCGCCCGGTGAAAATACTATGGATCGACGCAATTTGATATTTAGTTACGGCACTAAGCTTTTTTCGGTGGAGTGATAAACAATTTGGGATCTACGTGGATGTTTTGGTGCTTAATTGGTTTTGGGTTTTGTTTAGCTATGTAGGTATTGCATGTAGAGTTAAATAGAAAGCGTGCTTATATGATATGATCCAACATAGACAATCCGAAATAATAAACAAGCGAGCTTTTACATACATTAAAATAATAAAAATTACAAAACCAATAGAAATAAAAATTGTGAGCCCGGCGCTTTAGATCTCTATGCTTAAAAGATATACCTATATTTTGTACATTCACATCTTTTCATAAACATAAACACACGATATTTGAGCGGTTGTCTTTGTATATTGATACCATAATTAACCTATTGTTTACAGCAAAACCAACAATACATAGATTACGAGCTAATTCTATGCCATAAACAACACAAAGGTAGGTACAACAAATCTTTTTACAATTTTCCTCAGCTGGTTTTACAAAATCAGCACAATACGACGAGGCAATTGTACCTTCACAAAAGAAAGTTTAGCACCTGATGTACTTATAATAGGCAGTAATATGTTAGTGATATCATTGACAGAATAATTGTTACAAAAACGTTTCACATCTTGATTGTATTGATGAATGCTAAGCAGGTATGCATTGTTTGAAGTCATTATCGATCAACTTGCTCCCATAAGAGACAGTCTGACGCCTACTTACGACAGTTTTTTTATGTATTAGTTTGTTAGTTGATAGGTTTATTTCACTGCTAATTGAAGTGAGTTTTAAGTATTACTACACTTTGCCCGCGGCGCCGCCTGCGTGCATAGATACATCTAATTTAGACTTTCCTTACCCACGCTGTCAATTGGTGAAAACCGTACAAAAAATCGTGCCTTACTTACAGACAGACAAGAACGAAAAGGGACTTCATTTTTTTTTAATGACTCACGCCTGTATATCCCCGAAGGGGTTGGCAGAGGTGTAATATTACACCCACATTTCGCCATGAATTTAATAATTTGTATACATATTTTAGAGCATTCATTTAACTTTGTGTTACACTGCGGTGTGTGTTGTGGAAACGTTGTCCAGACCTAATACTTATTACTTTTTGTGATCCACTTATTTTGTAGTCTACGTCTGTGTTCATTGTGACTGCATATAAACATAAAATAAAGAAAATTATATAAGTATTTATACATAACTATATTTTTAAGCAGTCCTTCTCAGTCTGTCTCTCCTAAGTTTGCCTGGAAGAAATCGTACTTAGCGATTAGGTCACCCTTGTGCATTTGCTATGTTATTTATACCAGATTTGTACTAACAGTATATTTGTACTATAAAGAATTATCTATCTATCTATCTTTACTTTTATGAATAATGTTAAGGTTATCTACAAAGTTTTAACATTAAAAACATATGCTTTTTTCAGCCTGTAGCGTCCCACTGCAGGGTAAAGGCCTCCCTCTTCTCTTGCCACACATCTCTACCTTATGCCAGTAAGTATAAACAAAAATATTCATTGTAGTACACCGTGCACCGCCGTGGCGCCTCGCTGTCACCACAGGAAGCCACGTGAAAGTATTTCACCATCAGCTTCTTCTGACAAGTGGTTCGACCATAGGTTACCGCTGGTTACACCGGGTTACCGAGGTCAGACGGTAGCCGTGTGAACACTGGTAATTAGCAACATCCGGCAAACGCCGCCGTCCTCAATACACTTCCTCTGAAAGAAAGATGATGCTCTAAAATTATATTAGGCTTAGATATGGTAGTTTATTTATGTTAAATGGAGATTTACTGTTAAATGTGTGATTTATTGGTATAAATAGAAACAGGTATTTTTAATGATTTTGAACTTTTCCGGCTTGTATACCTACTAGAGTTTACTTGGACAAGTGTAAGGTAGGCTGAGTATAATGTATACTAGGGAGGACGAGGAGGATTGGCACTATCAATGTAATTCTGTTTACGACCGACTTACGATAATATTTAGGCCCGTAAAGTAAATACACTATATGTAGTTGAGACCAATCAACATAAAATCAAACGTGATCCTGGCCTTTATACCATAGCGTAAAAATGATAAGATTTGTGCAGAAGTACATGCTTTATTTATGAAACACGACCAAATTGACACTACACATAAGCATTTTAGCTTTTCTATTAAATCAGGTAAATAGTAAGATGCACTGCTATTTAACAGCCAACAACAGATGTAAAATGCGTAATGATTTTTAACTAAGATATCTACTAACTGTTTGAAAACATTTTCATCATCATCATCATCATCAGCCTTTAACAGTCCACTGCTGGACTAGGCCTCTCCTTTGAAAGGAGGAATTGGGCTACTATACCACGCTGGCCAGACGGGTTGGTATGGGGTTTTTATCAAGTTTTCCTTCTCTTACATTGCTGTTCTCTGCATACTATGCCCTCTGTCGGTTCTTACGACACCCATGGGATGATAATTATGGGGTGGTGACATTCCGTATTCTTAATCCGTCACCACACGGACAGGAAAACATTTTACTCCTGATAATAAGCAGAAATCGCTATTTAGTCAGAACCCTGACCTCGACAATCTAAACTAACTTGTTGTTCCATAATAAACTTATTGCTTACAGGTAATTATGTCATCTGGTTGTAACTTTTTTCTAAAATAATATACATACATGTTTAATACAGGAAAATTGTGCAACGTTTCGTTTATTACTAGCGTTGAAAATGCCGAAAATAACAATTTATTTTTTTCTCGAAAAAAACAAATTGTGGCTTTTTCCGTTTTTTTCAATGTTTCATTCGAAAGTTTCAAGAAGATTTGCCAGTATATATTTCATGTTTCTTTTTCAATAAAACCGAAAAAAACCGAAAATATGGAAAGAAACGGGAAACTTTTCATGTTTTTTTTTCAAATCTGGGGGCATGGAAGTGCCCCGCCAAGTCGAGCAAAAAGCGGCACGGCCGTACCATCCTTTTCTCGAAGCAATTCAGGCCATTTTCGACCCCCTATAACTTCGTTGTGGCTAAAACTAGAAGCCTGTTTTTTTAGGACCCAAGCAGGCATTGTATAAATATGGTATATTTCAAATTTCATTTAATTTGAACCAGTAGTTTAAGAATTATAACGAGTCAATTTTTGTGATTTTGTCACTCACTGACCGATCATCAAAAGTCTAAGGCACTTCTAGCAGACATAGAAGCTTCAAATTTAGAACACAATTAGTGTTTAGTGTATGAATCAAGAAAAAACTAAAACATTTTTCATTTTCAGTCCAGTTTTCGACATACATCAACTGCATAAATAACTTTGTAATCCCATATTAACATATAAGATTACAAAATTACGTTTGCAGTTAGGGCTTTAATTAAGAAAATTCGTTGTTGGTGTACAAGAAGTAGAAGGTACCGGAAAGGGAAAAAGTAGGACTATCTACAAAAAAGAATGAGATCCTATAAAAAACAATTCTTGTCAATAAACCAAGTCTCGCTACCGTAAAAAGTTGTGAGATCCATGTAATACCAAGTCAGTTCCTTAAAAATCTTTAATGTCTTAAATAAATGGATTGACTTGGCAATCGCACTAAACTAACTAATTAATATATGAACCTATGTATTACCTATGAAATAATATATTGTGTTTTCATGTGATGGCCAAGTCAATCTATTTATTTAAAACATTAAAGATTTTTAATGAACCTACTTGGTATTACATGGATCTCACAACTTTTTACGGTAGCGAGACTTGGTTTTTTGACAATAATAGTTTTTTATAGGATCCTTATTTTACTTACTACAAGTACGAGATTTAACTAAGGATATTCTATGCTTTAACTCTTTCCATAATAATACCTACGTACCAATAAAATAGGGTAGGGTAGAATGAAAAAATACATCATTTTTGGTCGAACGCATACAAATTCCGTGTGGTGACGGATTAAGAATACGGAATGTCACCACACCATATCATCCCATGGGTGTCGTAAGAACCGACAAAAGGAGCATATTATGCAGAGAACACTGTAAGAGAAGGCAAACTTGATACAAATCCTATATCCACCCGTTTGGCCAGCCTGGTATCGTAGGCCAATTCCTCCTTTCAAGGGAGAGGCCTAGTCCAGCCGTGGACTGTTAAAGGCTGATGATAATGATGCATACAAAAGTTAGGAATCGCCTTCTACCAGAGCTACTTTAAACTGGTTTACGTCAGATCAAATTTACATTTAACGCAAGCTTAACAGAATCTTTCAAATGATATTCTATGCTTTAACTCTTTCCATAATAATACATTATGCAAAGAGTAAAAGCATTGAGTATCCTTAGTTAAATCTCGTACTTGTAGTAAGTAAAGTAAGGATTAAAAAAAAAAACATGTTAAGTTTCCCGTTTTATTCCATAGTTTCGGTTTTTTTTCGGTTTTATTGGAAAAAAGCATGAAATATATACTGGCAAATCTTCTTGAAACTTTCGAATGAAACATTGATAAAAACAACGGAATTGGAAAGAAACGGGATTTTTTCTGCTTTTTTCAACGCTATTTATTACTATATAAATTACCTTTTAGTAATTCGTCCTTAGGTAAGTAATTATTATGTAAGGGTTTTCTTCGAAAACTGGGAGGTCCCGCAAGCTGTTACTGGGAAAGTACTAGATAAATCCTACTAATATTATAAATGTGAAAGTTTGTGAAGATGTATGTATGGATGTTTGTTACTCTTTCACGCAAAAACTACTGAACGGATTTGGATGAAACTTTACAGTAATATAGTTTATACATCAGAATAACACATAGGCTACAATTTAAAACATTTTTGGATAATGTTGCCATAATATAAGGAAAAGTATCAACTAAGTCGGCAAAAATCCTGAGCTCTGAAAGCTATTAATTGGAATTTTACTCCCTTCCTGATGACAGATTGATCTGATTTTTGGTATACACTCATATTGTCATCAAGATTTAAAAGAATTTAAATGATTGTAAATTCAAGATGGCCGCCGATACAAAATGGCAGATTACATATTACTTCACAACAACCTCAATATGGGTATCAAATGAAAGGGCTTGATTGGTAGAAAAGAGCTCACTATGAAAAATCCAAGATGGCCGCCGCCACAAAATGGCAGATTACTTATTTTCCACAAATACTTCAATATGGGTATCAAATGAAAGGACTTGATTCGTAGAATAGAGCTCACTATGAAAAATTCAACATGGCCGCCGCGACAAAATGGTGGATTTCTTATTTTCCTCAAACAGTTCAATATGGGTATCAAATGAAAGGGCTTGATTCGTAGAATAGAGCTCACTATGAAAAATCCAAGATGGCTGTCGCCGCAAAATGGCGGATTACATATCTTCGACAAATACCTCAATATGGGTATCGAATGAAAGGGTTTAATTGGTAGAATAAAGCTCACTATGAAAAATCCAAGATGGCCGCCGCCACAAAATGGCGGATTACTTATTTTCCACAAATACTTCAATATGGGTATCAAATGAAAGGACTTGATTCGTAGAATAGAGCTCACTATGAAAAATTCAAGATGGCCGCCGCGACAAAATGGTGGATTTCTTATTTTCCTCAAACAGTTCAATATGGGTATCAAATGAAAAGGCTTGATTCGTAGTATATAGCTCACTATGAAAATTCCAAGATGGCTGTCGCTGCAAAATGGCGGATTACATATTTTCCACAAATACCTCAATATGGGTATCAAATGAAAGGGTTCGATTGGTAGAATAGAGCTCACTATGAATAATTCAAGATGGCCGCCACAACAAAATGGCGAATTACCTATATTCCACAAATACCTCAATATGGGTATCGAATGACAGGGCCTGATTGGAAGCAAAGGGATCACTATGAAAAGATAATGAGAAGTATCAACTAACAACAAAAGCAAAAACTTGAAAATAAAATTAACTAAAAAAAATCGTTTTGGGCGTAGCATATCCAGAGTAAACATTATGATAGAAATTTCGCTTGCCCAACTATTTTATATTTGTCTGATCAATACCCCACATTGATGAGAACATTAGTGCGATCTGGTAGCTAGGACTTACCGAATAAATTTTTAGCTTTTAGTACATAACCTCTAACTACATAATTTTTATTGTAATAAAACAGTTTAACATAAAAAAAAATGTTTTTTACAATGCTCATTGTAGAGTAGTTATCAAATTGTTAGATTTATTGCCTTCAGTATTTAATGTAGATGAACTTTCTCTTTTACAGTGAGTAGTTTGGACCTGTTTATATGTATGCTACACGGCTAATATGCAGATCCGTTTGAGATGAAATTTGATATGGATAGTCTGAAGCCTGGGGAAGTACAAAGGCAACTCTTTATTTCACTTTCATGCGGGCGAAGCCGCGGGCGAAAGCTAGTATAATATAAGCGAATTAAGAACACAGTGTCACTAATACATTTCATTGCGAAAACTTAAAGATTTTTTTATAGTCTCACGCCTGTATCCCCGAAGGGGTAGGCATAGGTGTAAATATTACACCCACATTTCGCCATGAATTTTTAGGTCCCACGTAAAAGGGGGCGAGTCTATTGCCGTTACCGGACACACTACCAGACTCCGTGCTGCTACTGAGTATTCGGAAAAAACCCAGTCACACTTTTGCCCGACCCGGGAATCGAACCCGGGACCTCCGATCAGTAGTCGCATACAAGATATTGCATACATACATACTTGAACTTAAAGATAATACAAGTATTTTTGTGAAGGGACGAAAAACTTAACATTCAGCCCGTCTGGCCAGTACGTTCCGATAGGCCAAATCTTTCTATTAAATTACAATGTTATTGTGACTCAATTTAGATAAAGCCTACGTCAAGCTGTGTAAACTGCGAACTTTTTATGCCTGTTGGTAACAAGCAAATATATGCTTCATGCAATATACAAAAGCTTCATGATTGGAGAGGCCTATATCCAGCAGTGGACTACGGCAGGCTGATGATGATGATGATGAAAGTTTAAGTCGTCTTCATCGTGTCACTGGTTCAGATTTTCTGTTCCCAAAACTTGGCTACGATAGGGGTGCATGTATAGGAGCCCGGCAGCGCACCCTGGAAGCAGCAAGACCCGGTATCGCAAGGTCTAGACTGACTTATCCTTACACCATAATGGTTCACTTAAAGTTTTAGTTTTAATAAGACTATAATGTATGACTATAAAACGTCATGTCCGTGTGGTGACGGATTAAGAATACGGAATGTCACCACCCCATATCATCCCATGGGTGTCGTAAGAGCCGACAGAGGGAGCATATTATGCAGAGAGTCACTTCACTGTAAGAGAAGGAAAACTTGATACAAACACTATACCAGCCCGTTTGGCCAACGTGGTATAGTAGGCCAATTCCTCCTTTCAAAGAAGAGGCCTAGTCCAGCAGTGGACTGTTAAAGGCTGATGAAGAAGACTATAATGAGACTACGAAATATGGAGAGGATGGATGCAAAAGTATTGATGCATACTACTTTTTGACGCCAAAACTATAATGAACGAATTTTGATGCACTTATGTAGCTTACACATCAAAATGCTTACCTTTTGGTCCCGTCATCCGATTCGCAAGCGGGACGTAGGGGTAGAAGCTAGTAATTAATATAAAATATATGAATATCTTCGCCACGTATGACGTAAAAATACGTCATAAACATGACGTAGGTACTGTTACTCGGCTCGATTTTATTAAGTGTACGTACGCTACTACTACGTAGGTACGCATGTGGCTATCGTAATTTTCATGTGGTTTTCCTTCAATTTATTCATAAATCGTCATTCTATTCTCATAATATTAATATGTCTTTATGGCATAGGCGTTTGCGGAAAATCAAACGCGTAGTGCATTTGGTTTTGACGATCTCATTAGCTTATGTGTTTTCTCACGTATAACATTGCGCGAAATATATCTACTTTAAACTAGTGTGTCACTATTGGTGTATCACATTAATACAATTTTGTTGTCGACTACTTAACAAAATATTAAAACCAAGTCAATTAACATTTGGCGCAAAAGAACAGCATTGCCATACAACGTGGCAATGCTGTCAGCATTCTGGGCACGCTTCCAATTAACGGGGATGTGGAGGATTTCCATGACGGCCTTTAAATGTTCTTTTCTTTTCGTTTTTTTTTAATGTATTTCTTTTATTTGTTAGTTATTTAAGTACAAAGGTTAAAACTTAAATAAAATATGCGAGCGTAGCTGCGGACATCCTCTAGTTAATTATAAATAGAGAGAAGAATCCTCAATTGCCATAGATAAGATAACAGAGTGTGGGACAACCTCGTATTCAAAATGAGACGCAACTAGCGATTCTCACGCGTGAACATGCTAATTTTAATCCACACCTTTCTAACGTCTTGTTACTTTACGATATCTAGGCTTTCGAGTATTGATGTTAGCTACGTGCTCAAGGTTCATGGGTAAAATACCGACTTATTTATATACCTATACCAACTGACAATGCGATTCCATTCGAGTTCTTTAGGGCTACTGCTCCGCATCCCTGGCTCATAGCGTGATGTTATACCTATAGCCTATGAATGCCTGCCTCAATAAATGGACTATCTAAAATATTAATAATAATAAACATCGAACTAGAAGTACCTACCTGAGATTAGCGCATTCAACCAAACATACATAAAAAAATCTTTAGCTTTATACAATTATGTTACTGCTTTAGGTAGTATTGAAAGTAATCATAACTTTATTCCGGCTGCATTCAAGACACCCATAGCCAAACATTTATTGGCCTAGAATTTCGTTTTAGAGGACGGGTCCACTCTCTGCTCTAAAGAAATATTCATGAATATTATTAGCTTTGACATATAGAACCTACTGTCGTTCCTCTGCAACAAAAAAGTGGCTAGTCTTAATTTTATTTACTCACCAAATTTTAACTGTAATGTATCAATCAAATACAGATAAATAATCATCATCATCATCATCAGCCTTTATCAGTCCACTACTGGACTAGGCCTCTCCTTTGAAAGGAGGAATTAGTCTACTATACCACGCTGGCCAAACGGGTTGGTATAGGGTTTGTATCAAGTTTTCCTTCTCTTGCAGTGCTGTTCTCTGCATAATATTATGCTCCCTCTGTCGGCTCTTACGACACCCATGGGATGATATGGGGTGGTGACATTCCGTATTCTTAATCCGTCACCACACGGACAGATAAATAAAAGTGGATGCAAATATCTTCTGCATTTAAGTTTGTTCTCTGGTAAAGATAATCTCTTCGCTGACTATCAGCTAGGATCCAAATCTTCACTGACTTTAAAAAAATATGTATATGGAAATTGTTTCGCGGCAAACGAGTGCAATCTCGAACTAGACCAACATGTTGGCAATAATTTGGCAGAATAAATAAAAATACACCTACTTGCTATCAGCTTGTCAAGTTTATGAAATCATCATCATCCTCTTAGCGTTATCCCAGTTTCAATCTGGGGTCCGCTTACTAGTCTAACCGGATTTGGCTGAATATTACCTTTTCCACAGAGCGACTGCCTGTCTGACCTCCGCAACCCGATGGGATAGCGATATTTCACCATGAAATACTAATTAGACTAGCGTCAGTTTATTTAGAAGGTACTGACGCCGTGTAACGACTGTCAAAGATCTTCATGACAACCGGGACCGACGGCTTAACGTGCTCTCCGAGGCACGGGACAAGCGATAATGAACAATTCAACAATTCAAAATCGTCAAGTTTATGAGATCAGAGAAACTAATTTTGATAGAAGAATGTTATTTTAATACACATAATTACTTGTTTATTGAACAGGAAACCATTAAATAAAACCATTGAAATAATGTTTCTCTTGCAGGAAAAACTTAGGTACCATTAGTGCTAATGGTAACAATTTGAACTGATGATAATCGCAGGAAATTTAATGTTTTATGGCAATCTTAAATTTTAAGCGTATTATATCGAATGAGTAAATAACTAAAAATGGATTTGCATATTATATTACTCTATAATGGCATTTAGTAGTCATTAAATATATTTATGCCTAAGTTAGTCTAACATATTTATAAGAGTCTTAACATAGTTGCATATATTCTAGCATAAGATAGGTTAAAAAGGTCACTCTTTCAAAATGCAATATAATGGCACTTTAAATATGGCTTTACATCGTTAAAGCTTAGAATATGGATGTCACCGCTACCGATGTATTGAAATTTCACCCAACAATTTTGGTTGCGCAGCAAATGTATGAAGCGGTAGCAATAAGACATAACCTTGCATTATAACTCCACCTTACAGAAAAGTTCTCCGAATAAATATAGATCCAGGATCTTTAAAGGTAATCAAGGTACTGTCAGTGGATGGCCAGATTGCTTTTATTTTCATGCATACCTATCACATTTTTCACAACTGATGTAGATCCTACATACCTACATGGTTCTGTTTTACCAATCCTACACTGTTAACGGACTAGTCATTGATAAAGCGCAATTATCAACAAATTTAAATGAAAGCCCCAGCTTTCAAAAACTTGTACCGTCGTTGTCATGAAAAGGGTACGGCATATCAAATAGCAGAAAAAGAGCCCTGTAGGACACCTCTGGGAAAAATAGTAAGTTGCCGAAGTAGTATGTACATAGCGTTTTAAGGTTGACCTTAAAAAGCTATGTACTACTTCAGCAACTTACTACTTTTAGGAAGTACTTCAGGTTAAGGAAAAATAGGAATTGAGGTAAAAAAGTCTGAACTTTTTTACCTCAATGCTCTATTTCCTTCACCTGATGCGTATAAAGACGGCAGCTAGCTGCCACCCGCAATTGACACTGAAAGTAACATTACAGCATCAGGATTTGATAATCTTCACGATCACCAAAATATTTATTTTATTTTTACTTGGCAAGTATGACTCCAGCTTCCTATTACTGCATAATGTACCAACACAAAACGTCGCCAATCTAGCCGAAATCTACGAACCGTGTTACATAGATCGCGTGCTTGTCTCAACAAACGTCGCAACACTTAATTACATAAAACAAAATGAATAATCGGACAAACAACTTCCTATGCGAGCCGAATACGAATCGATTTTGTTTATTGTGTTCCGTAGAAATGTGCTTGGTAACATCACTAGTGGTTACCGTTAACTTTGAATATTATATAATGGTGCATTCTAATATTTTTATAGCTAGACTAGAGGACGTCAGCAGCTACGACTGCATTTTTTTTAATTTACGCGTTTTGGCCGATCCCGTGGGAATTTCGGGAAATCCCTTCTTAGCACACATACGGTCCCCAAAGAACATACATGCCAAATTTCAGTTTCTTCCACCCAATAGTTTCGGCTGTAGCGTGTCTGTCAGTCAGTAAGTAACGCAAGGATTTTATATATTAAGAAGATATATGGTGGACCAATAACCTAAGTACCAGAGGTTTAAGAAATGGTCCCTGACATAAAGCGGTTCATTACACCCCCGTTCTCAAAATGTATACATATTAAAGTCGAACGTTCAAAGTATTGTGACATTTCTACTATCATTGTTTATAATGTAGGTACCTAACATGATTTTTTTTGGTTCGTGTCATAGATCGTGTGTTCGATATTACGGCTCCATTGCAAGCGCCATAAGTCCGGTGAACTCAAAGAAATTACTTTACAATTGTGAGAACTGTTTTGATTGTTAGGATGAAAAATGTTAGGAAGAACATTTTCGGATTTCCAATTATCGGAGTTGAAAATTTAGGTGAACTTTTGCGCACCCGTTTTATATACATTTAATTTCTTTATTTATTTACATCTTCATTAGTTCATTTCTACGTTCGTTCCTCAAGAGATAGAAGGTAGAATTGGATGAAACTGGATGCCTATTCAAAACTGAAGCTTACCGAGTATGAGAAGCCTATGTAAAATACAATAAGCAATTAGTTTTGTTTATATAATTATTTAACTGGACATACTTCTAGTAGAAGTATGAGTAGACACATTTTAGCACAAATATCACTTGGCCCTTTTGTTTCACGAAAATCGGTCCCAAGACAACCAGCAAACTTACATAATCAGACCAATGAGGCATAACAAAAAAGTGCCTCAAAATAAATAATTCACCGAACAGCCTACTTAAACGATTTTACTACGGACCGCTAAAACCTACAAATTATCGGCGCGTACCGAAAGCGTAACTCTACAAAAAGTAAAAGTCACTTCGGTACGAATCTGCTTCTAGTTTTACGTAAGTCCCCTTCAACAACATCGATATCGATAGTTTACAACACTATCGACACAATATCAACACTTTCCTTACTAGTGTTGTAATAAATACAACAATCGATTACGGAAACGCACGATGCACGGATAAAAAAATAACAATAATTGTTTCTTTTTCTGGTAATGACTACCGGATGTTGAGGAAATGGTTAATTTGGATCTGTGTTTAAGAATTTCGGAAGTGTCATAAAATTTTTATTTTTATTATTATTAGATGTTGTTTAAATTGTTATGTTAATGTAGTTGCCACACTTGTGGATAATGGAATAATCGGCACTATTTCTCTAATAGAAAACAATAAAGTCAATAATATTTTGTCGCCTGTCCACAAATGTAGATTCTTTTATAACATTTTTGTGAACGTACAGTAGCCATTGCGCGCCTGGGTGGATAGATATTGGTGAAAGTCTTGGATGCCACCAGGATAATAACAAGACGATGATGATGGACATGTATTTATAAAAATATAAGGAATTATGGATAAAATATTACGTATGGGTTTGTGCAAGGTGATCAAAGTTGAAAAAAATATATATTTGATAGGTATTATAATTTTCTAGTAATCTGCAAGTCTCTGTGAGTCTCCAAAAATAATAAACTTGAGCCGCTTTAATTTCCATATTTTTTAAACCCTAGCAAAACTTACATTATAGTGCTTTGAAACCGACAAGGCGAGGTGTGCAAAGACTCTTCTGTATCTCTCTCTCTTCAATTTAAGAGCTTTACTCTCAGGTGGAGTTTACGCCAAACAACATAATTCTTTTGATTGGCCCATTGACCCGTGAGACTCAAGTAAATTTTCTTTCTCTCTCTCTCTCTCTCTCTCTCTCTCTCTTTCTGTTTTCTCGCAATAATCA
This sequence comes from Euclidia mi, assembly GCA_944739405.2. NCBI lineage: Eukaryota > Metazoa > Arthropoda > Insecta > Lepidoptera > Erebidae > Euclidia > Euclidia mi. Next base: position 20,208,302 of record OX123202.2, on the reverse strand, counting down.
AATATATATGTAACATCACCTTAAGTTCATAATCGTCTTCTTAATCTAAACATATCGTAAAAATAAATTCCCATTTAGTCATGTAGTATCCGTGAACTTGATGAACTCAAAAACGAAACGGATTTTTGTAAGATTTTCAGCTATAGATAGTGTGGTTTTTGAGAAAGGTGTATAATTTAAGCGGGCGGAGCCGCTTACAAGCTAGTAAAACCTAGAACTAAGGTCATTGTAATTAAAATGTTTATTTACCATAGTCGAAATCGATCTAAATAAAGTTAATAGACATTTTCAAACGACCATAATATAAATTATCATACAACCAAACATTACAATAACTCAAACATCCACAACTGCATAACCACAAACAAAAACTAACTTTTTAATTCGCTGCCCACATCTGACACAGATAATACATCTCAATTTCAATTATTAAGATTGTCTACGATCGTGAATAAATGAAAACGCAACGCTGCACTCACACATTGACAGCATAAAAAATAAAATAAAAAGTAATTAGAATCGTGACGACCTCTCGGTTTAAAGCAATAGATTTAATTGATTGTTGTAAAAACTCTGCAAAAGCATACCAACGGACTGGGATGGGTTTTTAGAGTTCCGTTCCACTGATCAGTCAGGGTTAGCAGCCAACGGAAATGGAGAAACGAGTGAAAAAGCTGCGAAAGAAATTGTTTATTGATTGTAGCAATATAAGAGGTACGAAATGCTACCTATCATTATTAAGTAGATTGATTGTAGCAAAGCAGCGATAGCTGAGTGGAGAGACCGTCAGACTGCTACGCAGTGGGTCTCGAGTTCGAATCCACGGCACGCACCTATGACTCTTCAGAGTTAAATGCGTATTAATGAAAATATTCTGAGGAAACCTGCATGTCTAAGAGTTCTCCATAATGTTCTCGAAAGACATGTGAAGTCTGCCAACCCGCACTTGGCCAGCGTGTTGGACTATGGCCTTACCCTTCTCGTAGTGAGAAGAGGCCCGTGCCCAGCAGTGGGACAGTATAAAGCGCTGATGATGATGATTATAAAGTACTCTTGGTCCTTGATGGAAGTGATAGGGAAATATAGGTGTAAGTTTATTTTACTGATAAAGTTTTAAATGTGTGTAAGTTACGGGAGAACGATGAGACTGCGACGAAGATATTTAATGACGTGTTTAAATTTCAGTTAAATTGATAAAATCTTTAGGAAATATTGACAGAATCTTCGTCATTCCACTTCCTTGTTAGAAGTAGAATGACAAGTGCCTATTCATGAATGCTAGGAGCAATTGCTTCCCACAATTGACACTGCCCTAATTGACCATATCATCCGTGGGAATACCCAGATACAACACATTGTACTTTTGGTATATCCTAGTCTCATATTCGTCACTACTGCCGTGAGTATACATATAGCATACATAGGTGTATTCCAAAAGAGGCAATCATTTTTGAAGTAGAGTAGAAATTAAAAATTATAAGTAACATTACAAAAAATTATAGAAATTTTAGGTGTAAGAAAAATACAATTATAATAAATTCTAAGGTATTTTATCAAAAGTGGCCTAAGTTACAGATCGGTTCACGAAAGTTGACCACAAATGGCGGCCGCCGCGCATATGTACATTTTTGCACCAATGGCGTGGCTCCATTCTTGACGCATTTAGGGAATGCGTCAAGAACGGAGCCACACCATTGGCATTCCATCCACGCCTCACCCCACCCTAAAAAATGATTTCTGCGCAGTGGTCATCTTTCATGAACCGACCTATACCAATTCACCAAAATAGATTCAGCTGTTCTGATGAAAAAACGGAACACATATACAATTTTAAATTGATATAATTTTAATAAGATCTGAAAGAACTTTGAATATATTTTAAAAGTATATTATTTTTTACCTTGCTAACCTCATGGATAATACACCAGCCAATAAATAAAAAAGTATACATTGTAGCTCCTCAGTTGTACCTATTAACTTCAGTTGTAAACAGCTCGAGTGATTGAAAAGATTGACCATGAATTGCTTCTTCTCACAAAAGAAAGAAGCATTTCTTATATTTCAGCAGGTACTCAGTTATGTCATTGTGTATTTATATAATCGAAGTTATAATTTTTTCATTTAACCACTCCCGTCTCCAAATAAATAAATGTATATTTATTTATTTGGAGACGGGAGGAAAAGACGTGCGTATATATATATATATATCTTTTCCCGTCGCAATCGGCAGAGACTACAGAAGATCACTTGATTCTATCCTTACAAACCTCACGCGCATTCTCTTACGCGCGCACATTTTTTTATTTATTCTTTTCTGATAATCCTTTCTTAGTACACCCCTTATTTAAAGGCCGTATCGTACTAAAACCGCCTCGGTGGCCAAGCTCTACACAATAGAGAGAGGGCTCCGGGAATGGTTTATACTACCGGAGCTCCTCCTGTGCTACGCCGTTATGGCACATCACTTTGTTTCTTAGTACACCCCTACGGTCACATACAAGCCAAATTTCAGCTTCGTGCCCCCAATAGTTTCGGCTGTGGGTCGCAAAGTCGTCAATTGTCAGTAAACCAAGAATTTTATATATACAGATAACATTTGTGAAAGACATCTAATGTGCCAACCGACACGGTCATCCCTAACAATGAGATTGGTTCAACAGTAGCGCAACAACGACGTTGGGTAACTAGAGCCACTCGAGTTTGACAGATGGGCCAGACATTTACATAAACAGCCCAATCAACTAGAACGAGACAAATAAAAGTAGTTTCTTATTGAAATTATTGCTTCTTCTTTACAATGCCTGGTTTTATAAAATTTATAAGACTGCCTCGTTGGTCTCGCGGCATAAATATGCGCGTATGATTGCGAGGTCTTGGTTTCGAGCCCCAGGTGGGGCAAAGGGTTATTGGGTTTTTCCGTTAGGAAATTCTCAGTAGCAGCTCGGAGTCTGGTAATGTGCCCAGTACCACAGAATAAAGAGAGTACTAACGTACCAGTACGGCAATAGGCCGGCCCCCCATTACGTGGGACTGAAATAAATCTGGCGAAAAGTGGGTGTAGCAATTAATACACCTCTGCCTACCTCTTCGGGGATATAGGCGTGAGACTATGTATGTATGTATGTATGTATAAGACACTCAATTTTACTTGCATTTAGCTCGCGCATGAAAAACCCTTTGTACATCTCTATAAATTTAATATGAATTGTCCATTGCTATAACTTGAATATATGCCAACTTTAATACAAAATTTCTTGATGATTAGTTAAGTAGATAATGATTGCAAGCGTAACGGATAAAAACATACAATGGCACATACTAACCCAAACTCACTCTGCGGCGATATAGCTTCGAAAAGTCAGTTGTGTGCACACTGGTTTCAAACCGAAGACTCTACATAGCAATCTATCGGTGTCTACCCAGTCCACAATGTGATATTGCTGCTTCATAAGATTAAGGAAAAGAGAGTACCAAACTTACTTACAAAGTACTATACTCGGTAAACCTCCCCCCCAACTAAAGTAAACACCTCCGAATTTATATCGCTATGTGACGGATTCGAATCCGCGACCTTTCTACAGCAATTTAAATCATAATAGGGTATTTGACTAAAAAAATCGAATTAGTCCGTCAGATAGATTTCCAAAAAATATTAGACGCGTATATTTTCTTTAGTCGCGTAAACAAAAAATTAAGACGACAAACCTCGCTGAAAACTCGTGTGACGTCACTTGCCAGTACACTTTTTACTGGCAAGTGACGTTACAACCCCCCACTCTTATACGTTTCTCCATCTTTGATGCATTTTATCTTCGTTAATTTTTATTGTATCGATATAACAAAAAATACGGATCCAATATTTTTCGATAATCTAACTGACGGACTAATTAGATTTTTTAGTCAAATACCCTATTCTGCTTTCAAGGATATGTAGGTACACTGTAAGCTCAAAAATGAATAAATAATTCATTGCAGCTGCAACGTATTTTCTGAAAAGTCCACAATTTACCTCTGCCTGTAATTTCTAAGATATCAAAGCCAAAAGTCTTGGTCCGTAAGAACGTGCGAATGTACTTTTTCAATATTTCAATCTTTACAAATACTTAGTCAGGAAACTAGCAAAATCATTTCTTAAAGAAATATATCTAAAATCGTTTCACAATCATTCAATTTGCCGAATGTTCAAGTAATTCGAAATTCGTGCATCTAAAATGAAATACCTGCATAAGTTTTTGCAATAAGATTTCTTAAAATATACCTATTCTAACCGACGCACAATGCACATAGTCTTATTTCAAGAAAATCTTTTTACTTGTCATTTGAATCAATTCGCTTTTTACAGATTGTATTGTAATTATATTTGCTTTAAAGATTATATTAAAGTTACAAAATTACATTTGCCCGACGTTTCAGACGAATTACTGTAACCATAGTCACATGTTGTAGTGTGTGACTATACTTGTGTTCATGTGTACGAATTGAGTGGGCACTCATTTCAAAGTTCGTTAGTTTTGAAAGGCAGCTCCTCTGTAATAGATAATAATTCTTGTGTCTAAAGTGGTCCTTCACAACCAGGAAGGATCATGTGATCATGAATATATTTTATTTCGGAACTTAAGAACACTCTGTAGGTGGTTCGCTCGCAGACGGAAAAGGTGTTGAGCTCTCCCCTACAACGGCCAACCACTGCGGTGTCCTCGACGTCCTACGACGTCCGACGAGTGCCGGCGGCCCTATCCCTTATTCCTTCTCCCTCATCCCACTCCTTATCCTATCCCTTTTCCCAACCCCAAGGGGCGGCAACGCACTTGTGACTCCTGTGGTGTTGCGGGTGTCCATGGGCGGCGGTAATTGCTTACCATCAGGCGATCCGTCTGCTCGTTTGCCGCCTATAATTACATATAAAAAAATCCTTTAGCGACAAGGTCACGTGAATTGTGTTCTACATACCCGACATACCCGCCCCGGATCATGACTATCTTCAACTTTGTCCGATGTTTGCAGAACCCCAATATTGTTTAATCTTCAGTGTATTTCAATATCTGAATTTTGTTTTATTTTTTATATAAGTTGTGAGTAAAAGAACAAAAGTAAAGTAAGTGTTACGTTAGCGAGGGAGCGGTTGCGTCAAAAAGTCGCGCGTCAGAGCGGTCGTGATTGCGGCGCGCGCCGATCGCCGTCACGCGCCTGTGGGTCGTGCACGAGCGGGCAGAGACGGACTGCGACATACCTACATAGCTTACGAAAAATATTGTGACGTGCATGTTTGCAGTGCAAATTGCTACTGCACCAGTTGAAAAAGTCTGTAACGTGCGTGTCTGGTGAGTGAACAGGACTAGCTTATGAAAATTTCTAATATCTACAATTATCTGAAGAGCGAATTGCCAATTTGAGAAAAAAAATTCTTCTAAACTATATCAGTTATCTTATTAGGTCAAATAAAAAAGTTGAGATTCAAGTGATTATTTATCACTCTCATAGCCTGATTACAGCTTAAGTCAAATCCAAATTTTAGGAGAGGAAAAATAGTGTAAAATGCCTTGTAATGCCATGATTTTTACTGGTACACTGTGTGTTATAGGAAACTCAGTAGTGATCATAGTAAAACATGTAGGTTAACATACCGTCTTTTTAATCAGCCACTTCGTCTAAAACTAACTTAGGCAGAATCGCAACAGTTACTTCAACAAAACTACAAATAACTCGTCCCAAGTCCGCGCCTGACTCATACTCGCCACAGGCGATAGTTTTCCCACGGTCTCGGGCGGCCCGCTTCGTGGCCAAGTATAGCTCTGCCATTTGCATACCCGCCCCCCTCAGCCTACCGTATTACACAGCTAAGTAACCAAGCACTCAACACTAGAACACACGCCAACAAACAAAACACTTCTCAACTCCGTCGCGCAACACTTGCGGTAACTATGGCCAATTCATTTCTTAATAGACCGAGACTAGCTAATGTATACTTGTTTAACTAGATTTGAATAGGTGATGGTCTGTCGATCGTTATTTTGACAACAATGTCATTAACGGCCGTAGACCTGTATATATTAAGCTATGAACATTATCTTGTGAAAACTTTTAATATAATTCCTGCATTTTTATTTTATTATTAAACTTTATTGCTGTATTTCATATAAATGGTTGCCTTTATTGGCGTCGTGTATTATTTCCATTGGAAGGTCACATTGTAAAAATCACTTGACTTATTTATAACACACGATTGTGGCGTCTATTCGTATAGAAATGTTTATGATACCAGAATAAGAATACCATTTCTTATTCTTATGTTAAACAGGGAAAATAACGCGATCTGAATTTGTAATGGAATCATTAGAAACCAGATTATTACCTATTCTTCGTATTTTTATTCGTATATCATAATCATAATAACAAATTATTCAGCAGAATTATTGACATACATAGTCTCACGCCTATAACCCCGAAGAGGTAGGCAGAGGTGTATTTCTACACCCACTTTTCGCCAGATATACTTTTGTCCCACGTAATAAGGGGCGAGTTTTTCCGTTAAGAAATTCTCAGAAGCAGCACGGAGTCTGGTAATGTGCCCGGTACGGCAATAGGCTCGCCCCCTATTACGTGGGACTTAAAAATTCATGGCGAAATGTGGGTCCCATATTTCATCACAATCCTTTTTAGAATTTAGCAGTAGATGACTGATGGACTAAGCTTTCGTAATCAATACAGATTGCATAAAATACTATTTAGCGGGTCTTAGTCGCTATAATTTACTTATTTCAAGGCATAAATACCTCTGTTATTCTCCTACGTTTCTACCGGCTTGCTACGGTCGTAGTCGCGGAGGGACTATTTATGCCTTGAAATAAGTAAATCATCGCGACTAAGACCCGCTAAATAATATTGTATGATGTATACAAATCGCGAAAGTTTAAAATCGATCAATACGGATTTTTAAAAGATAAACAACTTATCCTTTGAGAAATGCTACAACATACATACTGTTACAAAAATTTATAGTTTACGTACAATACAACGCTCAGTAAGTTATCATTGTGTTCCCAGTTCCCTTTCAAGCGGTGCGCATTCCACTTTCGCTGTTACCGTCCTTAGCGCCTACGAGCATAAACCACGAGAATGGTCAGTTACCGAAGCCTTTTCCGAGTAAGCAATAATTATAGCATTTGTTTAGTATAACATTTTGTTTGTAGAACGACAATGATTGCCGATATCTACTTCTTAAGATTTTTAAAGGGTAAGTATATTATTGTGTAAAAAATCATATTTTGAATTTAAAATCTCTTTTTAAATAGTCAATTGTAATTAAACCTCATAATGTTAACTAAGCAATATAATAATTGAGCAGCGATAGCCGAGTGGAGAGCCCGACAGACAGCTACGCTGAGGTCTCGGGTTTGAATCCACGGCACGCTTCAATGACTTTTCAAAGTTAATTATCGCTTGCTAAACGGTGAAGAAATACATCGTGAGGAAACCTGCACGTCTGAGAGTTCGCCATAATGTTCTTGAAAGACCTGTGAAGTCTGTCAACCTGCACTTGGCCAACGTGGTAGACTATGGCCCTCCCGCTTGACCGTTCACATAGTGTGAAGAGGTCCGTGTCCAGCAGTGGGACAGTTTATATACAGGGTCGATGATGGGTAATAATTATTTATTTATAATATTATAAAGAAACCCCCGACAGCCAATCACACAAATAAGCCTACCTTTTCACAGTTTGAATGGCTCCTCCATTAACAAAAACACAAAAAATAAAAGACAAAATGCCACACTACTTAAATCCATTCAGACCCAAATCCCTAAAAAGCAGCTGTAATCTCCAAAGCAATTCTTTATCCCTGATTTATTTGGCAGTTGATTAGGCAGGTCTGTCTCTCGCAAAGGTTATAATCTGTCTACCATGGAAGCTGTGTGTACAATCAAACCCGTGCCGCCCATTTGACTCCATAAAGAGTTAATAGGAACGCTGTAAAATTATAAAACCGGTCAGTTCCAAGTTCATGGGTGTTTTAATGTTTAAGAGGTTTTAAACGGCGCCTCTTATTAATTTTCAACTTCACTTTGTAACCTTTTTTTTAATATCGTCACGCCTATATCCCCGAAGGGGTAGGCAGAGGTGTAGTATTACACCAAATTTCGCCTTATGAATTTTAGGTTCAACGTAATAGGTCATTCCCTATTACCCATACCGGGGATATTGTGAAACTCCGTGCTGCTACTGAGAATGCGGAAAAACTCAGTAACACTTTTGCCCAACCCGGGAATCGAACCCGGGACCTCGTCCAGCAGCCGCCTACGCTATCCACTGGACCAAGGAGGCAGTTTGGAAATAAATTAAGTAATTTTAAAGAAAATTTCCGCCAATGTTCATATTTTCTGAATAAGTAGAATATTTCATATAAGTAAAATATTTCAGATGCTATACGTTTGCTGCTTCGATAGACTATGATAATACTTATGATTATTATCGATTATAGCAGGATATCCCCAAAAACACTGCATGTAATTAAGCTAGAAATTTGCGTCGGACTTTCTATAACATATTGGTACGCCTGGGTCAAGCTAAGAAACTTAATTTCCTTTCAATGAATAAAAACAATATTAATATGAAATAAGACGTATGTAAAATTAAATACATGGACCAAACGAGCCGGACTGCCGACGTAGAATAACTAGCTACAACGACGTAGACTAACAATGTTAGAGTGTCGAACGCCAAATGCTTGACAAAAAGATTCTGAGGCAACGACTTTTGCCACACTGCTCTCGCACAATCACGTTTGTGAAAGAAAACAGAACCTTCCGTGTGTCACATGACACCCGGTCGTCGCGTGGCGGCAGTCCGGTACCAAAAAATCAAATAAGAAAATGCGCGATATGATGCGGTTTACAAAAGATTTGAAAAACCGAACTGAAAAAGAGTCACAATTTCACAATATTTTATTATTTAACAATGCGTTATCTGTAGCATATAATTACCATATACTTTATACATATGAATCTCACTAACACCACGAAAATCAAACCAGTTTACGCAGTCCCTTATAATTCATTCCAGAAAATCGTTGCACTGTCGTTTATCAAATTAATAACGTATCAGTTGAATGAGCAATTGCCGCAAGTAAACACTATGAAAATGTGCAAAGAAGATGTAGGTCATCTTAATTTATTACCAACCGTGTAAATGCACTCAATTCCGTCAATAGAATTCACAGAAACAATCCTATCCTAGTGGACAGGAGTAAACGTATTTATTTGTAAACTAAAGATACATTCAAGTACTTATTCACTACTTGTACAAGCATAAGTAACTGATAAACAAAAACCGTAAAAACTACGGTAATCTTTGTAACGCTGTTTCCATACTACCTAATCGAAGAAATCGCAAGAATCTCGTCCCTAGTAGTTTTTAAGTGAAACCATAATTTTACTTTCATTTGCTTCATGTGGGTCTCAAAAACGCAACACCATAATCACTGATTAAGATTAAATCAAACCTGCAAATTTCGACTCACGTACTTGATGCATGAAAAACAATCCAATACATCAAAATTTTAACACAGGGGACACAAAACTCGCGAAGAAATTAAATGAGAATGGTAGCAGCAATTCGCCATCATTCAAATCGGGCAAAAAATAATAAAAATCGGTGTTCTATAAAAATACTAATCTCCATTCGTCCGTTTCATGACCTGCGAAACGAAAAAAATTTATCAAAATGAAAGAGTTATCTTTATTTGTGATAGATATAGTTGTTTTTGAGAAAACCGATCGTCCTCGGTTCCCACGGCTTGCCTTCCGGCCGAAGCGAATTTTGACAGATATCTTCAGAATTAACTATATTGGTAGCGATAGCAAAACAACCAAATGATATATCGATCTCTTTGATTGATTTACGTCTTTCGTACTTAGCACTCTTGACATCTGTATAGTTTTGTTTTCGAATAAACTAATGATTCTTCCTTTTGTGGAATACTTATTCAATTTATTTCACGGTTCGTTTCGTTTCTTAATAATGTTGTACTTTTATTTCTTTTGGTTTTCTTTCGTTTAAATGTCATGCCGAAATAATACTTACTCAGTTCCAGGAAATAAAGTAATGACAGTCGATTATTAGCCATTTTTGGTACTAAACATTGTATTCATTCTACGGTCAATTATATACAATTTCCCGCTTTCTTTTGTGAATACATTTCAAAATTGTATCTCATGAAGAAATCTGATCTCTTTAACTGTCTTCAAGTTTGCTATTTCTTTTTGGCCTCTTTTTGAATCTAAAATTAACTTGTTACGGTATTACTGTCATCTGTCCTCGGCAACAAAAGTCGGTGATATTTAATTGTTCATCCAAAGTTATTTCTACCATAGGAAATGAACAACACGACTGTAAAACTACTTAATTAGTTACCTTGCCAATAATCAAGAACTCTACAAACATAAACCGCTTAAAAATTACGATTTTGGATTATGAAAGAAGCCTTTTTCGAATGGTCTAAGAGACATATTTTTAAAACGAAACAACCTTAGAGAATAAATAAACTTTATTTATAAATAAAATCCTGTATGCCTGCTCTCCATCTCTTTCTATATTAATTTATACAGATTGCGTACACGTTATGAAATAGACTCTTTCAATAAAGGCCGAAAAAGATAATATTATGTTATATCTTTTATTCCACAAACCCGAAAAAAATAATCCCCTTTACCTAACTATAATTTTAATTTATATGCAACTGCTACACCTGCGTTAGCGTTAACATACATACATACATACATAGACTCACGCTTGTTTCCCGGAGGGGTAGGCAGAGACTACGTAACGCCATTTGCAACGATCCTGACATATCTCTCTTGCTTCATTCACTCCCATCAGATTCCTCATGCATGCTCTTAGCGTTAACGTTAATGGTAATCATCATCATCTTAATATATAAAATCCTTGCGTTACTGACTGACTGACAGACACGCTACAGCCAAAACTACTGGGCGCAGGCAGCTGAAATTTGGCATGTATGTTCCTTGGAGACCGTAGGGGTGCACTAAGGAGGGATTTCCCGAAATAACCACGGGATCTCTAGTGGCCAATAACGCGTTAGTTAACGCGTAATAATTCACATTATAAATTAGTATTTTAACGCGTTAAAACGTTGGTCACATCTACGTAGCGCCTAAATTAACGCGCTAATTGAGGCGTTAAGACGCAGGTGTAGCAGGAGCAATACAATAATAGTTTGAAAGTATTATTATGAACATAACATGAACCCTTGTTTTTAAAATACAGTATAAAAGAAACTCTCAAATTACTCCACTAGGTATATACAAGTGTTAGCGAGATCGCAACGCTAACCGTATTTTTTAGTGTTATTGTTTTTAATCTCCTTCATGTCATAAAAAAATTCAATTTAAAACTTTATTGTCATCTTCTATTGTACATAACATGAATGTCTATTTAATGTACGACTTACTTAACTTTACCAGTACGATAATTGTGTATGTAAAGAGAATGATGATTTAGTAATAAACCTAGAAAATGTTAAATACATACGAGCACTATTTTAAATAATACCAAGGGCATCCGAAAAAGCTATGTTGGTAAGTAAGTGTCATATTTAAAGAAAGAAAGAAATATTTCTTGCTGCAAGCATCACAACACCAATTAATAGTTTCACAATATTTACAATAGAATTATTAGGTATATTAAACTGTAAATAATGTAACCAATTAAGCAAAACTATTCTAAATATAAATATTAGGCACATCAAATAAATCCTGCCAGCCTTTCAAATTCAGAAGTCCATTTTAACCATCAAAGGATCCAACCATACGCCAACAGACATCATCACAGCCAAAAGAAAAACAAATAAAAATAATGTTAATCTTCATAATAGCCTGATGATTTTGCTATCGGTAAGAGAGCTGACCGTCAATTAGTTGCGCGGGCGCTGCGGAGTGCGGACTAGTTTCGATCTGACGGCTTTTAGGGCACGTGTACACCGGCTATTTCGATGATAAGCCGTCTGATAAAAGCCGACGGCGAGACCGGCTTCCGTTCATTAGTTCGACAGTAGGCGATAGCGTTTTCTAGTTTAGACGCCGCGAATGGATGGTGTTTTATTTTTACTGGTCGTTGAAATTAAATAAATAATACATGGCGTGGTGGAGAATGTTCTTAGACTTAAAATACAGAGTCCTCAACAGTATGGCAAAAATCAATAGTATTTAAATTTCAGACGAGTCAATTAAATCACTAAGAACTTGCATCAAGTTTATCAGGTCCTTTTGTTTAGCTTCTAATTTTCTTAGTAACATTCCGAAGGCACAGATCGTGCCATAAAGCACGAAACCGAGCTAACATTCAGTAAACTTATACCAATACGTTGTTTTGAGCAAAACGTAAAACAAAAAATACATAAGCATTTTTTATGCTTCTCTATTTATGTGCCGACGAACTTCTAAGCTAAAAGAATTGGACCCGCACCGCGTCGTAATCACAGCATCTCGGTACATCTATTGTTATTTTATTACGAACCCACATACCGGCCTTGTTGATTTTACAAGGTCCATAAACAAAGCGAATCAGTCGGCAAATGCCTTTACAATCCTCCGCAGACGTTCTGTCTTAACAATTTAACTAAACATAACTGTAAACACGGACGATGCAAAATTTTATTACAATACTTGTCTTTTTGTTCTGGCCAATATTGGACGAATGCTCGTGATTTTTCCATATTTCTAACGGTACACCAAAAATATGGATCTGTGTATAAATTTTATAGTTATTCGTTGCCAATTGAGTGATCGCGACTAATATTTTTGTTAGAAGTACTTTTCTAAACATAAGAATTATTTTTGGCATGCTAGTCTAGTCGTTAGTGACCCTGACTGCTTCACCGGCGTCGAGGATTCGATTCCCATCTGAGACAGATCTTTGTGAAATGAGCACGACTATTCGTTTTGTGTAATTTATACATAAGGTGATGATGGAGCTACGCACATGATTTTTTAATATAACTTTCTGGCAAATCGCTTGGAATTTTCAAAAAACGCCTCCTTTGTGTGAGTTTTATTTCCCGTTCTTTCTCGTGCTTCTACCTATTGCATTGTGAACGTGGCAGTAAATGTAAAATCATCTAGTAATTAACTTTAATTTTTGACGTCCATAAGCGTGACTTTGTGGCCTAAATGAATAAATGATTCTGACTTTGACTTTAGTGCACCTCTGTGGTCCCCAAGGACCACGCATGCCAAATTTATTGATTTATGTTTTTCGGTTGGTTACCATAGTACAAGCTCTGATTATTTAGGGAGCAGATGACCATCTGAGAATTGTTCATAAGTCCTATGATTTTGTATTATACCTACTTATTGTACCTGGTGCATAGGGTTCCCACCAAGAACTTAGGGTCCCAAGCCAACCTCACCTGCAAGTGGTGCACCTGCCGATCAACGGACGAGGCTCTGGCAAACAAAATATCCCGATAAGCGGCAATAGGCTCGCCACCTATTACGTGGGATCAAAACACTGGCTAAAAGTGGGCGTTTAATATGCCTCTGCCTACCCCTTCGGGGAAACAGGCGTGGGTCTATGTGTGTATGTATGTATTGTACCTGATTGGCGAGAAGTGGCCAAAGATCGGGTGAAGTGGCGTTCTCTCGTATTGGAGGCCAAGGCACACTTCGGGTCGATGAGCCATTGGAGTAAGTAAGTACCTACTTACCTCTCAAGTTCTTCCCACACTTTTTTGGAGCATGACACAGTCACACAGCTATTCGAAGTCACAAATGCAAGGTGCAATTTCAGAATGTAAATGTAGTAAGCGGAATACAAATTAGGTTGATGTGTTCCGACGAGAATAATGTTTCAGAACGTTTCATGTAAATTCAAGAACCGTTATTTGGCCAAGTGTTTGTTCAAATATTGGCTTTAGATAGAAATGTACGTGTGTCTTACTGTAATGATATCGAATTCGTTGTTTTTATTCAATTAAGTAAAACAATTCTTAGCTTGGATATTTGATTGTCCACTGCGACGAAACCAGATGGTATCTTTAGTGGTAATAGAGGTAGGTAGCCTCGATGTTTAACACTGCGCTGTGTATTGTGAGTAATATTCAGGTTGCGAACTCTACGCTCAAAGTTGTCGACAAGTATATCTACCTGGGACAAGTAGTCCAATTAGGTAGGTCTAACTTCGAGAAGGAGGTCAATCGTCGAATCCAACTCGGTTGGGCAGCGTTCGGGAAGCTACGATATATCTTCTCGTTCGATATCCCGCAGTGTCTCAAGACGAAAGTCTTTGACCAGTGTGTGTTGCCAGTGATGACGTACGGATCAGAGACGTGGTCGCTCACTATGGGCCTTATCAGAAGGCTCAAGGTCACTCAGAGGGCGATGGAAAGAGCTATGCTTGGAGTTTCCCTGCGAGATCGAATCAGAAATACCAAAACCAATATAAAAAAAATAATTAGATACCCACAAGAGATCAACATCTTGTGTTAACATAGGCAACCCATAGATTGCTTCCCTTTCCCAGATTTCCAATCTGGGAATTAGTAATGTCCGTTCTTTTAAGGTTCCGTAGTCAAAAATGCAATATACCTCGCGACAAGATTTTATCCTAGATTGATGAAGTTTTAGTGTTATACTTAAAGGCTAAATAGAGGATTTTTATACGGCTTCGACCAATAGATATTATAGTGTTATTCTTGAGGCAGGTATAAACTACATGGGCGGAACCGCAAACGAAATCTAGTTAAAAATTAAAAAACGAAGTATTGCCTGGCGAGAACAGACAATCATGATTTTCCTCTGTGTCACGGCCACCAATTGCTATTAGGCAGTTAACTATTATATTATATCGTTGCCCGAGTCATTGAAAATAAGAAAATTGGAGATGCCACTTTCAAATTGCAGAGTTCTTGGATTTGAACGTTCTGTTTTTCGGTGATCAAGTGGACTTGTCCAGTTCGAAGGTAGGCAAAAAACAAGAGGCTCTGCTTTATTTACTCCTGAAAGCAACGCATATCAACATCTACTAATATTATAAATGCACAAGTGTGTTTCTATGTTTCGACTGCGTGGAAAACGGCTTAACGGTAATTGATTAAAATAGACCTTGGAGAGGGACTTTAGGGGAGCTTAGAGGGCTTTATGTTGCGAAAATTTAACTTGAAGAGTTTGCAATTAAGCCTGAGTTGCTACGAGGAAAATAAATTATACCTATTAAGAAACGATAAACGCATTGTCTTGCGTCCGCTGCGAAGCCGCTAGTTTACCATAAAAAGAGGGCAGATCTGTGGCACTCAAGCCAGACCCACTCCCTCCCCGAACCCGCTGCTCGAAAGCATCTGAGTGTATACCTCACCCTATGTCCAGTCCACGAGGGTTAAGCGTTTCTCTCTCGCTCCGAAACCTAAATCCTGCCGGTTTTTCATACAAGAAAAGCCAGCGATGAGTTTACGTGGTATTTCATCATAACTAGTAAAAAAATGGCCATTAATTGCTGAGTCACAAGGGTTGCAGAGACGTTGCAAAACTTAGTAAAGATGCACCGGTTAAGGCAAACTTCCTGGTCTTATGAGTCACAGAATTTAGGATTTATGCAAACCGCAACTTGGTTCATTCGGTGGCGCCACATATCAACAACTCACCGACGTGTCGTATTTAAAAGGGAAATAAAATGGCGATGTTGATGACGTCACGGATTTGTCCCAATACTGAGAAATATACGACATAGATTTCTAATGAGATCACATATACATTTGTTGTACCAAAAGAGACATTTGAAGAAGTGATCAAGTATCTTTGGATGATAAGTCCTGTCATTATTATTATTTTAGTATCTGTCATTTTAGGAAGGGTACCAAAGTAGCTATTGTTTTGAGCTCCTCGGGAGCTGCTCCCTTTTTATTGATACTAGAATATCCCCGTCCGCATTATCGCGCGTCAATTATTGCGTCAAATGTAGCCTATTTGTGCACCAAATTCCCTGCTGTAGCTTAGTATGAAAGATTCGAAATCAATAAATCATCTGTGCTCATAAACTTCAACGTACAATAAAATTGCAGATATACATTAAAAATCAGTGTGTAATTCGTGACCAAAACATTACTCACTGCATAATTGGCATTCAGCCTTGTGACGTGCAACCAAGTCCACATAAAAAAAAGAAATGCCAATGACGTCACTTCTACCCAAAACTAAGAAAATACAGAGACACAGATTACACGCCTCCTCTCAAGAATGAGTCAATCTTTATCATAATAAAACAATTACCCGATCTTCACACATATTCGCGCCATCACACTGATGACGCACTTCACTAGTGACGAACGCAATCTCCTCTCGATTATCGGAATCGTATGTGTAATTCCGATTACGAATCTCATGTTGATACGGTGAGTTCGTTGACCTCTGTCTCTCTGATTAGAATTATGCAAATTTTAAATATTCCACGAATTATTTATTATGTGTATGATTCAATGAATTTAAGTTATGTGAATTTTATTCAAGGATTTTAATTAAGTATTTAGCATTCTAATTATAAAGCTACATAAACATATCTATAGGTACTGACACCTGTTTCTAAGGCTAGCATTTCATTCTATGACTAGTTGATGTAAGTATGTATGTCTCGATGGCCATTGTACCGCCTCTTGTTTGATGTCCAGGTAGAGCAAAATATAAATGGATGAAGAAAATAAATGTTTCTAGTTTGATTGGTAGTCTAGCTCGAAAGACAAGTAGCAAGTGAAATGTAAGACATTTCTGCCTAATCCCCTAGACTTTAAAAGGTGTGGGATTTATATACCTACTTAATTACAGAATGTTTAACTTGACATCATCTTAGAATCGGAATTGACGTCTAAACACTAATGTGACATTGGCGATGCACATGATTACATTCGGTAAGTTACAAAAAATATATTTTTGTCTCCAACTCTACCATCTAAAGAAATATAAAATTGCGCTATCAAAAGGCTGTTTTGATTTTCTCCACTTCAGACTACGAACTATAAATTAGGAATATCGTAACGAAATATTTTTCTTAATCTGAGAATTGATCCCTGCACCGTAGAATACCTACGCATCCTTGCTAACGGCACTTGTCTACCACACAACGAGGCAATACAATCTACAATCTACACACAATATCGAATAGCAACAAACAAACAGTACTGAATACCGGTTCCAAGATAGTTCACAGCAAAAACGGGTTCACAAAACCGATACAAAAAAAATCGCTGTCAACATCTCGAACGATCACATCACTACACTGTGGTAGGTATATGTCCACATGTGAGAACGGTCCTCCGAACATTTCCCACGCGTGCCACATATAAACAAAAACGCCCACGCACAAGTTTCGGCCATTCAGCCTAATGATAACGAATAATTATTTATCAATGGAACGCTTTTAGATGGTTTTAAGCGCGAAAATGTGTTTTATTTTAAGATTTATGGGATTTGCGAGCAATTTGAGAGTAGTAGACTCTGTTTATACATTCTATGGAAAGACTAAGATACTAATATGTATACGGGTTTCAATCCCAGAATTATTATAAACTGAAGTTGTAATATGTATCTACTTGTTTCCGATGTTTCACTGGCCGGGTCATCCCAAGACCGCAGCTAGTGAAATCTACATGGAAATGTCAGGGTCAATAGAAGATATTTAACCTCGAAATAATTACGCGATTGAAACCCAATACATGAATAATAATAATAGTAGGTATCGTGAAAGTTTGAAAGGATTAAGTAGACATCATGTATTCAAAAGGTTTGTAGGTATGAACTTTACATTGAATGAAACCGTGCTAAACGCTGCGAGTACAATTCTGCGGAGGACAAACATTTTTATATCAGTTGTTACTATCAAATGTCGCCACAAATATTGCAACAATGGACTGGCCTATGAATTTTTGTTACATAGTCAGAATATCTGTAATCTGTATAGGAAGTGCTAGAACGATTGTTTTTATAGAACAAGTTGTGACAAGTTCAATCGAGTCTCTACGTTAGCTACCTAGTAAGTGAGATAAGAGTAGAGTAAACCATAATTTTAATATCTATTATAAGTCTGCCATTATACCTTCTTCGATATAATATAATGTTATGTAGGTGCATCAAGTTTTATATAAATGAGTAAAGTCTATGAAACCTCAGATTTGTCTTACTAAGTCAAGGTGTAGATTGTGAAGATGAAATGTTCTATGTTAGTTAGTTCTATAGCTGCATTTTTGAAGTAGGTAAATATATATTTACTAGAGCATGCCAGCAGCTACGCATGCAATTTTTTTTTAATTTACCCGTTTTGGCCGATCCCGTGGGAATTTCGGGAAATCCCTCCTTAGTGCACCCCTAGGGTCCCCAAGGAACATACATGCCAAATTTCAGCTTCCTGCGCCCAATAATTTCGGCTGTAGCGTGTCTGTCAGTCAGTCAGTAACGCAAGGATTTTATATATTAAGATAATAAGATCAAAATCAAGCTCTTATAATATTATATTCAAGGCCCTGTCGATCTGACGGCTTCTAGGAATTGGCCAGAAGAATGCGTAGGGGGATCATGACTCTATTTTCGAGCGTTTGAGTCAACTAACGGTAGGACTACGTTCTTCGATACTTCTTCTCTCTTCTAATTCGTGTCTACTAATCGGGAGGTCCCAGCTCGATTCCAGGTCGGGCAAAAGTGTTAGGTACTGGCTTTTTAACGAATTCTCTGAAATGTAGTGGATGTAATATTACACCTCTGCCTACTCCTTCGGCGATATTACAAATAGAAAATTAAAAAAAAATGGAAAGTGTTAAAAAAAAATTTTAATCTTTTAAACTTGACATTAAGGAAGGAAATCTGACATTACACACAATGAGTCAACGGTCCATTATTCAGTAATGTAAGTATAACGAGCGAAGGAATGTAAACTTAAGCTGACATATTATTATGTACCTACGTAAAACAATCTCATTAGTCAACGGCACGTCCACCGACCGGCGACGTCATAACATTACTGTTACATCACTGACAATGGCCGTCATACACGTGGCTTTGTTATACTTGGGGCAAGCACACGTGTAGGTCTGAAACATGGGCAGAGCAAACCTATCCCTAAAAGTTAACATAACGCCTTTTATCTCCGAAGGGGTAGGCAGAGATGTATTACACACCCACATTGCGCCAGTTATGTTTAGGTCCCAATGTAATAGGGTTGAGCATATTGCCATCTACCGGGCACATTATTAAGCGAGCGATAATTACAATAACGTTTTTAATCTCTAGTTGGCTAAAAGTCAAGAAACACACAATAAAATAAGAGGGAGACAGAGACCATTTTAGAGTGTAACAATAAAAAGGCAACTCCAAGGCTCGCACATGTACTCATTCCGGTAGAGTCGTTCAAACTTTATCACACTGTCATAGATTCCCAAATCACTATTATGACGTCTCACTAGTTTCAGTTCACTTTTCGTTTCAGGCCCTTTTTTGACAGTCGCACCTACTCCATCACCAGACTCCAAACTCAACTTTCAGTACTCAAAAGAGACCCACCCACTTACGGCGACATCAAAAAAGAAGAAAAATATCATACATACATAGACTTACGCCTGTTTCCCCGAAGGGGTAGGCAGAGGCAAATTCAACGCCAAATCTTCGCCAGTGTTTTGATCCCACGTAAGGTGGCGAGCCTATTGCCGCTTTTTGGGATATTTTGTTTGCCAGAGCCTCGTCCGTTGATCGGCAGGTGCACCACTTGCAGGTGAGGTTGGCTTGGGACCCTAAGTTCTTGGTGGGCCCCTATGCACCCAATAAAAAGAAAAATATACTTACCAGCATATACTAAGAACTTATCATAGACTTGTAACGTATGTTTCAGTCACGCCACTTCCCTTGACCGCAAGGTTATTCTAAGCCCAAATCACGTGATGCCTACATCTACATCCATACGCATTTTCCTTCCTTATAAAATCTCATACGTCACATTCAATTGTGCTTACTAAACGTCAATTATGACAAATAAAAGTTTCAACTTGAAATTAACGCGGAAGGAAAGTACATAATTAAATGTATGACGGTTCTAAACATAGAGATATAAAGGATAGAGTGGCAGAGAGGGGCCAATGAGTGTCCGTCGGTGCGAGAGAGAACGCTACAGCTAAAGGCCCCCTGCATTCTCTCTAACAGTACATGCACAACATCAACATTGCGCAATGGCGTGCTACCTGTAACTATTATTTATATCAGTTTATCAGTAATCAATAGTTTAAAAGTTGTTTTTATTGATACACGAAGATAGTTTGAAATGACAAAAAAGTGTATATATTATAAAAATTTGACCATAATACAAATTCAATGTTTGGGGACACAACGACAACACACTTTGACAGTTGCCAACCCCATTGTAGAATGTAGAGCATGCGTTGTTAAAGAGACATGCAGGGGGCCTTTAACTGTTGCGTTCTCTCTCCCACCGGCGGACACGACACAGTATTGAGTTAGGTACTATTCTGCCACTCTATCCTTTATATCTTTATGGTTCTAAATGAAATGCGCATGAAAAATAAATAAAGGAGTCAATATAAGCAAAACAGGTTTTATGATGAAATTAGTGAAATTACATTTAATTTTATTTATATATTTTATGGTAGCCATTGATATTTCAGTAGCTATAGTTGGGCCAGATTTAAATATGGTACCAATTTGACTACAATCAAAGTATTGCATTCTTAATTAGTTGTTATCTAAACTAATGAAAAAGCGGGTGACATAATTATTACATTAAACGATTTAAAAAAATAACCTTATGATGTTACTTGAAGACCTGCTTGTTTGTTTTTTTTTTGCTATCATTAGGTTCTTCCTAGGCAGCCATCGATTGGACTTCACAGGCCATTCTAACTCTATCTTTCTGAAGGATAAAATTAAAATGATTGTCTCTAGCAAAACATGAAAATAAATGCGATGCTGAGATGCTGTTTTCACGGCCTATACAGGTATCCAGATTTCATTACTTTAATAAATAAATAAACACACTATCTAATTATATGGCATAAAAATAAATTAGTCATAATATACCATTTGGTTATGGTATAGTATAAACATAGCATTTAACTAGTTTTAAGAAAAGTTTTATATGTATGCTGTTGGTGGTACCTTATTTATATAAAAAAAAATCTGGTTACTTAAATTTTGTTTGTTACAAGGATAAGTACAGAGTACAAATATTCAGTATACCTACCTAACTGTTGTATCGCTAAGGAAGGAAAATGAACATAGTATTACTACTTTAGTACTATAATATATTCTGTGGTATTACGTGCGTGTCCTCCAATATTTACGTAAGATTTCTAACATTTCTGCAATACAACATAATTCGTGTATTAACAAGAATTTGTGAATATTACTGCGAAATGTTTGCTTATTATAATAACAACTTTAATAAATTATACAATATTTTATTTAAGGGGTTTTCCCCATTGTTTATTCGACCCGTTTACAGGAAGACTCACTTTTCTCGTGCAACCGGTCGAAAAATCGGGGTACGACCAATGTGATAAACATCGAATTTAGGATTACCAGTCAACGTTGCATTATTATTTCAAGCAAAATAATTTATCTAAACAATAGATTGATTTCTGCAGAGGGTCTAGTACGAGTTTGCACTCGATCGTCACGGTGGACGATAGCCTAGTCGACGGGAACAATTGCCATACATTTTCTAAAAGCGCTCCCTATCGGTCTCTATCTATCGCTACTCTCCCTTAGGGGTGCTATTACAAAATGTATTGAAATTGTTCCCCACGACTAGGCTATCGTCCACCGTGACGATCGAGTGCAAACTCGTACTAGACCCTCTGATCGAACGCACTACATCCAGTGCAGTGTTAGGCATCCAGGCTACTAAATAACCACTACGCCCTCCGTGTAGTCATTGGGCGTTAAGTTCTCTTTTTTTTTATAGTCTCACGCCTGTATCCCCGAAGGGATAAGCAGAGGTGTAAATATTACACCCCCATTTGGCCATGAATTTTTAAGACTTAATTTTTAATTAGATAGTTCTCTTTAGAGAAACAATATGTGAGATAGAGCTGTTAGTTTTATTATGCTGCTAGAACATGTTATATTTTTCTAGATAATTCTATCCCAGGTTACATAAAACGTTATCTAACATTCATAGATCATGTGTCATTGTTTAGTCTAAGGCTGCGTTCACCTGCGTGTACAAGTGGTAGACCAAACAGTCACAGGCTCTAAGGAAGTCACACCGATAACATGAGTGACGTCATAAGAACGATATGTCAGATATGTGAGGAAAAAGTGTGTGTGTGTGTAGCTTGAGGGTGTGGGAAGTTGAGCTGTTTGTTTATAGAATAGAGGGCGGTAAAGAGGTTCGTTTTGGTAAGTAATGATTTTCGGGGTATACATGAGTATCTATTACTAATATAGAAAGCTGAAGAGTTTGTTTATTTGTTTATTGGTTTGTTTGGTTGAACGCGCCAATCTCAGGAACTAATGGACCGATTTAAAAAATCTTTCAGTGTTACATAGCCCATTTATCGAGGAAGGCTATAGGCTATATATTATCACGATGTGAGAAACGGGAGTGGAACAGTATTCTTAAATAACGCGGGTGTAACCGCGGGCTCATCTATGTAGTTTATAATATAACTAGAAGATGATCGCAGCTACAGCACATAATATTTTTATTTTAACCGTTTCTCTCAGATCCCGTGGGAATTTACGGAAATACCTTCTTTGTGCATCTCTTCGATCCTCAAGGAACATACCTACATGCCAAATATGTATTAGCAGAGACTAGTAAAGAATACTATTTACTAGTCTCTGGTATTAGCTTCTTGTGCCCCGAAGTTTCGACTCTACCTTGTCAGTAACGCAAGAATTTTATATACCTACATACTAGTCGACGCCTGCGGCTTCGCACGCACATATTTTCGAATTTCCCGTTTTGCCCGATCCCGTGGGCATTTCGGGAAATCCCGTCTTAGTGCACCCCTGCAATCCCCAAGGAACATACATGCCAAATTTCATCTTCTTACGACCAGTAGTTTCGGCTGTAGCGTGTCTGTCAGTCAGTCAGTAACGTAAGGATTTTATATATTAAGATTCAGATGCGCTTCTAAATTTACGTACCTATTGAGGTTAAAATTGTTTAAAAGAAAGCCTTAAGTCTTTCAGAAATAAATAAATGGCAATAGATACGGTAATTATTACATTTCCAAAGCGAACCCATAATTATGATTAACAGTGCCAAGCTCATCATTAGTTTATTGGAATTATCAATTTCTTTGTGCCACAACCTTTCTAAATGTATTTTATTTGATCGAAGTCCACAACAAATAATAGATCTATATCTATTTTATATTGCCAGGAGAAGATGGCGCGATGAGTTAGACGCTTATACAAAAGATTGGCAAATAATGGCAGCGGATCGTGAGAAATGGAAGTCGGAAGGGGAGGCCTTTGCCCAGCAGTGGGACACCAATTCAGGCTTGTGAATTGTGAATTGAAAAATTTTATATTTAGGTAGGCACGTGGTCCGTGCCTTTAAATATTTTAATACAATAAACGACCCTAATTTACATAATTAATAGCTGTAAACACATTAAATGAAAACAACATTTTCCTAAATTGTACAAATTGCAATATTCATCTATTATCCCTAATAAAACAAAGTATAAAAATCTGAAGGACTTTGACGACGCCGCTTTTGGCGCGAGCATTAAAAACTCAAAGCGCTTAAAATGGTCCGAATAACCTATAATTATATAGTTTTTAAACGGCAATTTTAACAACGGACTGAATGACAAAAGATAAACTAATCGAGTTTTGGCTCGGGCCTTTACCTGGCCCTTTGATAAAAAAATGGACACCGCAAGACTCATTTAACTTGGTCCGTTTCGGACCGTGCCATTTATTACGCGGGTCCTTTTTTACGCAAGACCTTTTTTACGTAGTCTACGTAATTTTAAGAAAATGCCGCCAAAGTGCCGTCGAGGTCAAAGTCGGCACTATCAATTGAAGATAGAACCGTTAACACGCCAGCACTAATTACTCTACGGTTTTAAAATTACATTACAAGTAATAGAAACCATTATGATGTTTGGGAGTGTTTACTCTGTACTGTTTTGTGAGACAATAGGCTATAGCTTTCACTATTGTGAAGGTACCGCTACAAAATCTTGCTATGGGGTATTGTTTTATCTGTGCTATGGGTGGTATATAACTTTGACTTACAAAACACTCTTACTTACATTTATGTAAACAAATACAGTGGTCTGGCGTCTTACTGTCCATCCATGTTGATTTTGCGTTTGATAGCCGGTCCTATATAGGGTGCCGTGCAGTCTAGATCCCAACTCTTGCGATCTAGGGCCTAAGGCTTATGAGGACCAACCAGTATTTTAGGCCCCAATCTCACCCCGAAGGTAGTAGGAGCGGATTTGGAATTCAGGATCCAGAAAAATCTAGCCTGCAGATAACAACAAAGATATGCCATAATAACTTAAACGTAAACGGGCTAGAGCGGCCACATTGCCTTAACTGTAGGTAAAGTCAATAAATAAGTACAATATTGTTCAATTAATAGGTAATTAATATGGAGATTGAAATAAATAACAACACATTTGTCATCATATAAATAAACATCAAAACAACCTATAATAATAACAACTAATCTAATTGTAAAAACCCAATCTACTTAGAACTGTTTTAAACAAACAAATACTTTCGGTATACAAACATCCTTTTAAATACAAACGAAAACGTCCGTTTATAAAGATATCAAATAACAAAAACACCTATCCTTATGATACATATTATGCCCAATTAAGTAATGATATTCTTCAAACGTAAAACATGTGTTCATCTTTGCATCTTAATCCTAATCTTTTACCTTTATGGGACAATACCTACCAGGATACTACTACTACATACTGTTTTTCACGTTCTCCTTACCTTACGGCTTTTCATACAAACTTTCAAGTCCTTATTTTTCGTAATGAATGAACCGATTTTAATGAAACTTCATACACATAAGCAGGATACATAGGTCTAAAAAGTTAGTTGAAAATATTTTCGAAATATCTTATTTAAAAAAAGATAATTGGAAATATCTGTTTCTATGGAAAATTTAAAATCGGCCTAATTTAGCTGTAACACATTTTTTCGAAAATATTTTCAACTAACTTTTTAGACCTATGTATCCTGCTTATGTGTATGAAGTTTCACTAAAATCGGTTCATTCATTTCGAAAAATAAGGACTTGAAAGTTTGTATGAAAAGCCGTAAGGTATAAACGCTCTTAACAGAAGTCAACAAAAGCATTTCCTAAGGTAGATTTTAGGTAAATCTTTTTTATACTGAGACCATCATAATAACATATAATATTTTCTCCAAAGAAATAAGACACGTGCCTGTTAAGACCTCCATGGTGTACCATATGAACTGAACGTTGTTTATAACCACTGGCAGTTATTAAAATATTTCATATGGCACAAAAAACCTGAGTGTTCTCCAGTCTCCAAGAATTCCCTGGGAAAGTATGTTACGCATGCTTGAAACTCGATCGTTTGGCCACACGTGCTCCTGCGACGCATGAATGGGACGGAGGGCTTAGAGGCAGGGTGGGAAGGGACGAAGGGGCCGGGCCGAGGGGCGAAGGGGCGAAGGCTTTTTTCAGGCAGTACGACGCAACGCGCGGGCGGAGACGCGCGTCCCGTGCAACAACCTTCCGTATTAACATTGTGTATTAAATATAATTAAGTTCTGTTTGTGAATGTTTAGTGCCAATCTGGAATCATAATTTGTAAGTATTACTTTATTTTTTGTTTTTTTTGGTGTAAATGTTGTGTTGTAATTTTATATCTGTTTAAAAGATGAATACATCACGGCCGCGCCTCCTCTACCTGAAGTTAAGCCCCTTTTTGTCAGCGCATTTCGTTATGTTATGTAAACCTATTCACAAATCTGCTAGCAGTAAATAACACAGTTTCGAATATATTAAACATAATTAAAATCGTTTGATTTATAACGAGGTGTGCCAATAAAATTTAACTGCACACTTGTGGTGCGCATATTTTAATAATTATTGGATTGATATCAATTAATTTGTGATTTTTTTAACAGATACGAAAATGTCTTCGGACCCGGCCCCGTTGTCGAAGACGGCAAAATACAAGAAGATCACAAAACCACTTTTGGAGAGAAAACGGCGCGCGCGCATCAACCGATGTTTAGATGAACTTAAAGACCTCATGGTCGGCGCATTAGAGGTAAATATCTTCTTTTATTGATTTTTAGGTAAAAGTATTTATAATTTTATTAGTATGACAATAATAATGCCAGGATATCATGTTTTGCATTTTAGGGAATAAAATAAGGGAGTTCTTAAAAAGCTTTAATTATATTAATATAAAAGTGAAAATTTGATAAAAGTGTAAGATAATAAGGTATATTATAAGTGAAATATTATTTGTATCGTTAAATTATTATTCCGTCAACGTTCAATTATAAGATGAAGGGAGCATTAATAAGTAATGAAAACTTCTTCATTGTTCATTAAAATTGATTACACAGCCAGTACTTATATCTAGTACCTATCTTTTTACTTCATCAAAATGCAATCCATCATTCATTCACACGCCATTAATTTTATTGTAAGACCGGTCGTCCTTCTGTTTATTACAGCACTTATCAACAGTATCCACTCCAAACTGGAATATAAAAGTACAAGTTCCATTAAGAACAGGAGTCGCTTATTCACATATAGGTACAGTTACATGACGTTTGTACCGTGAGAAACACAGCGAGACCGCACCGCGCTCGGTCGCACCTGCCTTCCACTTTACTCACTTTTGCCTTTTTACACAGATCGATGACGACAACCTGAGCAAGTTGGAGAAGGCCGACATCCTTGAATTAACCGTTAACCATCTCACAAAGCTGCACAGCCCTAGAGACCCGGTTTTGGAAGCGAAAAAGTTTCAAGCTGGCTTCGGACAATGCGCCGCTGAAGCGTGTCGGTTTATCATGTCTGTGCCCGACTTAGACGCTAATGTCAGCCAAAATTTGATCAGTCACCTATCGAGGCTCGTCACTGCTCAACCTCTCACCATTCAAGTGCCAGATAGACCGAATTTCTCCCCACCCACTTCACCATCGTCAGTCATCTCAGATAGACAACACTACTACAGTGATCACGACAGATCGTCCTCAGATGCCGAAGATTCAATATACTCCGGGGAGGCCCCGAAACAATGGGCGTACAACAGACCCGCAGCGAGACCCAACCATAAAGTATCTCCCACAGGGCTCCTCACAACAGTCGACAAACTAAATCACCCTACAGAACAAAACGGCCAGAGAAACGGGGCGTATTTGAAAAGAATTCCGGTCGAGGCGAAAGATGTAATACTACAAAAAATCCGTCAACACATAATGGACAAGCGGAGCAATGACAACGTTGACATGAATGCGAGCGTGGATCCAGCGGCGGAACCAAAATATTTACAAAGAGACGAGCCATACAGAGGCGAGTACTCGTATCAATACTCGCCTCCGAGCACGAACTGCGACACCCTTGATCTCAGGAAGGTTAGATCGCCGGCCAAATCGATTGAAACAGCGTGCTCGCCGAAAAACTCGGTCGCACACTCCGCTGCTAATCAATTAGATGCGACTCCCCTGAGCAAAGTTGAAGTGACGGCTAATGTTCCGGAACAATGCGAATTGCCGATGGATTACAGCAACTTACCGCCTAAAAAGAAAAGGAAATTAATCGAGTACCAAGAGTATAAAAAGCAAGAGGCGGCGCGTCGCCAACTCGAGGCTTTTTACGATAAAAAAGAACCGAGTGCTGAGGGCCCACCGGCGGACGAAGAAAATAAGTGGCGCCCATGGTGAGGTGTTCGAGAGCTCGCCCATTGTGATATTAATAGTCTCCTCTTCCACGAAAAAGCTTTAATTCGTTTTAATTTATCATTGTGTAGTTCTAGTATTAGTGTCTAGTTTGTAAGTGCCTTATTTTTGCTTTAAATTTGTTAAATAGGTACTGAACTTATTTATGTGCCATTATTATTATGTTGATCTCGATGTCTTCCTATATTTGTACGTATGTAGACGTGTGTAGTCTTCCATGTACGATAGACGATTAAAAGAAACTTAAACTGTAATAAACAATGTATCGAAACTCTTGGTTTAACATTATTTTCCCAACTCTTGAAGATGCATCTCATTTACAATTTCGTCATTAATCTACGACATAGTTTAAATCTTATACTAATATATTTAAAGCTGAAGAGTTTGTTTGTTTGGTTGAACCCGCTAATCTCAGGAACTACTGGTTCGATTTGGACAATTCTTTCAGTGTTAGATAGCCCATTTATCGAGGAAGGCTATAGGCTATATAACATCACGCTATGAGCAACGGGAGCGGAGCAGTAGCCTTAATTAACGCGGGTGTAACCGCGGGCATCCTCTAGTTTACTTATAATAAAATGGTTTTCTATTGATTAGCAGCCGGAGTAGATAATTACTGCAACGTTTGTACCTTATAGGCAGGTTATCTTTTTATTAGAATCATCATCATTGTCTTGCTCTGGTCCCAATTTATTTGGGGTCGGCGCAGTATGTCCTTCGCTTTCATACTTCTCTGTCACCAGTCATCCGATCGTTTATCCCTTTCTCTTTCATATCCATCCTCACACAATCCATCCATCTTTTTATATAGAATATAGAGACAATATCACTGAAAAATGACAATGTCAAAAAAATGACGATTGTCGTGACATTGTAGATTTTGATCTAGTCTTCCACTAAAGCTACTGACCGCTCAAGAAAAGTATTAACTACAATTAAGTTAGCAGTTTAATAAAATTAATACCCAAATCGACAAATACTCAAGTACACCGACTTAGAGTAAATTATTTTGAATCGATGAATGTTATCAAGCGCGGTTTTATCAATACAATGGGGTAATAAAATCGCCATGAAAACCGATGACGAGTAAGTACTTGGCAAAGGATACAGGAGTAAAAAAACAGCGCGTGTTACACATATTGTAAGAAAGGATTTACTACGGAATTCAATATTCGATCTATAGATAGATCTGTAGATTTTAGATTCGTTTTTGACATAAGCTCCATACAAAATATGTCAAACACGAATCTTGAATCTCAAAATCCATGTATGGATCGAATATTGAAAATGGCCGTAGTGATAAGGTAATTGCTTACCAACGCCCGTTTCTAATATGCTATCTGTCGATGATTTTGGCTACAGAGATATACAGTACACGCTTGGTAATCCGGCAGGCTTCTTTTCGCCGATAAATTATCGCAAATGGCGGATTATCGAATTTGTATGGGAAGTAAAAGCTTAATACATAAAATGTAAAATAAATCCTACATAAGTATCATAAATAGGTATCCACAATAAAAGACTAGACCGCTCTGTAATCCGGCATTCAGCTGTATGAAATGCCGGATTATCAAGCGGTCTACCTGAGTTGCTGAGTACCGGACTCCTGAGCGTGCCGGATTGGCGAGCACCGGATTACCAATCACCTACTGTACATCAATTTGACACAAGCTCTACACAAAAAATATGTCATTATCAAATATCTATCGCTAGTAGCTAATTTCATCGATAGGTAGAATACTGGAAACGGGCGTACCTAAGTTTTTTAATATTGAGTACCTAAGATATATAGATACCATTATGTAACATAATGGTCAAAAGTTGAAATAAGACATTCGATAAGTAGACAGGCTATTTTGAGTTTTGGTCTAACCTCTGCATGCGGTTTTGCCCGCGTGGGTGCTGGTTGAAACAAGCTAAATTTCATTAAAATACGTTCAGCAGTTTATTGCATTTAAGAGTAACAAACATCCATCCCATTCACACAAAATTATGCGTTCAGAGGGTGTTTTACACACGATTGTCTCGGTGGCGATAGCCTAGTCGACAGGAACAATTTCCATGATACATTTTCTTAAAGCGGGGCGCTTTAACGGACAGTAGCGATGAATAGAGTCCACTAGGGGGCGCATTTAGGAAATGTATGAAAATTGTTCCCGTCTATTACTCTATCGTCACTGTGTAAAACTCGTACTAGACCCTCTGGTATAATTAATAGTAGATAGATCAAGTAGGTAAGCTATTATGTATGTACCTAAAACATTTAGTTTGTATGTTATTTGCAAAGGACCATTAGAATATTAAGTATTAAATTATTCTACTTCGTAGCTGTGGTTAGTGGTTAGTACACGTCAGTTAAGTAGCGCAAATGAAATCGGACTTCTAAACTCACGATTACAAGTCAAATGCTTAAACCTTCTTCATTATTCTCATTATTCTTCTCATCATCAGCCGCATACTGTCCCACTGCTGGGCACGGGCCTCTTCTCACTATGAGAAGGGTAAGGCCATAGTCCACCACGCTGGCCAAGCGCGGGTTGGCAGACTTCACATGTCTTTTGAGAACATTATGAAGAACTCTCAGACATGCAGGTTTCCTCACGATGTTTTCCTTCACCGATAAGCAAGCGATAATTAACAATTTAATGCGCACTTAACTTCGAAAAGTCATTGGTGCGTGCCGTGGATTTGAATCCGAGACCCTCTACGCAGTAGTCTGTCGGCCTCTCAACTCTGTTATCGCTGCTTTTTTATAATAATAATAATCATTATTCTTCTATATAATAATAATAATTATTATTATTATTATTCTATATAATAATAATAATCATCATCTTTATTGCATCATAGATATTTAAAATTACCTTAACAAAAATTACCAACTAAATTTTAATGCCTTTTTACTAGAGCATTTTTATTTCCTATGTGATTTACTATCGCTTTTTCTAGTAGGTATTAGACACCAACATCCAAAATTATGAAGAATGTTGCATATTACAGAGACGTCTAGGTCGCGTAGGTAGAGTCATTATTCAATTGGGAAAATAACTAAACCTGAATTCAATAACAACTACCTACATAGAAAAATATAAAAATATTTATTTACTTTTCAAATAGAAATCATTACATGGAAACCTTTTTAATGAAATGCAAATATTTAAAAGCGACTTTTGAAAAAGTAATAGAGCCATCATGATCTACTTAATTTAGCTATAGGTAGTGTTATTAATTATGAAATGATAGTGACGACAGATTTATTTATTTGCTTACCTACGTGCAAAAATGCGCGTAGGTACATACCTGAGTAAGTACTTACCTACTTACTTCGAACTCTTCGAATTACAAATAGGTACGAATCAATAGCAGTTGTAGGTACGTAATGAAAAGGTAAAACTGCGGCACACCTAGCGAATTTTTCGGGCTGTAGGTACCTACGTAAAGAAAGATGAAAGTGCACTGCTCCTAGGTATCAGCATAGATAGACTGGACAGTAGACTGGTCGGCAGTCGGGGTGGTTTTTAGTGGTAACACCACGTACTCCGGCTCTAATTTCTCCAAGAGCCGAAGATCCAAATTTTTCAACTCGTAAAAAAAGGAAGGTAACAGCATAAGTATTAGGATTGACAGGATTGTTTCAGTTGCGTTTCGAAATACATTATTTTGTAAATGCAACATGTAGCGACCTCTTGGTTTATTTTATAACAACATGAATAATGCCATCTGTTAATAGATAAGGAGAAAGTGTATTCAAGTCTTCTCCAATATGAACCATTTGAACACAAATTTAATATTACAACTTCATGTCAAGATTAAGAGGAAATAGTTTCTAAAGAATCCGATAGATGGCAGATATGATTTAAATTTAGGCGCCATCTATCTTTTGATTAAAGTAACTTCAAGGTATTTGAAAGCGTTGTGTACGAAAAGGTATACGAATACGAAGGGTGTAACATTGTGAATAAAGATGTCACTACCTGCTCTCTTTTTCTTTACGGTACTTGCTATTGATTACTAGATGTCTCTCTTATAAAACGATATTATGAAAGTATATGAAACTTCTTATTAAGTACATAATTATTTTTTATTTACTTTGACGAAAATAATACGTTTTGATAAAATTAATAAAATGGATTTTTCGATTTGTTAGCTCGTATTGAAATGTTTTTGGGTTCATATTTATAAGGAATTGCCGCATTCCTGTTATTCGGCTTCGAAATAATAACTAAACAATCATATTTTTTATAATCGATGTAAGTCTTTGAGTTTTGATTTGAAAAATGAGTTTTGACTATGGAGTTTAATATTATTCTAATAATTAGTAACTTTATTTCTCAGTGTAAGTTACAATAAAGTAAATAAAAACTTATCTGAGTCTCAAAAATTGTTCTTCTACTCACCACTGGATGGCGTTTGCCGCTTTAAAATTGAATCATGTTTACCTCCTCGTATCGTATTCGTACGTACGTAGTAGTGAAGTCAAGTAAAGTGGGGCGCGCAAATCAACTTCATTCATTCATTGACGCGCCGGCCGGCCGGCCAGTCAGAAGCAAAGTGGCGAGACGTGAAGTCGCACGGAACGAATGACAACGTGCGCCGCGTAGCCGCGCTCTTCTTGTAACGAACTATTTCGACGTTTGAATACGAATTGACAGTTATTGTTTTGACTTGATATAAAAATTAAATAAAAGTATATCGTGAAATTGAATTGTTTTTAGTGATATTTGTGATGAATTATTATAATGAAGTGGTGGAAAGTGTTTTTCTGTGCAATGTTGTGGTAAGGCGATGCTTGTAGGAGAACAGTCGCCGGCACCACGGGTGGTGGCCGGCTTGAGAAAACTTCGACCTGAATTGACACCTGGACCTGTCCCAACGCCTTTAGATCCTGATTTTAGGATATCAGGTTGGTAAAGTCTTTTAAAACTAGTCTAGATTTTGTCAACTTACTAATCTTGACCAGCTAGTTTTGTATCACTCATCTTCACTCAACATCATCAATCACATAGGTCCTGAACTTACTATCAAAAATAAAGTTCCTAAACTCGATTTTATATCAAAATTTCGGTCTTACTTACATTGAGCTAATATCCTCAGTTTGAACTAAGGACTCCCGTCTAGTCGTTAGCTTTTTTGCGCTCAACATCTGGTGTAACTAGAAAATAATGTTTGTAGAATAAATAGCAATTTATTCTTGTCTGTTCGCCATTATATTAAACATCAGCTGGTCAACATGTGTCGATCAACTCGCAAACACACTTAGAATTACAAACAGCTAATGGCTGTTTTATCCTCATTTTGTTATGGTTTTGATAAGTAAGTAAGTAAGACTTAATAGTATTTACTTTGTAATACTTACTATTAGCCGTTCGAGAAAAATATAGGTACCTAAGTACTTTCAAGTTGAACGTGTCATATGCCAAAATAAGAATGTTTTACCATGATAGGTAATTCCATTACAAACACCTCATAATTGTTCCATTGTCTATTTGTATAACATTAGGTACCTAAGTCAATTCTTATTTTCACAACAAATCAGTCTTAAGTAAGTCATAGCTAGAGCCAGTTGTTTTCCTAAACCGTTCGACCAATATTATTTAGTTATTCTTATCGAACACATTAAGATTCATATTGTAACAGATTATCTAATCTAAGACCTAACCGGAACAGCTAACGAACGAATTCCACAGGTTATGTAAAACGACCATTCATAAAAAAGTAAAATCTCCATTCGCTGTTTATAATAAGCATCACATAATATTATGGCAGTTGAATATTCAAACGATTAGTCGTAAACGAGCTAATATCTTCTAGTCTAGACAGGTTACGATCAATAGTTTTGGGTCACTGTCTTCTTCATGTGCCTAGGTTCCTATTTCGTGTCTGATGCAACCATGGAAGACGCCAGACAGCAATAATCTTAGACTGACAGTTCCAGCAAGTAAAATGTAACATAGGTACCTACACAGAGTAAATATTTTATCATAGCCTAGGAGAAAGTTATTTAGCAATCCGTCCAGAATGCCTAAAAATTGTAAAACTAGGAAATGGATTGATAAATGAGAATGAGAAGAAATGTCTCTATAAGCTAGAATAATTGATTTAAGTAAGGTTTAATATGATTTACCGTTGCGGCGATATAAAAAAGGACACGTCTATGTAAAATAGGTACCTATTAGTATAATTTTATTATTTTATACCGATTCCCACCTAGACACTCATATACCTCCTAGTCATATACCTACCAACTAAAAGAAGTTTTATTCCTCTTCCGATAAGAAAATACTAACCGCAAGAACGCAATAAGTTTCTTCCAAGTTACGAACATACTACCGAGTCATATTTCTTGTGTTTCTTACCTGATGTAACCTACCTATCTAAAATATTACAAGTAAAACAGTAAAACCGTTGAAAAATACGTAACCATGAAGAAACGCCGTCAAAAACACAATAGGAAGATAAATCGACGCTGCTTAAGATAGTATCAGCTGTTTATAGTCAATGACAATGTGATCACAATACCATACGAAAACGTTATTTATCATTGTCGTTTTATACCTACTTGTATATCTAAAGTTTTTGGTAAAGATCCACATCTGATAGACACTTGACCTACTGTGAATTTTACTTTATGTGACCCCTAAACATTAGGCTTTTTATTGGTTCCTTTGCAATATGTCACTAGAACTCTTGTCTCCAAAAATGCGGGCTAGTCAAAAATTACCTATCCGCTAAATAACATTATGTTATAGGTACAGCAGACTATTTCTCAAACCAAGTGGAAATTAATACTGCTCCAATTAGGTATAACCAACCAAATCTGAGATTGCATTAATTATAAACATATACCTAATGGCTTTGCGATCTGGTGGTCAAACGGGTCAAACATTCATCATGATCAGATAGATTACAAAGCCGACCTAAACCGTTAGCAATAATAATAAAGCCAAGATGATAATTATGCCAATCAATCAATCAGCCTATGGCAATCCACTGCTGGACATAGGCCTCTCCCAACACGCGCCACAGTACACGGTCCTTAGCCTTCCGCATCCAGTCTGTCCCAGCCACCATTTTCAGGTCGTCGGTCCACCTACCCTAATATAACCTATATGCCAAACGATAGTCTAATTCAGAAATGATATCACCTCGTTTTATTTAACCTACTATGATTATATTATTATGCTGAATCGATACCGAAAATACACATCAAGCTATATTTGGAGCGTTTTGTAGATAACGACAACATTGTTATTGATTTTATCGCTTAGTATAGGTAAATTCACGAAAGTTGACCACAAATGGCGGCCGTCGCGCATATGTAAATTCTTGCACCAATGGCGTTGCTCCATTCTTGACGCATTTAGGGAATGTGTCAAGAACGGAGCCACGCCATTGGCACTCCACCCGCGCCTCACCCCGCACCTCCACGGGGACCTAAAAAATGATTTCTGCGCAGTGGTCATCTTTCGTGAACCGACCTATACCTACCTAAATGAATGGAAAATATCTAGGTTCAGACATCAGTTCGATGCCTAGGCTGTCTACCGCTAGCTTTTAGGACATAAATCAAGTACCTACACAAGCTGAGTTCTTGTAACCCTTCGGGTATTGCAGGATTTGCAGGTGCATACAGGCAGCGGTGATCACTTATCGTCAGGTGACCTGCTTACTCGTTTGTAACCCTATTCAATAAAACATGACAAAAGTAAGTTGCCTTGTGTGAGTTTAAAAAAAAGATCATCTGTCTTCAAATCACGGAAGTACTTTCGCTAATTTAGCATGATATCTTCATCCACATATAGACTAAAATCACAAACAAATAACCTACCTATGACATAAGAGCACTGCGATCTCTATCAGATAAGCTAAAAATAATAATTTGAAGCTATTTCTCATCTTACATAATAACCAATAGAATAATAATTAGTCGCTAATGAATATGAACGAATCTTCGCAATAAAAAGTAGTGAAACATTGTTTAGAATCAGATGTCGTACCGTCTTCAAATCAAATCTGTTTTATAAATAGTAAACTTGACTCCTTGCTTTGCTTACTACCTTTGATATTGTCTGTCGTGGTTCACAATTGCAAACATTGGACTCATTAGTCCAAATGTTTTTTCACAATATGTTTGTAGGGGCCAGCTGAAAGGCACTATGTGTTTTATATTGTTAATTATCGCTCGCTCCATGCCTCGGAGAGCAAATTAAGCTGTCGGTTCTTGCTGTCATAAAGATCTTTGACCGTAGTTATGAGAAGTTGAATATAAATAAACTGATACTAGTGTAATCTATGGAATACTGCTATCAATGGCGGAAGTAAACAGTGGTACGTAACATTTAAATACCCCAATATTTCATTGCCCCAGGTCATTGTAATAGCAAGCTAGACTGTTCTTCTAGGTCTAGAAAATGACGCGCGATTAACTGTACCTATCGTTAACTTTACTCACAGTAGTACCCAATAATGCCTCGTTCGGGATCGAACCCTAGACATCGCTATACCTCGACACTTTATTCAATATCATTTGACAGGAAATCACGCAGAACATTGCGATCGTGTCACTAAGTGACCGGCTGAACTTGACAAATGACAGTCCATCGCACTTTCGACTTGACATCGATATCACGTTTCATTCACAACATTGCAATCATCGCACACAACCATACACACGGACATTGAATGCTAAGTACACGTAAATATACACTGTATCATGTCATGCTTGTGTCACCTTGAAGAGTAGGGATTTAGATAGAAGATCATTACAACTTTATTACATCAGTTATTTGTAGAGTTCTTGTAATATTATAGAAGATGCCGCTGCCTAAGCACTTTTTCTGTCTCATGACGATATGCATGCAAATAGGCAAAGTTGTTGATAAAGTGTCATCAGTTGTCACTATCAACAACTTCTCTTCGACACGTCTAAAAAGAGGATGGAACTCAAACCACTATTGCCTACCACCAGCCCATAAACTTGTTTGACAGATTCGTATTAATGTAGATCACATTACTTACTTAATTGATGACTGCCTTCGTGGTCCAGTGGATAGCGTATGCGACTGCTGATCGGAGGTCCCGGGTTCGATGTTTTTCCGAATACTCAGTAGCAGCCCGGAGTCTGGTGACGTGCCCGGTAACGGCAATAGGCTTGCCCCCTTTTACGTGGGACCTAAAATTCATCGCGAAATATGGGTGTAATATCTACACCTCTGCCAACTCCTTCATTACTTAAAATTAGACTTTGGGTACAGCAGTCGCTCTGTGGAAAAGTTATTACTTTATCATATCTTGTTAGACTACAAAGTGACTCCAAGGCGAGTCATGAATGTTACCGGAATAAATAAAATAAAGTAAATAAAACAAAATAAATAACGCTAGGACGATGATGATGCAATAGACCACTTAGAACCAAAAATCACTAAAAAATTACAGATCATCGATCCATCGTGGTCTGTAGAATACAAGATAATAAAAAATCCATTGAAAATGTATGCAACGCATTATGCAAAATTTAATTCGTAGCTGCGGAGTATGTAGATTGTATGCAAATGAAACACATACGTCAAGCGGCCTCTGAATGAATGAAGATCGATCTCGACCATTTACATGAACCCTAGTAAATTGAGACACGGTATTTTAATTAAAAAACTGTCTTAGGCTCTTATAATTAATAATTTGAATATATAATTAATCGTTGAATATCGTAAAAAGTAATAGCTTATGATAGAGGGCAAACTGTTCTCGTGTAGAAAATTACTTGCGTAATTAATTAAGTCAAAAGTTTCATTCATAATAAAGATTTTTGTATACTGTAAGTAATGCTGTCATTCTATTTAGTGTTACTTATAGTTTTTATTGTGTAAAATATTCTATGACACAGCAGCAGCTATCTTTTGCCTCCTAATCTTAATATCTCCTAATTATTATATGCTCAAAGTGGTACCTATAGAGTACAGAGAACCAAAAACCACTGGTTATTCCATATATTCCATTTACCTTCTCTTCCTGCGTAACATACTAATTTGCCACAGTAATTAAAATAAAACGTTTACCTACTAATGAGTCGTGTCTAATCTGAGTTTAAGAAACGTAGGTATATAAATAGTTAAATACTATACCTTGAACTTTCCTATGAGCATGCAAGATTGTTCTGACAGCTATTGTAATTGATGATAATAGATAAAGTAGGTATGTACTGATACTGATATATATATACTATGACTTTGAAACGGTTAGGCCTCCCTTTCAATATTACACAATGATCTCTCTGTCTTAGAAATAATCTAGAATTCGTATGTTAGCCTTACAGAATTTTTCGTCTGATTAGTTCTTACACGTACAGTCAACTACAAAAGTCGCTGCACACCTCCATTTTCTTGCCGAGACTTTTATGAAATAAACTCATGGACTAATACTTTTAATTTATAATGAATGATTAAGGCAAGTTTTCTTTGTCTGAAAGTGCTACAAATTATTAAGAATAATTAGAAATTAGTTGGCACGATATATGCAGGTAACCATCCAAAATCACGGAAGTGTATTTGGACTTCTGTACTTAGCTGACTATATTTAGGTACTTGCTTTTCTTTTGTTTACACAATGTTTATTATCAATCAATAAGGCTACTGTAGCAACAATATCATCAACATCATTATCTACTTGCCATAGTGGACTGTTGTTGGATATTATCTTTTACCTCTCCAATGGCACGTCACTGAGCTGGATGTTTACTTAGTTCTTCGTCAGCAATAAAAATATCGCATTTATAATGAATAGAGTATCGCTAGATATAATTTCAGTAGGATAATTGATACTGGAGAAACTATAGTCCAATTTAAAAGTAGAATTCATTCAACTATTTTCTTTGAGAATTGAAGATGTCAGATTAATTGCCATCTAAGTTTAATCTAAGTAATTCATCATGTCAGCCTTGAGACGTCCACTGCTGGACATAGGGCTCCCTCAAGGTTCTCCACACAGACCGATTTTGAGCCGCCCGCATCCAACCGCTTCCCGCGATCTTAACCAGATCGTCGGTCCACCTTGCCGAAGGCCTACCCCTGCTGCGTCGTCCGGTACGTGGTCGCCACTCCAGAACCCGCCTGCTGCGCGGCCATCGGTTCTTCGCGCTTTGTGCCCTGCCCATTGCCACTTCAGCCTGGCTATTCGGACAGCTATGTCGGTGACTTAATTTGGTTCTCCTGCGGATCTCCTCATTTCTGATTCGACCTCGCAGGGAAACTCCGAGCATATCTAAGTAATTATTGTTCGCTAAACCAATTTTTTCCTTCAATTCGTTTTAAAATAATCTGTCAATGTACGCGTATTAATCGCGTTGTCGTGAGCGTCAGCAGATTAATTGTCAAATTCGACATTATCACGCACGATCTTTCTGACGTGACCAAGATTATATTATCTTTGTCAATGTATAAAGCAATCAATCAATCGGACGTGTAATCAGTGAAATAAGCCGCATGTTTATCTGTCTGTAACGTTTGACAGGTATTATGAAAACGACTAACAATGGCGGTTATCGCTGGGTACAGAGTTCATTGAGCTTAGATTTGTTAGTTGATATAAATATGGTCACACGATTTTTTCGGTAATGCAAGGTGCAGCTACTCTGTTTATATAATTGTGCTTGCGGTTCTTACATTGATTTCTAAAGGGCAATGTTTTTTTTTTATTGGGAGATTTGAAAAGAAGGCATTCACAGTCAGTATGCTAACCCCTATGCCGTATTACCAAAGATATGCCTGGTACTTAACCCAAGCAATTCAAAAAGACATGTCTTCAAATGGCGTGGCTTTCAAACCTCAGCCTGCTATTTTGACGATGCTAAATAGGTGCTAGGGCTATCGAATATCGCGTAAAACAGTCTATGTGCTTCGTGTATTATCTGTATTATTGCAAAGTTTCCCCAAAATTCCTTGACTAAGCTTTGCGTGAAACAATAACTAGCATCTATTAATGCATACATCCTTAACAACTTTCGCGTTTATAAGTAATAGAAGTAGGATTTAAATGCCAATAAATACTACAGATTTCATTGCCTTACCAATGTTTGCCCTAGAACTGGTTAACTACTCCAATTCTAGTTTTACAAATGAATTGATGTTTACAACACCGGCCACAACTTGACATGCTCAGTAACTATAATTGCGAACGATTTATTAGACAAACTTGTTGCGAATAGTGTCTTTGGCGGCATTTTGAGTTGCCAGACACATTAAAGCCTTTGCCACAACAGAATTTAATATACAATTACAGGGTTTCAAGATTTACCTTTGTTTGTAAAGGACTGTTTCTAGTTTTAATAGTTGTATAGTTTTATAACTTATTTACTGCTGGTAAACACCCTATCCCCTACTCATAGTGAGGAGAGGCCTGTGCCACGGTAATATAATCTAACAGTATTGTAACTCGGCCGCCTTCGTGAGTTACAATACTGTTACCTACAGACGCGCCGTATGCGAGCTGCGGCACGATCGTGGCTGTGGGTACTCTTGGCACAGTCCGCACAGTCTAATGGCTTGCTAATGGGTACTCTGCTCGAGGCGCGTAGGTATAACTCGAGTTTCGTGCGTTTGTATGGAGTTACAATACTGTTAGATATTATTACCGTGCCTGTGCACAGCAGGGAGACAGTTTATATAAATAGTGATGAAAACGAAACATGAATCAGATTGAGCGATTCTTATACTACGTATGAATACGAGCCCAACTAGTGCGAT
Organism: Euclidia mi; assembly: GCA_944739405.2. Lineage (NCBI taxonomy): Eukaryota > Metazoa > Arthropoda > Insecta > Lepidoptera > Erebidae > Euclidia > Euclidia mi. Next base: position 20,167,632 of record OX123202.2, on the reverse strand, counting down.
TCCGAAATGCATGAGAGCCAATGCCAGGGTTTCATGGAATTCTTTAGTCGCAAGTCTACTTTGAGAAGTACTAGAGAGAAGTTATGTTGATCGTAGAAAAAACCCTAGCACTAAGTACTGTAGTGCAAAAGTAACTAGCATTCTGCTGTTCCTTTATTGCCGGAATAACATAAACGCGTGCCATTTCGGGAAATTTCAGTAAAACACAACAATTGTTCCGAGTCTGTGTACTGCTTCAATTCAACTAACAACTAACATTTCTTTGTCCCGCAGGCGTCCTCCGCCAGTATTACAATGACGATACGGAATCCTGGGCGTGGGTTCGCGCGGCCGTCAGGAGCGGCTGTCTCCTTGCCTGGAGAGACGGTACCCTGCCCAGGAGAGCGGCAGCCCGACTGCCACTCAGAGACCTGCATCTGCGCACCGCTACTTCGCTGCCAAACGCCTTCCAGCTGTCCCGAGTTCATGACGATTCTGCCGTCGCCACTTTCCAGGTAAATATTAAAAAAAGAAATAACCTCCTTGAATGTTTCATCATGAATGTCCTAATCATCTCCTGTACCCAATGGTTGAGCCAGGACATGATGTGTGATGCTAGTAGCATCCTCTTTCAGAATATTGACACATAATGATAGTGTTTCGTAAAGTGAGATAAAGCGAGGACCTATAGAAACTCTATTCTCCATTCTCTCCTCAACTGATCGCTCCAATTCCCCTTGCTTTTCTCCGTTTCTCATGGTAAACAGGAGCATACATTTTTGATCTTTGTTGTACTGCTAGGAACTACTTTATCAGTAGATAGATAACACCTAGATAGATCGTTAGTTTGTCTCCGACCGCCTCGGACTATAAACCTTATTAATTTAGAATTTTGAAAACTTCGAAGTGAAATAATACTAAATTACTTTTTTATTTATTTATTTAATCACACACTTATGTCTATAAAAACATAATAGATACTTACCTATAGTAACAAGACAAAACCATTTACATAATCGAATATTAACATGTCATTTTACTAGAAGTTTGGCTAGAATTACAGGTTTTGATACTATCGAGTGCGTAATACATAACCGGAATCGAGACATCTGCCAAGCGGGGTTCGATTCCCGCAGATGTCAAATTGCATAATAGCGCTGTTTTGTTTTGCCAGCGGGTGTTCGTTGACTAAACGTTTTTTCCATCGTGAACCATTCTCTCGTGTATCTAAGCAAATGTCACATAACCTTCAAATGATGATTAAATAGCCAAATATTAAATTTTAATATTAATTTATGCATTAGCCGTACATTGAGTAACACATTCGAGGCTTTTTTTTATTTTATTTTGCATACATGCTTCATATTGACAAATGCCACTTAGGACTTCCTTGGCATGTAACCTGAGCCAGGCTATGGCGATAATAATATCATTTTTGTTCTGAGATAATAAACTGTTATAAAAAGCATAATTATGTAGAACTTAAAATAGGTTGATATTTATTTAAGACTCGCTACTATTCGTAAACATGTTGATCAATTTTGCTATTTAAACCTTAGCAGAGAGGACGATACAACCAAAATAATTCTCCGTTTCGTGGTTGGTAGAAAATAAATATTATTAATAATATTTTATATAATAAAATACTTTACCTAAGCAAGTCTAATTCTGTTTCTGTCCAATTAAACAGGAAAAAAATGAGATGGTACGAGACTCTTTAAGAATAGCATAGCATAGCGTAAATTGACTGTTAACCCACATTTAAGCAAATTTCATATTTCGTCACGTAAACATTTACGTGATTTTAATAATTTATATATGTAGTAAGTATAAATTAGTAATAAAACAATCCGGCAGTGTTTTAAATTCAATGTCGAAAACAATTAATTTTCAATGCCATCTCAAGATCACAATTATCATATATATAAGTAAACTTAAGTAAGTAAGTAGTTATCACAATGCCTATTTATTAAACTTATTAAATACGAGTATTTTAGCCACTAAAGCTCCTTCCTACTGAAAATACAGTATAACACTACTAACCAATAACTCTGGATTAGGTAAGGTACTTTACTTTTTTCATCAATGGATAGTTCGGTTCCCGGTTTAAGTGTATAATTGTAGGAATGCTGTATGCTGCCTAAGAATTGTATAAAATGATAAGACTAGATAAATTATTTTAAACTGCCTACCTATCATCATCCAAAATGTATTAAACTATACTATATGATACTGATAAATAATCTTATATGTCTGACGACTGAGAACGAACTGAATCGGCTATTAAATAATTATATTTTACAAGGCTAAGGAAATGATTACGCGGCATTTGATGCAATTGCTTACATACTTATACAGTAAAATATAATACGCCAAGCGTGGCTCGTACAGTTTAGTACCTATCATATAAACAAGTGATAAGTGATAAATACAAACCTGTGAACCAGTTCATCACGCATTGGCGTGCACTGGATAAAAACTCACGACAAATTCATTTGCATGTTATTGAAGGGAATCGATGAAGCATGTGATTGGCTAGACGTTAAATATCATTGCTCATTGAGTTTTTGCTTTAATTGACTCGTCAGGTGTAACGTCAGATGCTTCGATTAGCCGTTTAAAAGATACCTATATCGTGGGAAACTTCAGTAGGTACCTATTAAGTAGTACCTAGTACTTACTTGTAGGTACTTCACTAATTATTATTACAATTGTTCAAGTTCTGATAAATGAAGTTGTATAGCGAGAAACTTCATTATTACTCATCTACCCTATGCAATCGCGGAGCTTGCTTAGTGATATTAGGATTGGTTAACGGGCCCGTCGAGATCGAATGAACTGTATCTCTCCGAACCGATCCTCGGCAGGAAGCAGGCTCTTATTAAAGCTCAGGGGCCCTGCATCATTGATATTTGATACGTTAGTAGCCACATCCCTGATCCTATGATCTTAAGTTACCGACACAGTTTTGGCAATATCAAATAGAGGCGGTTTCTTTAGTGGTCCTACGTCATCGCTTTTATAAGTAGTTTATTCGAGAAATTAGATAAGAGTGGATAAAGCAAGAGTGATATGTCAGGATCTTTGCAAATGCCGGTCCGAAGTCTCTGCCTACCCCTTCGGGAAATTGTCGCAAGTTAATGTATGTTTATTCGAGACCACTACGGAACGCTGAATTGTTGACATACGATCTATGTACAGACATGCGTCACCTTCGTTTTCGCTTTAACTAAAGATGAAATGATGATAATGAGTTGATGACATCCGATTATCATATTTTTGTACAAAGATCAATCTTAGATTAATGTATTTATCGATTACGTATCAATTCAATCGTATAGTTAACTATTGATTGATGATTCGCAAAATCCATTTTTCCCACTGAATCGTTCTATACGTGCCTAATTCACTTTTAATGAAAGCTGCAATTCATTATTTACCATTAAGCCGTCATTTGCGAGGTGTCATTTGTCAATCTGATGTGTGTAATAGTAGTGAAAATCCAAGAAAAAGCGGCATTGTAAATGATGGAGTAGTATTTCAACGTTCTAATATAACAGCTCGTGTGTGTCGGCGGGTAGAATAACGTAATTAGAATCTGACCGCACCAACATGCAAAATAATATCATTTATATGTGTGTACCCATATGATGACGATATCTATATTTTGATCTAAATAAGATCAAAACCAACATAAAAACGGAGCCACTTCACATAATTAATCAGACTGTGAAGCTTTCCTTAATTTAGAAAATGTATACTTCATTTTTGTTAGTCTTTCCCTGTAACTTCAACTGGGAATAGCTGAAACAGTCTTAATTCGAGACAGTTTCATGTCACAAGCGGTATATGACCAATGAATGGGTACCAAATAATCTAGAGTCTAGTTTACTTGTAATTCATTTTCGTCATATCATCTACCTAAACTAGTGTTTATAATATCTCCAATTGAAAGGAATTGCTTGACAACATCTGTAACGCAACTGCAACTTATTCACAACTTACACACATATCAACATAACTGTTAAAAAGTAAGTGTGATTTGTGATGCACAAACCCTCTTTAATTTACCGGCGATATTAAGGTTTATTGTCACGCAAGAGGAGGTGTCGCGAGGTGCATAGGGTTGCCACCAAGAACTTAGGGTCCCAAGCCAACCTCACCTGCAAGTGGTGCACCTGCCGATCAACGGACGAGGCTCTGGCAAACAAAATGTCCCAATAAGCGGCAATAGGCTCGCCACCTATTACGTGGGATCAAAACACTGGCGAAATGTGGGCGTTTAATATGCCTCTGCCTACCCCTTCGGGGAAACAGGTGTGAGTCTATGTATGTATGTTGTCACGCAAGCCATCAGTTTTATGCACCGACAACTGGCTTCATTTTACATGCGAGTACTGTGCGGTTCTACAATGAGTTCAACTTCTACATTTTAGAACGTCATACGCATTTTTATGCTTTTAGAAATGTTTACAATCACTTTTTGAGCTTTGAAATCCGAAGAATAGTTAAATGGTATCGTATGAGTAGCTAGTAGCTATCGTTTTTTAGGGTTCCGTAGTCCACAAGGAACCCTTATAGTTTCGTCATGTCCGTCCGTCTGTCCGTCCGCAGCCTAGCTCAAAGACGCCTGGTGCTAGAAAGCTGATATTTGACATGAATATAGACATAAGATATTGCAACAAAACTGTAGAATAAAATTTACAAAAAAAATTTTTTTAAGGGTATCTCCCCTACATATATTGTGGGGTTGATTTTTTTTTGTTGAGTACCCCATCATGTGGGGTATTATTAGATAGGTTTTAAAAAAATATTATTAGTTTGCTCAAATCATTTTTCGATCAAGTGATTGGTTTGTCAGATATCAAGCTTTGAAGTGAAAAAAATTGTTAGACTCAAGTGTCCCCCCCCTCTGCCGGCTAAACTATTAATTTGGAAGTGGTGAAAAAAATAACAAATGTAGTACATATAACGAATTTAAAAGGAAAACTATCACGGCTAAGTAGATATCACTCGTTTACGAGTAATCGTCGGTTAACTTATAAATACCTATTTCTGTGAGTTTACATTGGGCGCGCTGGCTATATACGTACATTGGTATGTAATGTACTACAGTACTACGTATGTATAGTAGTAGTATATCTTGGAAACCACATTTTATGTTTACAATACATAATTGGATACATACCTAGTATTTTTCTAAACAAAACATAGGTTCTTATAATAGTGTTATTAAAATTATTTTTTCAACAAAATAAACAGTCGGATTTGTTGTACATTAATACCCTTTGCAACAAGTCATTATGGGCAACTACGGAACCCTACATTGAGCGTGGCCCGACACGCACTTGGCCGGTTTTTTTCTACAAATATACTTTCTGAATACACACTAAATTCGGAAATTGGCACGATCGAAACAAGACCAGCTACGTATAGAGGTAATTAAATTCGTGCTGTTACTTCTTGATTTTTGATGAAAATGCAAAGCCTGAAACAAAAAAAACATTGTCGTATTGGGTAGATACCTGTAAAGGCAATTGTATGTTGATATATATTAATAAATAAATAAATAAATAAACTTGGCAAACCCGAGGTTTATTCCAAGTCGGCAACCTTATTTTCATTTGCAATTTTTAGTTATTTGCCACCGCTTTCATTTCCTCGTCGCAAACGATATTGTGATGCCAGAGAAACGTGGGTCGATGGAAAAAAGAGTACAAACGGTTATTTGTGGTATTGTTGATAGCGTGCGATGTTGGCGGAAATGTATCGAGTTTCGCTAAAACCAGAACACATTTTACCATAACAATTACTAAGAATTATAAAGCAACGATGCCGGATGGACGGTTCTTTATGAACATCTCACACGAATGACGGCCAATTTCCCTTTCTAGCTACGGATGTTTTAGACTCTCGAACGGATTTGTCGAAAGTAGGTTTATAGAAGATAGCTAAACTATATTGAGGACTAGAGGCGTCAGCAGCTACGCTTGCAATTTTTTTTTTAATTTACCCGTTTTGGCCGATCCCGTAGGAATTTCGGGAAATCCCTTCTTAGTGCACCACTACGGTCCCCAAGGAACATACATGCCAAATTCCAGCTTCCTGCGCCCAATAGTTTTGGCTGTAGCTTGTCTGTCAGTCAGTCAGTAACGTAAGGATTTTATATATTAAGATAGCTAAACTATATAGAGGATTATACCTATAAAAATCTAGTTAACCGAAATGCTTGTTGGGTAATGTTTGGTCAAGGTATGAAATTTGTATCCATTTTGATGAATCTGCATCACAAATATTGTTGACTTTAAACTACCACAAAGATATTTAAATGAGACCCGCGTATTGGACCAGTCCACCATGCACTCTGCACAATGCTTTATTCTTCCTTTTGTAATGAAAATATTTCAGAAAAATGCAATAAGACCACTCAGAAAAATATGCCAGAACTCTAAGCGACAGTAAAAAACTTAGACTATTAGTCTCAGAACCCACAAAGCAAACAGCATACTCAATCAGTATCAACTTTATCGCAAGATATCGAGACATCGTGTATCAATCTGTTGAACAAAATGATTAATATGATTCTTCGTATATACCTAACGTCTTGTCACGTACGACGTCGGTCATTGTCTACAAGACAATGCTTCCATAAATAATACCACGATACAGATGTTACATGAGCGAGCTAGTGGAGAATAAAAATATTTGATCGTTGAGTTGTCTGTTCTGGTAGGTGTAAAGAGATTTGTACTGCACACAAGTTTACGGCCGGTGCCAGTATATGTATGTGGTATATCCATGTGGCTACTAGAAATATATGTATATTTGACATATTTTGTATGAAGCTTATATCGAGTATATAATATCTAGTAGCCAAATCCATCTATATAACAAATATAGGGACCGGTCGTACGATGTTGCTCAATATCTATACAATCAAAACTGAAAGTAATAAGACATATACAGGCATTAGATAGCTAAAGTTAGCTAAAGTTAGTTTTCTGCCTGCATGGTCCAGTGGATAGCGTATGCGACTTCTGATCGGAGGTCCCGGGTTCGATTCACGGGTCGGGCATGTGTTACTGGGTTTTTCCGAATTCTCAGTAGCAGCACGGAGTCTGGTGATGTGCCCGGTAACGGCAATAGGCTCGCCCCCTATTACGTGGGACCTAAAATTCATGGCGAAATGTGTGTGTAATACCTATTACGCCTCTGCCTATCCCTTCTGGGATACAGGCGTCTATAAAAAAAGAAAAATAGTTAGTTAACTTGTTAATTATTACTTGCCCCGTTCCTCGTAGAGCGCGTTAAGCGCAATCGCTTAACGCGCTCCACGAGGCACGGGGCAGGCAAGTCCCGACTGTCATTCGTTAAGTACAGGGAGCCAGCAACCCTGAATAAACTGACACCGGTGTAAACCATGTAATATAGCCATTTCTTAGAGTTTCAGTAGCCAGACTTCAGTCACTCTGTAAAAAGCTAACTTTCTGTGAGATCTTGGTAGACCAGAAGTCAGACCTCGAGCTCTAAGACGAGAATCTAGGATGCAACCATGCTATCTCTTGGGCGATGATGATGAACGAATGGTCTTCTACAAATACAAATTATATTTCAAAAAATGAATCTGTTACAATACATACGCATATTGTATGTGAATACATAACAATACATAACAGACTACTTCAGAGATACATAGTAGGTAGTCGTACCTAAATAGCTGTTGACTATTTCTTTAGTGTTTTTTGTCATTACCAGGTTGGCCCTAAAACGACTGAAAGATTTTAATGCGATTTAAACAATATAATTTATATCCGAGTCTAATTTACAATTATCCTTAATTGCTTGTAATGGTTTTCTGTAATTAAAGTAATAGATTCGATGAATAGTGGGATGCACATAATTAATGAATTCATGGACGACCGGCCTACACGGATGTAGTTGTATAGTATAATGATAATCTCCCCATTTCTGGCTAGTCGGTTGAACAGAATATTTTCAGTTGTAACGTATAAGATTCGAGATAAAACTAACGTAATAGTCGTAGAACAAAACGTAGCCTTACTAAAGGGCTCATAGCTCTCTAATAATAATATATGCCAAGATATTATTTCAAAAAGAACATATTTAAATGTCTTACCTGCAAAATGAAACCATTAAAGGCGTTCCTCTATACCTTTTCATAAAGATAACGAAAGTGATTGCAAATAAAATATTCACCATTTATTTAATCCTAGACGAGTAACAGCGAAGATATGCGATTGCAACGTCTTGCAAGACGTTGGATCCCCTTCTAGTAACACCTTTCTCACGATTCGTACTTTAATAGACCTCAATAAAGCGAAACCACCGTAAATCAAAGGCCTTTGTGCATCGCGACCTTTTCATGTAGGTACCTGTTTACCATAAGAAGGGCTAGAAGCGCGAAGGTGTTGACACGTTCAAGAAACACGTTTCAAGATAACTTCAATAATACCCCGCCGATAAAAAATGTCTATTAACTAGTTCTGTACTTGCCATCAGATGTTCTTTTATTGTCACCCTATGAAACCCGCTCGCTCACTTTTTATAGACCATGATGAAGGATACGGCTTCTTTTAAATTATATTATGCAAATTCAACGTTTGTATAGAAGATTAAGTCATAAATCTTATATTTATAACATGACTCGTCGAAGTTGAATGTTAAAATTATGTTCATTGTTACAGACTTGCAATGCGGCTGAATACGCGAGATGGGTGCGAGCGCTCTGCGTCGAGATCCTCGGTCAGACGCCACTACCACAAGTCCGATTTTTGGACGTGCTGTCCGCCACGGCTACCGCCGTCCGGGAACCAAAGAAAGAGGCTCCTCAACAAGAGACGCCCCTGTGCCCCCCTAAACCGCCCCCCCGAGCCCGTCGAAGGCTGCTGACGTCGACCGAGACGCTTCTGCCGCGCAGGGATCACTCCCCCGCCGCAACGGATGAGGGCATCGTCGTCGAAGACGACGACTACGACTCATCGTCCGATCGCAGCCTCGACCTAACCCTGTCCCTCGACGCCTTGAAGACCACAGACGTGGTCGATGCGCCAGTACAGAAAGCAGAGGTCATCAAATGTGACAGTTGCAGCAAGCTCAACGCGGGCGCGCAGCAACACCACACGCTGCCGCGCTCGGCGCGATCTGAATCGGAGCAAGGTCGCCGCTACTTGAAAAGATGGGAGGGGACGGCCGGAGGTGCGGAGAGGGGCCGGTACGCGATGGAGGCGGCGCGGCGGAAGACGGCGTCGCTGGAGAATAGGGCTCGGTCCTGCTCGCCTAACGTGCACGAGGTGGTGGCGCAGTATGTGCCGGTGCGCGAGCGGCGCGCGCTGTTCGAGTCTATGTCGCGCACCACGGGCAGCCTGGCGCGCAGCAGCGAGCAGCTGGCGCGGCCGGCGGTGGCGGCGGCGAACACTCCACGTCGCGCGGCCTCGCTACACGACCTGCAGGCGCCGCCCACGCGCTCGGTGAGCGACCTGCGCCAGTTCTTCGAGGCGGTGGCGCGCGGCGCGGGCGCATGCGCACTACGCCACAGTGCTCCGCCGCAGCCCGCGCCGCGCGCCTTCGCCTCGCTCACCTGCGCCTGACGCATACTCACCTCTTGTACATATTGTAGATAGACTCCCGGCGTTGACCGCTTTCTCACTAAGTCGTTCGTTTTAAGACTGTTAAAAGTATTGTTATAGAAGTACCTAATATAAATAAAATGAGATGTATTGTCTATTACTCTTTCGTTTTATTGCGCCTCGAGCATTGTATCCGGAGACGCGGAGACGGTGGCCGGACATGCGAGCGTCTTGCATAAGCTGTATCGAATGTAATGACTTCTGTGGCCTTGTTCCGTCTCATGTATTGTTTTATAAAAGAATCAATTTGTCACGAGACAATTGGTGCGGTAAGTCATTAAATAACATTTGGGTAGTGAAGCCAGTGAAATGTCAATGCGCGCCAAAGGTCGCGAGTCATGGTGCGCTCGCGTCCTCGAATATATCTTACTTGTGTTGTAAGGAGCACGTTTCGTAACGTTAAGCACCGCGTTTGGCTCTTGTGCTCGCGTGTTCACTTCATCCAAATTGTATCAAAACGGCAACTGCGCATTCACTGCAATATAGAGCAAAACTACGTGCTGAGTACTTGTATTATGCAAATCGTGTTTTAGATAATGCGTTCCGCCATTGTTTACGAAGAGCGCTTCGAAACGTTTCCAGTAATATGCGTGATCCACACTTATTTGCACAATAGAACTGTTATCCTTACTTGAATGCTCGGATGTCGTGACGAACATAGTTTCTCCCTTTCTATTGTCACAAACGAAAGTGGAATGCGCAAAGGCCGTAAATGATAAGATTCCAGAATTATTACGAAAGCAAAATTACGAGTAGTTGATAACATGATAACTAATGAACTTGAGTTAAACAATTTTAACAGTGATTCATATCCAAATGCGATAAGTAGGATACGATAGGGCTATGATCTCGGAAAGATAATGACGTTAGGTCTTAACGACAAATGTTTTAAAAGTCATCACTGGTTTGTTGTAATGAATGACATACTACCGAAAGGGATTTCGGTGGCTCAAAAGGCTTACATTATGATACGATCAGGGGTTGCAAGTTTTGATCGGGTTGCGAGTTCTTCTCAATAGGAACAATATCTATTCATTTTCTAAATGCGCACCATGGCGGTCTCGATTGAACGTTACTTTCCGTTAAGAGCACTCTAGAACAATGTATGAATGTAGTTCCCGATGAGAAATGACTCTCAACTCGATGGGACTCTCACTAGACCCCCAATATTAGGTACCTATAGGTAGACCAAATAGCAGAAGTCTGTACGACAAACAAGACATACCGAGTCCCATGACAGCATTTTTATCACAGAGTGAATCTTCGTAACTTGCAGACTTTCAATCAACGTACACAGAATATCACCTAGATACCAAATCCACAGTTGTTACCTCAGTAAACGACGCGAGAGCCGCTTAGGGCACTATGCTACAGCTACCAGCCTTTCATGTAGAGCTTAAGTGTTATAATCAGTATATCCACCCTGTCACCACTTTCACACGGTTCCCCAAACAGGGATAACTGAAGTCAACAGTAGACAAACCAATTCTTGATTTCACGAGATGGTTCAACAGTTCCCTCACTGCTTAATAATAAAAATTTCAAAATACGTCGCCGTTTTTAGGGGTTGTGAGTGATTTAAGTCTCGGAACCCCCCCCCCTCACCATTTTCACTTGCCGGAAATACTTGGTTTCCTCTGGAAACTACAACACTTCCAAACGCCATTGCAAACTGCGATAGCGTTATTTCTGTGTCCAAAAGTGAGAAAGCCGAGGTAGTACAGTAAAGCAATCCAAGCAGAATCCAAGAACGAAGCCAAGACGTAGAAAAACACAAATCAATACGGAAGAACACATTCACAATTCACATATCTATAGTCGAAAGCAAATATGACGCACAAATTCGATATTCGCTGTCAATATCATCCATTCAAGATGGCGGGTTGCGTTTCGTTTCACGTTCTTCACATAAAACCTAAATATCGCTTTTATTAATTCCACTAGTTTAATAAACTGAGGTTGACGGAGCTCTGCTTCGCAGGGCTCCTTTTTTCGGGTTAAGGGTCAAAAGAGAACCTAACACAACCTATTTAGTTATTTGAATTAGTCGCACCTAACCCTATTAAGGTGCGACTAATTCACTCGAAAGCAAAGGAATGGGACTCACAAATTGGACATTAGCTGTCAATGTCATCCATCCAAGATGGCGGATTGCATTTCGTTTCACGTTTTTCACATAAAACTTAAAAAAATTATTTGTAAAACTGTACTAAAGTATAAAAATTACGTTCTGTTTTGCATAATTGCCGAAGTATTTAAGATTTTTTAGAAATTGTTTAAAAATATTTAGACGCAACTCCGGCAGCCAAAATTACTTTTAGGGGATTAAAACTAACTCCCTTAAGCCCCCTACACCACCAATACCCTCAAATTCAGGCGACTCGTTTCGAAATCCAACCCGTTCTTTGACTTGCACAAAGTTTGTGGGAATTATGACCTCGTCAGGTGTTGTCTATCGGCCGGTCCCAATATAAAAGATCTATTCATGTATTTGGAGATAAGAGACAGATAAATATTTTACTTATTTTGTATGGATAATATGTCAAATATGCATCTATAATCTCCATAACCATGGATAGTTCGGATATTGAATCATGTATGAGTAGGTAAAGCTAAGATAGCAATTAATCGCCACTACTGCGTTTGTTTACACCAGTAGGTACGCGATGTCCTCATAATGTATGACTCATATCTTCGTAATATAAAAAATTGGAGCCCGTTACTTGTAGGTAGTAGGTAAGTTACCTATATAGCAGAGGCAAGTATGTTTTAGACAAGAAGTCGGTACACCAGCTCCAAAATAAATTGACAATATATCCAGAACATCATCACCAGCCGTGTATACAAACATTACAAACTATCCTAGGTACTGCTAGGCATGAGTCACTTAAATGAAAAGCGTTTCGCGTTTCCCATATTTCACCAAGCTGGACAACTGCTGGTAAGCAGACTTTCGAGAATATTATGCAAAGTTCTTTGATAAAATAAAATGTCATACTAGGTACTTGTTGTTGTTTTTCGTGTGAGTGTGTGGCCAACTCTGGTGTCAGAGTTTTCAGACCGCCCGAAGGCCTCCCACATGGCCTAATGATCCTTATCCTTAGACAAGACCGGGACCGACAGCTTTACGTGGCCTACGAAGCACGGTAGCACTCAGATGTAAATGCCACACACGGTCACGCATCCAAGTGGCGACCTGTGCAAGCGTTGTTTAACATATCAGGATACCTACGTCACTCAACAAATAAACCTTATTTTTTCGTCTAATATCTACTGTATCGTAAAATTCCATTGAAGTGCATTTAACAAGTTATTGGCGGCAATTGACATTGATAAGTCCGCGATAAATGATGTAATTATACTGCCAATCTACGTAACTGCGCTTGAGACTTGAGGAAATAAATACGGCGACGGGGATACCCACATATTGATTCGCTGTCTTTATTAAATTGCTGAATTGTTCTTGATGAAAAACACCTCAGACGCCAAACCAGGTTAGCTGAAACATCGAGTTCTTAATACTAATGCCTGTAGAAAAAATGTAGATGCGAGTGTGGTTATTATGTTTTAAGTTTGAGCCTGACAAACGAAGGCTTCATCCAGGAAGACACTAAAAAATAATTTATCTAAGGAAGAAACGGCCTTCGCGCGGGCTTGACTCCTTAAGACCTCCGTCGCCTCCGAGATCCGCCTTGATTGCATTAACTGTTAGGTACCTACCAACATTAGGGTTTCAGGACTCATTTATAATCCAGTGTATAAATGAGCATTGACTTTTGAACCTGCCTTTTTAGATTTACCCTCTACTTGATTCTGACATACCAAAGAATGAGAACGTCTTTGCGAATTCCATCTATAATTAACTAGCTTTACTAGAAATCGACTATTAGGCATTTCTATGGGTTTTGACATTCAAAACAAGAAAATTTTCAGAAATGTACATACCTACTTCATAACTATTTACGTAAGGTCCCCAACGATTGTCCATAAATCTGCAGAACATCGCTCAACGTTCAAAGCAATAATTTCAAAAATATTTGATGACAGGTGGTAAGCAACTGCCCACTAAAACCACAACTGATTTTCCCTTAACCTATCACCATAGAGCATAGATATTTATTTATAGAGATGTTTTTCTTATTGGCGCTTTTAAGACAAACTTTCTGCGACCCAAATTGCCGCTTGGCGGCGTAACAGTCGCGTGAGTGTCAGTGCAACACATGAAGGTATAGATAAACATGGAGGCCACAGCTGGAACAAAGCCTTGAGTCAAATACCTACATTTCTCTATCTCACTCTCTGTGGTCTGACCTCTCATTTTAGCGTGGATTTAGTATTGCTATCTTCTTATTAAAATCTCCGAGTAAGCTCTTAAAAAGAGCCGACATATTAAGCAAATCAGAAGTTTACACGGTCAATTAATGTGTATTTAAATCAAGAGTTGAAATCCAATCACTTGTTAAAACTCCCAATATTGTAGGTCTCGAACGCTTATAATCATGGTTGGCGAGACAGTGAATTATAATCCCATTTCCTAAGGATTTGGTAATGTGGCAACATCGGCCACCATATGTGAAGTAAATCTTGTCAATATGGCAGTGGTTGGTTGAAAAGAGATGGTATGACCACAGTGAGCGAGATAGCGATACATCATTTGAGCTTCAAGTAGGTATTCGGAGTGCGGTCTCCATGTTTATCTATAACTTCATGGTGCAACAGCTGTCTATTTCTTACGCCAAAGCAATGCAAGACAGATGGCGAACGACGCTAGCGCCGCCAACGGCGCCAACTACGAACTACACTAATGACAACCGTCAATACGCCAACTTTAATCGGCACATGACATCCTTAAGAAATAGGCTTCTTTAATGTAAATCATCTGTATTCATTGCTATCACTGTAATTCGACTGACACAAAAAGAAGATGGCCGTCGCTTATTCTATGGGCTGGCTCTATTATTATAATAACATGAAAGAAAACTGTACCTAGATATATCAGTAAGTTTAATGTTTAACAGAGGCAAATGATAAACGGTAAAAATTGTCTAGGATATAGATATTTATACCTACTAAGTTATTTATTTATATAAGAATGTTTTAATTTACCTATCTTAGATAAATGATTGGTATCGCTTCGCTCTAAGATACCAATCATTTATTAAGTTACCTACCTATGCAATTAAAACATGTTCTCAGACATAAGTGTTTATGTACCCATTGAAATAAAATGAAATATTTTAAATTGTAGATTGAGTTTTCAGGCAAGGCTTTGCGGATAGGCAATAATTCCTACTTTGCAAAGGACACAAGACACAATGAAAATATCTAGGTACTTACCTATTTGTACATTGCAATAGGCTCCAAAGGCAATAAGCAATTACACGTGAATTCGATATTTCGCAGCAAATTGACTTTTTTATATTCAAGTAAGGTTTACCTAAATAGAGGTGTCTTGAAGGCTCTTTTGCAATTTTTTCATATTCTTCATAATAGAGAATCGTTATTCAAACAAGTCATACAACACATTGAATCAGACATAATTACATTTTAATGTCTTTCGACCAACGACTATTTTAAGAAGCGCATACAAAAACTATTATTCATTCAACACTAGCGTGCTTCTCTCGGAGTACAATCAAGAGCACGCTACACCTATGATCCATTATAAAATATGATCCAGCTTCTGTCTCTTTTACACACAAAGAGAAAAAAGAGGTGGATATATCCCATCACAACATGGGTGTTTCATTTAATACTACCAAATTAGCAGCCGGAATGTGGCCGTGTCGAATGTTGGCTGCAACCTCACAAACCCGTAATTCAATCTAAAAAAACTAACAATAGAGATAGTAAAGGAAAAGAAAAAAGCACAAAGGGTGCCGAGGGATGAGACAGGTAGCGGATTACAAACAATTTTGATACGAGCACTGTTAGGGCCATATAAAGATTTTAACGGACACGATCGTAAACTTACGGGGCTTTGAACAAACGTGGATAAAGTTAGATCTGTTGGAATAAAAAAATGTGGAATTGCGTTGACATCACATTTGACCACGAAGAGAAGAGGTTTAAAACTCTTCACACGAGCTAAGCATTAGGAACCCATTTTATTCCTTCTACAGATGGAAAGTATAGCCTACTTTACAAACATATAATGGACAGACACAAAGAGCTGAAAGAACACAAACTCAAAACACCAATTTTTGGATCCCATGAAGTGATCTAGGACTGCCTCCGCGGTCCAGTGTATAGCGTACCTATGCGACTGCTGATCGGAGGTCCCAGGTCGGGCAAAAGTGTTACTGGGCTGTTCCGAATTCTCAGTAGGCGCGCGGAGTCTGGTGATGTGCTCGGTAACAGCAATAGCCTCGGGAACGTGGGAACTAAAATTTCATGGCGACATGTGGGTGTAATACATATAACACCTCTGCTTACCTCTTCATTCCTACAGGCATGAATCTATAAAAAAAAGTATCTCGTGTGAGTAAAATGTGTCGAACCTATAACAGTAGTCGCATTAGGCAGCGAAGCAGCCACTTACCTAATACCACTACGCTCGCCAAACAGTCACGATACACAATTGAAAATAATGAATGACCTAACGTTAAACTGTAGATACAGTTATCTAATTCGTCTCCGGTATGTAGTATAGTACGCCAATATACCTAGCTAATGATGAAAACAACTTTGTAACGTAGGTGTTTAATAATACTCCAATCTGTCTTGCTATGAAGTTGCGGTGGGTTATCCAAGATACAGTAATTGCGATGTGCCTAATAAGTAATCTATACATATAAATAAATTTGAATTGTCTGTTTGTGATTTCAATAGTACGTTTTCTCAAGTGCTTACCTATGTATAGTTATTTACGTCTTATCCCAGATACCTACTCTTAGGAAGACCACTGCGAAAATCGAAAATCTTTCAAATTATAGGTACACGAGAAGAGCTCTCTCATTCTCCAAACAAAACCCGGCATTATAGAGATACTGTTACCCGATGTTCTGTGAGAAGGAAGTACTTCCCCGGTCATGCCTCAGGGTCATGCTGAAATCAGCGAGGTTCTACTACCTATCAAACGTTAATAGATATTATGTAATTTCATCCAACTGTGTATCAATCGCGTATCGCCAATCATCGTTACTCGTTTGTGAAGTGTCGTATTTTAGACACAAGACACGAAAATTTATCAGACACGATGGGTAATATCGATTCAATTCCCAGTACCAAATTATAATTCAATCATCATCATTGCAGCCTTTCACTCCCTACTCACGTCCACTGCTGGACATAGGCCTCTCGTAATTTGTGTCACAATAGTATTGTGAGCAAATTAGGAGGGCTTGGCCTACTATACCACGCTGGCCAGACGGGTTGGTATAGGGTTTGATGTCGAGTTTTCCGTCTCTACGTGCAAAGACGGTATTTGCATCGTGTTATCCCTTTGTCGCCTCTCACGACACCCACGGGAAGATAGGGGGTGGCGACACTTGTATTCTATGCCGCCAACCACACGGCGATTCAATACCTACCAAATAATGAATGACCCTTATGTTCCCTTGAACTTTTCAATAACATTGACAGGCAACGACTGCAACATTACAAGTATTGTACAAAATGTACATCAATTTGTATTGGACCACAGAGCTATTAACATTTTATATAATCTATTTGCGAAGGTATACACTCAAACAGCCAGTATCAATCAGATAAGTCGGTCAGTGAATGCTCTGCCCTTGAACGTGACTGGCAACACTGTTTTTTGACGTCAACTATTACAGATCTATTTACTTTAACTTTGTGCAAATATAATATAAAATGTTATAGTCATTTACCAAGATGACGTAGTCGTTCCAACTTACATAATGCGGCAAAAATACTTTACTTATGTCAATATGAATAGCGTTATTGAATAAAGGTAAACCGATTTGCCAATATCCGCGTGTTTAGTTGGTATACCTATTGCCTTTCTAGATCGCATCCTGCTACGAAGACTTAAAAAAAAAAGACTGCGAGAAGTAACGATCAGTTAACAGTTACGCCATTCATTCAAAATCTTAATTGAAATCAAACTACAGTTTACGAATTCTAATGCGATATATTGGTTTTAGTTAGATTACATTTAAACCGAATGATCTAGAACTACATTTTTTTATTATTACTCAAGATCTTTATTGAATTAAACTAAACTGGATATGCTAGTCAAGATACCTAACTAGCATTTTAAATAATAAGTTTATATACGAGATTTTGCCCGCGTTGATGTCGTTGTTACCGTAGATAAAAGGTAGCTTTATGTGATGTGTGAGCTATAGTACTCACTGCAGAGCTTTATCAAAATCCGGTCCAGCTTTTGCGTGGAAGAGCAATATACATCCAGCCATACTCATAAATTTTCGTATTAGGATGAGTTTAGCAGTTACCTATAACTATTATAATCTCCTAAATGCCTTATTTAAAGTAAGTATTCAGGGTCTATCTATACTGTATTAAAATTATAAAGCTGAAGGGTTTGTTGAACAGGCCAATCTTAGAACCTACTGGTTCTGTACTTAGCTAGTTTATTATGCGTACCTACTGCATAATTATAAGTACTGCACTAAAACAGCAATTATTCAAAACCAAACGCACTAATTGAATAGGCAACGGGCAGAAGTGGAACAACACATCAACATTGAACTTACCTTAAACAAAATGATGTACCAGATTCTTCTACGACTGACTTAGGTTGATATAACTACTTAGACTTACGCAGTACGCCAACCTACTGTGATTTATTATTAGTTTGTCCTACTAGGAACTTAGATATGATGACAGGCGATTACGTCAACTTATAAGCACATACAAAATGTAATAATAAAATATAGTAGGTATTTTAATAAATGTATTTTATAGGCAACGAAATAATACTTATCTTAGTTTTATATACTCGTAGCATGGTTGAAACATTTATTTTTCAATTTATGTTATATAAGTCGTCAGTATCTGAATTCAGATCTAGTGGAGACAAAAACCTGCTTGAAGCTTCACTCATTTGCTTTGTATTTCAATATCTTTTGATGGAATTCACGTGATGAGAGTATTTTACCGACAACTTTTCTTAGGTGCTAACAAAGTCGGTTCAATCAAACTAAGAGTTGATCGTGATTGTGCTGTTGTTTGTAAAAACAATTACGTTTCGAGAATTAAGAAGACTTCTCGTTTTTACCTGTTACTTAATAAAAAACGGAAAGAAAAGGACTTTACGTGATGACCTTTGCTTGCGCATATTTTTTGCATCTAGTCTGCGAACTATCGAATCTCATTGAACACCAAGTAAGTAAAAACTATTCAATACACAAAGTTTGCTTTCGGTTTTACACAAGGATACGTCCAAACAGAGTGATATGACAAAAAATAATAGATTAGAATGTTAAACAGCAGGTGCAAGGTTGGTAAAGAATCAAATAAGGTTAGCTATGCCGAGATACAATCGTTTGGCAGCATGCCTGAACGTAGAACACACAAGATACAAGTCCATAGAACTTAGGGTTCAAAATCCCTTGGCAAATGATAAATGTCAGCGGTATAAGTGAATAATGTAGAAAGACAAGACCATGAACTCGACGTTAGAAGGGTTTAGTGTGCTTATTCGCGTACACGCTTGAAATTTTTCAATCAACTGCCGATTTAAAATTGATTAATAGAATGGAATGTTTAATTTTGGAGCGATTCGTGTTGCGGTAAATTTCATTGACGCTAGAGGAATAGGTAAGTAGGTTAGTGTTACGGTGTTGGTAGTATTTGGAACTGCTAACAATAAGCCTAAATTCATAACCTCATCTTAAAAACAAAGGTTTCATACACATTGCGAGCGTAACGTTTTTCCACGACGTCCGTCCGTCCGTTTTTGAAGGATACCAACACAGTAACTTGCTAATAGAGCACAACTTCATTACTTTATAATCATCATACGAACGAGTAATTGAGAATTAGAGTATAAGACATACCTAAATTAATACATTTGGTTTCCTTATTTTGCTTTCTATCTTTTGTCGTAGAATCGTCACAATTAAAACTTTTTAATGTCGTTTTGCCATGACTGTTATCCAAACTTTAATATGAGTGGATACAAATCCATGAATAGGTCAAATATTTTGGACCAGCCGTAGTAAAACTGGATACACGTTACTGGAAGACCTTCTGCCGGCTCCCATGAAGAGGGATATTTGTTTATCTTACTATTATTCTATAAAGAGCTCATATTCTACAAACAGGCTACAATCCGTTTTCAATGCCAGCAGCCGACTTTTATCTCGTACAGGATTCTGTCACACGGCTCTGTAAACATTTCAACACCATGAACAATAAATAATAGACGAATTGTAAAGTTAAATAGTGGAACATGCGTCCAGTAGCCGTTGAATTATTCTCAGATCTATGAATCCAATCAAATCCAGTAGGGAAACCAGTTATTTCTGTGGGAATCAAACTACGTCTTACGAATAAGCAAACTAGAGAAAGGTACGTCCCTTTGTATCTATGAGAACAGTCTAGTTTTGTGGATTAAGTACAAGACATGCACAATTGTATGAAAGGGTATGAAAGGGCTGAAAGAGATGGTATAATCGAATTATTCTTTCTTCGGACGTTTCTTTTGATTGGAAGGTCAGTGGTTTTGGGCATGGGAACAATTAATCTTGTTCCACCATTGGGTCTAATTAAGTGACCCGGTGTAGTTTTTGTTACAACTGGCCAGTAGGGAAGTAAGTTTGGTGTTTCTCCATTATGATTTTTATTGGCAAAGACTTTGTTGCATTGTTCTTTTATAGTAAAGAATTCGCATGGTCAGTTGTTGTGGTTGAAACGAGTTTGCATGTGCTTCATTGTAAAAATATGTCTGTAGTCTGCGTTAACCAATTATTCAAAGACATAAAATAATTCGTTTCTAAATGAAGTCCCTGCTTACCAGACAACATAGCTGTACCGATTGTTATGCAATCTCGTGAAGAAATGACCCAATCACTATAATAGTGGGTAAAAAAAAAACATTGCAACGGAACAAGCTCTAAAAATATTTACAGCCTATGGCGTCTATAGCCCTAACGTTTCACATTGATTTAACGAATACTTGTACTAGATATTGCCATACATTTACGCTATGTATCGCAACGGATTCCACACACATTAGAACAAAATACTTACATGAAGTTCGCTGAACCATCAGAACAAAATCGCCCATCGTTTTGCAATCACAACCAAAAGTAAACAAACATTCCAATGAAACAATATAGCTTTAATCTCCATTTAAAAACAGCACCGCTCTGACACGGCCGCAAAAACATTAACAATGCCCCATTTATTTGAACTTTGTAGCAATTAGCATGTTACTACACATGTATAAACTTATAAACCTTTGAAAAGCGCCGACTTCTTCGTAATCAATAAAAAAATTAGGGCAAGACCCAAATTAATTACGACATCAATTATGAAATGGGCCGTAATTCCGTATCGAGAGTATACGACTCGAAGAAATGTAGGGCGAAGATGTTAATGTAACGGTGTGGAACTAAAAGATGTGGTCGGGTTTGAGAATCGAAAATGTTTAGATAAAATGTTTTTAGATAAATGTTGTAAAGAAATTGTAGACTCATCTTTATATTGTAAAATAAATAGTTTTCTGGCAGTGTCTGTGGTTTGTCCTTATCTTAGTCGCAATGTGCTATCACATATAAGGATCGAATCTTCAACCTTGTGGCAGTTTCTCATGGACTCGTGGCAGTGTCTCATCGAGACCTCTTACACCAATATATATACGTGGGCGTCATACATACATACATAATCTTCTGTCTACTTCCTTTTTGGTTGGATAATATAACTCAGTCTCAGGAAACATAGTGTTTATTTCATTACCAACTATCTCGTTATTGTAGAAAAACAATTACTGATTCTGATTTAAAAAGGTATATTATGTATTGTCTGGTATTTTAATGTTGTAGCAGGACACAAATATAATTGTTTGCCTATTAAGTAACAAGAGATGTATCAGAGAGTACTACATATAAATGCAAAAGTTAGTGAGGATGGATTGATGAACATTTCTATAGCAAAAACTACTGAAGGTATTTTGATGAACTTTGCAGTATCTAACATAGCTAATATACATAGCATAAAGTTACCTTTCGTTGCGACGACCGATATCCATGCGGGAGAAGCCGCAGGCAGAAGCTGGTATATTCACCTGCGACATACAGGGTGTAAAAAGACCCTTACCTAACGAAAACTGAAACCCCATATTGTACCAATCATTACGAAAATTTTTTACTTCGGCACCTTACCTGGGAAATCATTGGTTCAAGAGATATTGAGGCTCAAAGTTACTATACATTTTTTACAATTTTTGTAATTAGGAACAAAATCAATGAAATTACCCCGCCAACCTGTTGTATGGTTGTCCTATGCACCTATGGATAAGTAGGTATTTCGAAAATTGCACGCGCACACTTTTAATTAAGGCATAAAAAATGTGTAAATTTGAAAAAAAAAATCATTTCCCAAGTTTTATTTTTGCTAAGTATGACTTGGCATGATGTCCAAAACAAGTAGACTTCGGGCTTGGTGATTGGTCTTGTGACACTCTGTATACTCTCCACGAGTCTATCGAATCAGTCTATCTATCAAAACATCATCACTATTACAACATGGAAGATACCCAAATAATAGAAACAGTCTATAAACTATCAAACATCATATCGTAATACGTGTCGAGATGTCGACAAGCGTCCTCTACTTGAGGACAATTGAGATATTTGTTCGAAGCATTAAAACTATTTGAACTCGCCTCTTTACGTGTTGTTTTACGAGTTCGTTGCCATATAGTAAATCATACGATTGGTTGAACATGAGTGGGCTTCTTGATGTCATTTTTGTTAGTTTGTTTACGTTTGGGACTCTGTTTAAAGTTGTTACGATGTTTAGGACTCCTGGTTTCTGGCCGTTTTGCTTCCGTATTTCTCGCCAACGTTGTTGTGTTGCGATAGGTCTGGTTTGCTAGCTTGCACAGCCGAAATTATTATGGACGCATGAAGCTTCATCTCTTATTCGGCTTGTATGGCCTTTAGGCTCCATGGAGACGGTCAGGGTGCTAAGAAAGGATTCCCCGCAATTCAATCCCAAGAAATCAGAACGAAGCGGTTAAATAAAAAAATATATATATATTTGCGAACGTAACCGTGGGCGTCTTCTTACATACCTACATACAAAACAAACATATAGATAAATGAACATGTTTAGAAGAAAACAACATTAAATAATATATACCTAGGGAAGAAAAGATTTTGAAGTTCGCAATGTATCATTTATGATTAGTACTTACATACCTATTTAATCAACCTGACGGATTGTAGTTGTTCCTCTCCTAAGACAGAGGAAGTTGACTAACCAAACATGCGTACCACTATCATATTTTGGAGATCTTATTAACTTCTGAAAGTAGCTTGATCCACATTCCCCAGCTATGACCAGTAGTTGTAGCTATAAAAACACATGTTTATCATATCAAAGCATAGGCGTATTTACAGTTAAGTTATAAAAAATGTATATCAGAACAATGCGACCACATTTCTGATAGTCATGCGGTATTTCGATGAGAGAGCACTTTTGGTACTGGTTATTTTTGCCTACCACAGTCGCAACGTGGGTGTTTAATTCCATACATTTTGCAGTGTCTGTTTTATATTTGTTGTTGTAGTTTAGTCTACGAATTGGAATGTGTTTTTATGGAAGAACGCAATGGTTTAGAATTTTCTTAGGTATGAGAGTTTTAATAAACATGGTTAGTAAACGTGGCTATTTTATAGAATTGATAAAAACTGTTCAAACTATACCAAATGGTACTTAGAAGTCATTTATCCGTGAAGGTACTGACTTAATGTCAAGTTCCACGACATGCTAATTTGAATGACATAATTCGTAGTACTCTTGCCGCGTCTGGCGTACCAGCTGTACTCGAACCAAATGGTTTGGTACGAGATGACGGGAAGAGACCTGACGGTATGTCATTGTTGCCATGGAAAATGGGTAGGCCTTTGGTGTGGGACGCAACGTGCGTAGATACCCTTGCGCCATCACATATTCCAAGCACAGCAGGTCATGCCGGCGCTGCTGCTGCAACGGCGGAAACCCTCAAACGGCGCAAATACGGAAATTTAGTCGGCAATTACATATTTGAGCCGTTTGGGGTAGAAACGTTGGGCCCATGGGGTCCGAGCGCTCGTATTTTGTACCGAGAAATTTCGAAACGCTTGATCGACGTCTCACGTGACCAGAAGGCTGGTTTCTTCTTTGCTCAAAGAATCAGCATTGCCATTCAGCGTGGCAATGCTGCCAGCCTTCTGGGCACGTTACCCGATGACATTGATGCGGAGGTATACTACGACGCCTAAACGTCTCGTGCCTTGCGTTTTGTAAGAATATATTATTTTATTTTCTTTTTAATTTAGTTATAGGTTTATAAGTATAGTTTTAGCTGTAAATAGTAATTAAGTAATAGTTAGTAAAAATGTAATTAGTTGTAAAATAATTGAATTGAAATAAATACTTTACAATTCAAAAAAAAAAAAGTTCATAGATAAGAAATATCTTCTTTTCTTCTTCTTCCATTTAAGAGCTAGGTAGCTCTTGTCGGTGGAGCAATTGCCATTGGCTTCGGTTTTCTGCCTTTTCTTTGACCTCTTGACGACCCGACTCCAAATTTTTCCTTCAGCTGTGTCACTTAAGTACGTCGAGGCCGTCTTCTTCCTCTTCTCCTTTCTCTTTTGCCTTCCAGTATTATTTTGAGGAAGTTGTCGTGTCGAATCAAGTGGCCAATCATCTTCCCTCTCCGATTTTCTATTAGTTTTAACAACCGTCTCTCTTCTTCAATTATTCGCAAAACCTCTTCGTTTGTAATCTTTTCTGTCCAGCTTATTCTCTTCATCCACCTCCAGCGCCACATCTCAAACGCCTCCAATCCTTTTCTATCCCTTTGCGTCATGGTCCAAGTTTCACAGCCGTATAGAGCGATATAAGAAATATGGCTGATGAAAATCTAAACGAATGTTGGGAGAGCATCAAATTATCTGATACAGACCTCAAGATAGGTTGGATAATGGATCTTGCAAATTTGGAAACTATGCTCGAAATAGATATTAAGTATACGCTGTGCTGTGTCTGTAGTTTACTAATCAACTACAAAATATTCTATATAACGGTATATTTCAATTCCGTGTACTGCCCTAGTTTACACACATTTACAAGGGCAACATAAAATATCCTGCAACTAAAATAAAAATTAGGTCGACGTCCTTTACATGAATACCGCCCTCGACAAGGCGTGAACAATGAAGTCCAGGGGGAATGCGGAATGGTGAATAATTTTGAGCCATTATCCATTTTCATTTATCAAATTAATTGTACAATTTTCGCCGCCCTCTATAACAGTTGTCCTGGTGCTTTTATAAATTGAGGGCGTGCTAATGGTTGGACACATTTAGTTCACACGCATCCTGGATATCGATCTATTAAATCATAACAGTGCGTAAATTCATCTGCGAATTACTAATAGGGGAAGGGGGACTATACCCTCTCTTGATCTCAGTCCTTATGGGTTGAAATCATTATTTTCTTACCAACTGGATCACCAGTGGTGAAATTTGGCATCAAATAGACTAGCTAGAGCTTTAGGAAAAGGATTAATTTCAAGACTGTAATCAGTAAACTGAGAGTGTTTTAAGTTTTTTTTTATAGTCTCACGCCTGCATCCCCGAAGGGGTAGGCAAAGGTGTAACACACCCACATTTCGCCATGAATTTTTAGATCCCAGGTAATAGGGGGCGAGCCTTCAGCCTATTGCCGTTACCGGGCACATCACCAAACTCTGTGCTGCTACTGAAAATTTCCTAACGGAACTTCCTAAAAACCCAATAACACTTTGCCCGACCCGGGAATCAACACCAATCCCACGCGCACATTTATGCCGCGAGACCAGACCAGTTTTAAAAATAGCTTTGTACAGATGGTTTACCTATGAAAGCTAACACTTTGGTAAGTAGTATTATATTAATTTGGCCAAAACAATTCCAATGTGTTGTCAATATTATAAACTCTTCATTACGCTTACTCTTCAAAGTCTAGAATTCGGTTCATGATACTACTAAAACTAAATTAGGACAGACCCAAATTAATTATATCACCAATTAGTAAGATTCTTTGATATAGTGCCGTGTACATCAATTCGAAGACACCTTTTAAAGACGTACATACGCCACTAATCACTACTTGTCATTCTGATTGATGGATTGAATACATGTTAGTAAGCCTTGCTGCTTTGTGGATCGTATTCGAGGTTTCAATTTGATACATCGGTACCAATATGTTATATCAATACCTACAATTAGTTACTACAAACTATCGTCTTGCGGGCTCAAGTGGCATGGACGTTAGTAGTGTTTTAATAGTTATTTGTGCAACAAGAGAGCAAAGTTGTTTTTTGTTTCGAGTGCTGATTTTGAGTCCCGAGCAAGCGAAGGATTCTATGATTGATTCACGAGCGTAGCGAGTGAATCAAAGTTAGAATCCTGAGCGTGGTGAGGGACTCAACAGCACAAGATACAAAAAACTTTGCTCTCGTGTAGCACACATAACTTTTCACCACAGCAGTGAGAACACATATTACTTAGGAGACATAGAAATGAACAGGAATAGATTGAATTCTGCATAATCACTTGTTGATTTATCTCTTCTGGTGTTAAAGTACAGTCATCATCGCTAGTTTCACTCGTCTGTTTAGATTATTTTATATATTAATATAATTTAACACGTTACGCTATAGGTACCTACTGTATCAGCATCAGCGAAATTTTTATTCCCGCTACTTTTTTAAATCGCGTATTAATACCGCGTCCCTGATGTTTATTTTTCAAATGTATCATTGTTGTAATTCTAAATAAAAATGTATTGGTTAAATACTAATTTTATACTATTAATTAGACTTATTTTTATTAAAATCCAATAATAAATTAAACATGTAAACAATAACATATAAAAAAAAGTAATTCCTTTATTACAATTTTTTTTTTTTTGCGTTGCCGTAGGTGTTTTTTTTGAGGTCGAATTCCAAAATCGAATTTCGAATTCGAAGGGGTTGTTTTTCACTCGCTTTTTTATATGCATGTGAAAGAGACAAAGCACAGTAAAATTCGAATGTTTCAAATTTGTGGCTGAACAATGTCAATTCGTGGCACTGAAGATTGAAAAATTAAAAAGCTACTTTGCCTCACGCTCGAATCAAAATCGCGTTTTGTTCACTGTTGTCTCGCAGCAAAAGCGGCATGTTTGAGCTGCTGTGGTGAAAAAATAGTTCTCGTCATGTACACTGTCACGTGTCACTTACCTAGTGAATATCCTGCTTGGGAAAAAAATTATAGATCACATAAGGTTTACAAATTAAAATGAGTCTTACATCTGCATAGGCATCATTTTTGCGATTAATACTTATTGCTCCGTGGTCCACTGGATAGAGAATGTTGTCTGTTGATCTGAAAGTCCCAATTTCGGTTCCCGGATCAAGCAAAAAGTATTAATGAGTTTTTTTTTATTATCTGTTGCAGCACGGACTCTAGCAATGACAAAAGGGCCTCCCCCTGTTATGTTGGAACTCAAAAACCATAACATTGTGAAATATGTACCTAATGTGTGTAATATTACCTCTGCGTACCCTTTCTGGAATACAGGCAGTGTCTATACACTCTAAAAAGGATATTAAGGTAAATTAGAAATTAGGACAAGATTTGCATTTTGCAAACGTTGTTCTATTTTCTTTGTACCTATTATCTACTGAATAATTAAAACGGAAGTTATCAGTAGGTTAAAACAAACTATGCAATAGGCGCTAAAGATACGTTATATGAAAATAGGTACAAATTCCAGTCACACCGACATATCACGGTAATATAATCTAACAGTATTGTAACTCGGCCGCCTTCGTGAGTTATATACCTACCAGACGCGCCGCATGCGAGCTGCGGCACAATCGCGGCTGTGGGTACTCTTGGCACAGTCCGCACAGTCTAATGGGTACTCTGCTCGAGGCGCGTAGGTATAACTCGAGTTTCGTGCGTTTGTATGGAGTTACAATACTGTTAGATATTATTACCGTGGACATATCTCGACTTGACTAATTTCCATATAATTTGCTATCTGCTGGCATATAATCTACTTAAGTCTTAAACTGAGTGAGTCAGGGACTAACTTCCGTATAAATTTGCAAGTTTTAATCTCCTTTATCTACATCGAGTATTACTATGATTAGATACGAATTATCATCGTTATAATGTACCTATTTTTAAACGGTTTGTTTTTGCCTTAATCAGAACAGCAATTCCGGTAATAGGTATTCATTATCTGTTTTCGTCACCAGTTGCATTACGGTTACGAGAAATTCAATTTTGCTCGTAATTCCTGAAAATCCTCAGTGGGTAACTCCAGTATCTTAATATTATCGATTTATTTATCATTCTCCTAGTGTTATCCCAGTTTCGTATTCGTTATCGTAGTTTAGTCTTACCGGATTTGGCTGAATATTAGCTTTTTCACAGAGCAATAGCGCGTCGGTCCCAGCTGTCATGAAGCTCTCTGACAATCGTTACGGGTAGGCAGTACCATCAAATAAACTATTACTGGTCTAAACCATGGAGTATCGCTATCCCTTTGGACCGCAGTCGCTCTGTAGAAAAGCTGATATTCTGTCAAATCTGGTTAGACTAGTAAGCGGACCCCGGGCTCCAAGGCGAGAAATCTTGGATGCAACTGGGATATCGCTAGGACGATGAAGACTGAATGGACTGGATCTTGCAACCTAAGTCTCACCATATTCATCATATGGCCATCCGCAGTCTACTACAGGACAGTATTGGCCACACAGTATCATTGTGTCAATGGTAGGAAATGGCTTACTCTACCACGCTGGCTTGGTTACTATAGGGGTTGATGACGAGTTTTCGGTCTCTTCCCAAAAATACTACTTAGTTGCATTTATGATGTCCTTCCGCCTCTTACGAGAACCACAGAATGAAATGGAGTAGTGGAATTGTGTATTCTTAAACCGGTCACTACGCGAAGAAGTACGTCTATGTATCAATGAATGCTAAATATTAATATTTTTACTGATACACATACATATACATACAGCAGCGATAACCTAGTCGAGATACCAACAGACTGCCATGCAGAGGGTATCGGGTTCGAATCCACGGCGCGCACCAATTACTTTTCGGAGTTATGTGCGTATTGAATTGTTAACTATCGCTTGCCCCGTGCCTGGGAGAGCAACTTAAGCCGTCGGTCCCGGTTGTCATGAAGATCTTTGACAGTCGTAACAGGGTGTCAGTACCTTCTAAATTAAACTGACACTAATCTAAACCATGGAATATCGCTATCCCTTTGGGTTGCGGAGGTCAGACAGGCAGTCGCTCTGTGGAAAAGCTTTTATTGGCTTTGGCTGAATATTATTCAGCCAAATCCGGTTAGACTAGTAAGCGGACCCCAAATTGAAACTGGGATAACACTAAGAAGATGATGATGATTAATATTTTTACTTAGTATTTCTCTAACTGCGACCATTGCCACATACTTTTTTTAGAGTTATGCATGTCTGCCGTTCTTACATAAAACCTGCTTAATTATCTATACAACCATTGTGTCATTTCTCTGAGAAAATAATATTACGTTCCTTTTGACATGCCAGTGATGTCGATGAATGAAGAAAACGGTACGACCTAGATTATGTGCGAAATATAATGTTCGTAGAGAATTTGTACGTCTTCATAAAAAAAGTACCGGATAGTCATTCGTATTGTCACTTGTGTGACCATTGTAGGCTGAATAAGCTATTATTAAATCCTTTGACATCATTCATTATACTTATGTACTTATGTGGGTACCTATATAGAGAGAGTCATCATCAGCCTTTAGCAGTCCACTGCTGGACTAGGCCTCTCCTTTGAAAGGAGAAATTGAGGGGTTGGTATAGGGTTTGTATCAAGTTTTTCTTCTCTTTAAGTGCTGTTCTATGCATAATATGCTCCCTCTGTCGGCTTTTACGACACAAAGTAACACCCATGGGATGATATGGGGTGGTGACAATCCGTATTCTTAATCTGTAACCACACGGACAATACACACGGAAATAGAGTTATCTGTTATAATTATTATCGTTGAGAAATTTACTTACAGATTCTGCTACTTATATCTGCGTTGTCATAGAATAAAATTACGCAGATGCAATATAAAGCATTATCGTCATGTCTGATGATACTTAAATTTTTGCTGTACATTACTATACACATATAAACTTACAATACCTACCTCACTGGCCAGGATCGGTATAAGGTTTGATGTTGAGATTGCTGTCTCTTACGTTTGTAATTTTCTTCGTCACCTCCTACAATATCCTCAGAATGAAATGGGGTAAATGTCTCATTTTTCTCAATATTTTTTTATAGAGTCACGCCTGTATCCCCGAAGGGGTAGGCAGAAGTGTAATATTACACCCACATTTCACCATGAATTTTTAGGTCCCACGTAATAGGGGGCGAGCCTATTGCCGTTACTGGGCACATCACCAGACTCCGTGCTGCTACTGAGAATTCGGAAAAAACCCAGTAAAAATTTTGCCCGACCCAGGAATCGAACCCGGTACCTCCGATCAGCAGTCGCATAAGCTATCCACTAGACCACGGAGGCAGTCTCTCAATATCTTAGATGTAATTATGATATTGAAACTTAATTACAATGCAAACTGCGTTAACAAATTGAAGGATTACGTATCGTCATCATCATCATATCAGCCGAAAGACGTCCACTGCTGGCCCCCAACGTTCTCTCGCCACATGGACCGATCCTAAGGCACCCATCCGCTACCCGCGATCCCAACAGGAACATCAGTCTACCTCCGAGAGGCCTACATTTGCCATAAAGCCTGGCGCGTGGCCGCCACTCCAGAACCCTTCTACTCGCATAGTAGAGCCGCCCCTGAATGGGGAGAGTGGCAAAGGGACGTAATTTGTAGGGAGTTTACAACGGGCGCGCGGGAAAGAGCATACAGCAAGTACCGCGCGTCTCTCCCATGATTCGGTCCATATACCCATATGGGTGGTGGGACCAGGAGGTGGAGGTGGGAATGCTCCAGCGGCCATCGGTTCTTGAGAATTACGTATATTACTTTCAGTCAATAGAGCCTTGAAATTCTTTGGTTATATTATCACGCGAGTGAAATCAACAGTTATACGAAAAAGAACCAGTTACGTAATGATTCATTGCAACAACCCATTGTTTCACTGACTAGAATCCCAGATTCTCACATTTAACTTTGTAACAGCAGAATATTGCTTAAATATTATTTTAATTGCCGTAACGCTCGTTTGTGCCAATTATTTCGATGATTATTGCGCATGCTTAGTGAAAAAGTCCCTTTATAGCTTGTTAAGAATACCAATGTCGAAATCCGAAGAAGGAATTAATTCTATAACTCTAAACCATGTTACGCAGAGCATTTTCATAAATTTGTACCTACTGAAGTTAAGTTCAATTTTCGTTCTATAACTAGTGTCTTATGCTAAACACCTGCCATTATAGATAGGTACCTAATACCTATTGTTTTTAATCATAGAGAGTATATCGTTTAATTGTTCCTTGGCACAGTGGTTTTATAGAGAAGACCCCGAAATCTTTAGGTAAGAGTCTCACGCACCTCATCCCCAATTCGGTCAACCTCATCCTTACCATCGAGAGTCGGAGTAGAGACGGCTCAAAAAGAATTCACTGCGTCACCAAAAGAAAGACACTAGCAAAAAGTAAACAAATATGAATGGTCACACATTGCGAGGCATATATATGTTGCCCAAAACTTTCATATTTTGAGTACCTATCCCCCAATCGAGCATGCACTGATTATTATTCGAGAATTCAGCAATGTCTTAAAGACAAGTTGCTCGAAACTACGAGTACCTACAACGACGCCTCACACTACGGATACTAATAATAATTTTGTGTAAGGCACTTAAACTTGTAGAGTTCTGCATTATACTAAACTATACAGTTCACACCAGAGTATATTCAAAAAGCATCCACTAAAAACGTTACTGACAGATGAAGACATAAAAATCTGTTTATGGAATAAACCCATAACGGAAGAAATATAACACTTACCGAGTGTTTTCTCCCCTTCCTCTTTCAACGTATACCTCATAGTACACGTAATAATATTAAATATTTATGTACAACGGCATCGGCATTCGGAAACGGATGTTTGGTTATATAATATTACTTTTGCCCTTATCTGCGTATGACCGATGAACTTGATAGGTCGACGACATAATAATTTATTGATAGAATATATTTTATAATTGGACTTCAACAGAGGGAGAGCAATAAATATATTTTGGTATGTTCCTCATGTTCCTGGCCTATTTCCTATTTTACATTTTGAGAAAAGGAATCACTGTCGCTGAATCTGGATGTAATTATACAGAGGTACACATAATAAGGTACTAAAATTAAACTTGTAAGCTGCATACATCTTTCCCAACTGTTCTTATGGTAATGATAGGTGAGTTTATGAAGTTTAAAACCATAATTTTATTCCGTGTAGTGACGGATAAAGAATACAAGTGTCACTACCCCATTTCATTCCGTGGGTGTCGTAAAAGATGATTAAGGAAATTGCAAAAAAAGCGAATAATATCTTTGCGAAGAGATGGAAAACTTGAAACCAAACCCTATACCAACTTGTCTGGCCAGCGCGGTATAGTAGGCCAAATACCACCCAATGAGCGCACCAACGAACCTAGTTCCCGGTAGTCCCGCTGTCCGCAACTATGGTAGCGGTCGCGGTAACAGCGGGGCAGGGGGTGCTAAGAATCTCCGGGCTACGGCAAACGGCTACCACAAGAAACTGACCCTGGCTACGTACAATGGACGCTCTCTACGGCTGGACCAACACATCACCGAACTCGAAGTAGAACTAGGTCATATAAACTGGCATATATTGGGGTTGTCTGAAGTCCGAAGACAGGGGAGGACACGATAACCCTTGAGTCAGGAAACCTGTTCTACTTTCGAGAAGGCGATCAGCCCTCTCCGGGCGGTGTCGGTTTCCTGGTTAACAAACCTCTCGCTAACAACGTTGTAGAAATCAGCAGTGTGTCAACACGGGTAGCGTACCTGATATTAAGGATCACCGACAGGTACTCCCTGAAGGTGGTACAGGTATATGCGCCGACCTCGACATACTGCGATGACATAGTCGAAGCCATGTATGAGGACATTACTAAGGCTCTACATCATACCACGAAGACACACTACAGCGTTGTTTTGGGGGATTTTAATGCGAAAGTGGGAGTACAAGAACGCGGCGAAACGAGAATCGGATCCTATGGCGTGGGGTGCTGAAATCACAGGGGGCAAATGCTGGTCAACTTTCTGGAGTCACAGGGGCTCTTCTTAATGAACTCCTTCTTTAAGAAGAAGCCTCATAGAAAGTGGACATGGCGAAGCCCCGATACTGTGACAAGGAACGAGATAGACTTCATCATGTCTGATCGGAGGTATATATTTAGAGACGTCACAGTCATCAACAGGTTTAATACCGGTAGCGATCACCGACTTGTCCGAGGCACTCTAAATATAAACTTCAGAGCTGAGAGGCTTCGCATGATGAAGTCTCTCAGCTACTCTTAGACCTACTGCGCCTCAGCTAGCAGTAGGATCCGAAAAGTTTGAACTGGAACTTCAAAACCGTTTCGGACTGCTGGAAACCAATGGCACTGTTGACGGGATAACCGACGCTGTGGTCAAAACGCTACAGGATGTATCTCGAAGGGTGTTTCCCGGAAAAAGCGTTAACAAGCAAAGAAAAACCCTCGCTCGAGACTGTCGAACATATGAGGCAAAGAAGGGGAATGTCACGGATGCCTAAACCCACGAGACCCAGCGATGATGACCACAGAGCCCAACTCACGCGCCATTACACGGAGGACATCCCTGATGTCAACCAGGGCGAGGTAAGAGTGGCTCTCGAGCAGCTCAAGAACAACAAGTCTCCAGGGGATGACGGAATGACCACAGAGCTCTTAAAAGCAGGTTTTGTTTTTTTGTTTTTCATGTGAGTGTGTGGCCAACTCTGGTGTCGGAGTTTTCAGACCGCCCGAAGGCCTCGGACATGGCCTAACGATCCTTATCCTTAGACAAGCACCGGGACCGACGGTTTTACGTGCCCTCCGAAGCACGGTAGCGCTCAGATGTAAATGCCACACTTGGTCACCCATCCAAGTGGCGACCTGTGCAAGCGTTGCTTAACTTTGCCGATCTGTTACGAACGACAAGCTAAGTCTCGCTATGAGCGCTACAAAAAGCAGGTGGGACAGCAGTTCTGAAAGAGCTGGCGAGCCTGTTTAATTCCGTTAGCCACCAAGGCCTAACACCTCAGTCGTGGAGTGGGAGTGCGGTGGTTCTGTTTTTCAAAAAAGGTGACAAAACCCTGCTGAAAATCTACAGACCCATCTCACTCCTGAGTCACGTCTACAAGTTGTTCCCGAGAGTCCTAACAAATCGCCTCGCCAGAAAACTGGACGATTTCCAGCCACCGGAACAAGCCGGGTTTCGAAAAGGCTACAGCACTGTAGACCACATCCATACTGTTCGTCATATTGTACAGAAGACCAATGAATACAATCAGCCGCTGAGTATGGCTTTCGTGGACTACGAGAAAGACTTCGACTCCATCGAAACCTGGGCGGTTCTGGATGCTCTGCAGCGGTGTCGCATCGATTGGCGCTACATCAAGGTGTTGAGATGTTTGTACGACACGGCCACTATGACCGTCCAGCTCCAGGACAGTAAAACCAGCCCCATTGAGTTGCGTAGAGGGGAGAGGCAAGGGGATGTAATATCACCTAAGCTCTTCACCAACGCACTCGAAAACATATTTAAGACGCTGGACTGGACTGGACGGGGCATAAACATAAATGGCGAGTACAAATCCTACCTTCGGTTTGCCGACGATATCGTCATCGTGGCAGAGAGCCTGGCAGAGCTGAGCGAGATGCTGCATAGCCTAAATGGAGCCTCTCGACGGGTCGGTCTCGGCATGAACTTGGATAAAACCAAGATTATGTTCAACGAACACATTGTGCCGGGACCGGTTTATGTCGACGGATCGATGCTCGAAGTTGTTCAAGAGTATGTCTACCTTGGGCAAGTAGTCCAACTTGGTAGAAACAACTTCGAGAAAGAAATCGACCGCAGGATCCAGTTGGGTTGGGCAGCGTTTGGCAAGCTACGTCGAGTTTTCTCTTCGCCCCTACCGCAATGCCTGAAGACCAAAGTCTTCAACCTATACAACTTCTTCTATATACAACTTCTTCTACAGTAATTATGATATTTTTATGGCTAGATTTGAGAAATTACTACAGCATTTTTTCGGCAAACATTGTGTAATTTGTGGTGATTTTAATATAAATATGTTAAAAAATGATAATAAGAAAAAAGGGTTCTCTTCTTTGCTGACATGTTATAACTTTAAACCTCTAGTAGACTGTCCTACGTTTAGACGAAACAATACTGAGTCCTGCCTCGATAATATCTTGACTAATATACATTACAGCTGTTTGAGTGATATACGGGTTGATCACAATGGGTTGTCAGATGGACACGCGGGTCTTTTCTGTACTATGCATCTAGAAAAAGTGAATGTTAAACAAAACAAAGCACAGTTTATCCATATTCACAAAACCATCTACAATGATAGAAATAAGGCTTTATTTAGAGAGAACTTACTTAAACAATATTGGAATACGGGCATAAACACATTTATCAAGCAAGTTAACCATCTGCATTCTATTTCATTCAAAACTAAAAAAATTAAAGTAAAATTAAATAGGGTAAGTCGATCTCAGTGGCTAACGAAGGGCATTAAAGTTTCCAGCAAATTTAAAAGATTTCTCAGTACCATTGACAAGCTAAGAAACATTTGTGATCAAACAATCCTCAACTATCGCAATAGGTACATGACTATATATAGGCAAGTAATCAGGTGTGCAAAGAGGCTAAACATAAGAAATCAGATCGAAAAATCATCAAATTCAAGCAAATTAATCTGGAAAGTAGTGAACCAACATCGCAATAATACTCAAAAAAGTATAACCCTCAATCCAATACTAAAAGTTGGGGGCACTGCTACAGATAATCCAGTAGAGATTGCAAAAATTTTTTCTAACTTGTATCAAAACATTGTGCAACTAAATACTTGTGATTTGAGCCTAGCAAAATCTTATCTTGTCGAAAATGTTACTAGGATAGAAACTGAGATGAGCTTTGAGCAGGTCACGCCAAATGAGATTACCAATATGGTGAAAAAAATGGACAATAAAGTTTCTTTCGGGTTTGATAATATACCTCTTACTATTATCAAAGACAATATTGACAGTTTAGCTTATCCATTAACAATATTTTTTAATAACTGCATATCTTCAGGCGTTTTCCCCGAGCAGCTTAAAATTGCTAGGATATTACCTATACACAAAAAAGGAGAAAGAAGTAATCCTAGCAATTATCGGCCCATTTCTCTACTACCAGTTTTGTCAAAGCTACTCGAAAGAATTATGAAGGATCGCCTTGTAAAGCACTTAAACAAAAACAACATCCTAAACACCACACAATTTGGCTATCAGAAATCGGTGAGTACGGCTGAGGCAATCGACTCTTTAATTGAGCACGTACTGACAAACTTAAATAACAAGCGTATGGTGGCAGGGCTTTTCCTAGACCTAAGTTCTGCCTTCGATACTGTAGATCACAATATATTACTAACAAAGATGGAACATTACGGAATCAGAAATACCAATTTGCAATTATTTAAGTCATATCTACAGAATAGAAAACAGTTCGTGGAGATCAAATCCATAGCAGAAGGTGAACAGCTTATTTCCAAATCGAACACAATGTCCATAACTCGTGGCGTACCACAAGGCTCGATTTTGGGACCGATTTTCTTTATAATATTTTTGAACGATTTATCAGCCTTCATGAAAAATCATGCTCCGGATGCAAAACTTGTCATTTTTGCAGATGACACCAATGCCATTGTAGCCGCAGAAAACTTGAAACAATTAGAAGAAAAAATCCAAAAAACATTTGAGCTATTTGAGAAATGGTTTGGTGTGAATAACTTAATATTAAACGCCAGTAAAACCAAGTGTATGCTATTTAAGTCAACAGTAAAAAAAACAGCTAAAATACAACTTTTGCCTCATTGCAATAAAATTGAAATTGTTGACAATATAAAATTTCTTGGAGTACAAATAGATGCATTATTAAACTGGAAACAGGAACTGTCATCTATTGTTAGTGCAGTGAGTTCGGCCTGTTACGCGATCAGGACCCTCAGAGACATTCTTACAATAGCTCAACTTCGAATGGTTTACTACGCCCTAGTCGAGTCCAAGCTGCGGTATAGTGTTCAGTTTTGGGGGAACAGTTACCACTATAACATCAATGCTGCTTTTGTAATACAGAAAAGAGCAATACGAACTATGGTACGAATAAAACAGATGGAATCTTGCAAGGACCACTTCATTAAATTAGAAATATTAACGGTACCTTGCCTTTACATCTTAGTAGTCCTAACTAATTTAATAA
Organism: Euclidia mi; assembly: GCA_944739405.2. Classification (NCBI taxonomy): domain Eukaryota; kingdom Metazoa; phylum Arthropoda; class Insecta; order Lepidoptera; family Erebidae; genus Euclidia; species Euclidia mi. The sequence goes on along the minus strand of OX123202.2, from coordinate 20,130,295 downwards.
AACATCTATCTAAATATGAAACAGAATCGGATAGGCTGCAAAGACTTGATACTCGCAGAAAGGACCTACCGACCATAGTTCATCCAAGATTGAATATTGTGCAACATGGCACCAGAGTACAAGCCGTGTCTTTATTTAATAAGCTACCTTTAGATTTTAAAGTTATCGTCAGCCACAAAATATTTAATAGTAGGCTTAAAGCATATCTCCTAAAAAAATGTTACTATAGCGTAGAGGAGTACATAAAAGACAAAAAATGAGTCTTATGCATATAAAATAATAATGGCTGTGTAACTTTTGTATAATGTAATCTCTTTTTTTATGTTTTGTGTATATTTTTAGTTATCTTTATTTTCGACACAAATGTAAGTTTGTTATGAAATAAATGTCTTATGTCTTATGTCTTAACCAATGCGTCCTACCTACCTGTTATAACGTACGGTGCCGAGACGAGGACACTGACAGTGGGACTAGTCCACAAACTTAAAGTGACGCAGCGAGCTATGGAACGGGCTATGCTTGGCATCTCTTTGAAGGATAAAATCCGAAACGAAGTTATCCGACAAAGAACCAAAGTTACCGACATAGCTCACAGAATCAGTAGGCTCAAGTGGCAGTAGACTGGCCATATCTGTAGAAGGACTGATGGCCGATGGAGCAAGCGTATCCTAGAGTGGAGACCACATCTCGGCAAGCGTAAGGTAGGGCGGGCCCCGGCTAGGTGGACCGACGACCTGAAAAAGGTGGCTGGGACAGACAGGATGCGGAAGGCTGAGGACCGTGTACTGTGGCGCGTGTTGGGAGAGGCCTATGTCCAGCAGTGGACTGCGATAGGCTGATTAATTGATTGATTGAAAACCATTATTGATTGTCACAATATGTCGTATAAAGACTTGCGCCTAAATGTTAATCGTAGTATGTCTACCACATAAATTTTTATTTGATGTCTTTGCATCAAGTGACTTGTGTGTACGATTTCCTCGCAGTGAACGTATTATTAGCACCATTAAAATATCTTCACAAACCGAGAAAACTGTAACCAAAAATCTGCTAGTTTATAGAATGCTTTATAGCTTAAACGCAATAATAAATAACACTTATTAATAGCTATGAAAGTAATCTAATAGACACGATAAAGGCACACATTCCATAGATATGGTTTTAATAGCTTAATAAATAAATTGTTGGGTAAGGTCGGCGAGCTTGCGCGCGCCTTGTCAGTTTAATAATTGTATTGATAGAGATTATCGTCTGCTAAGCAGGCTTATAACGGTGAAGAGATTTGGAGCTGTGTATACGTACTTAATAGGCAAAGTAGCTTAAAACTCATTAAAAGTTAAAGGCCTTGTTATACTTATTTATGATAGAATTTTCGTGTTATTAAATATATTCTGTGAAAGATTTTGGTTGGACAGATGGCGCAATGTTTGATGATGACCAATGCATCATCATCATCAGCCTTTAACAGTCCACTGCTGGACTAGGCCTCTCCTTTGAAAGGAGGAATTGGCCTACTATACCACGCTGGCCAAACGGGTTGGTATAGGGTTTGCATCAAGTTTTCCTTCTCTTACAGTGCTGTTCTCTGCATAATATGCTCCCTCTGTCGGCTCTTACGACACCCATGGGATGACATGGGGTGGTGACAATCAGTATTCTTAATCCGTCACCACACGGACAGACCAATGCATAATACTTACAAAATTAAATTACTTAGAAAAGGTTTCTATCCCGATGTCATCCTGAGACCACCGCCGCTGGCGCTACTTGGAAAAGTCGAGACAAATAGAGAATATTCCAGCATTATTTTTAAGTAAGTATGTAAACATTGCGAAAGTCTCACACGTGTGTATATTAAAATAGATTCAATAAAGCCTTTGATTATAGACATGTCAATGATCAAATATTAAACAGGGTTTTCAGAACTCATCGTTGGTCTCGCGGCACAAATGTGCACGTGGGATTGGGAGGTCTCGGGTTCGATTCCCGGGTCGGGCAAATTGTTATTGGGTTCTTCCGTTAGGAAATTCTCAGTAGCAGCACGGAGTCTGGTCATGTGCCCGGTACGGCAATAGGCTCGCCCCATATTATATAATAAATAAAAATAAATAAATAATTTGCGTATACGCGGTGACGATAATTTAGGGAACGTCTTTGCCTATAATATTATTTCTATTAAATTAAGTACTATGTATTTATTTCTTCCATGTTTAGCTGCAACTTCGCGGGAAAGAAATTTAAAAGAAACACTTTGCAGCTTTTAAGTTACTCGTGGGATCAAAGTTGACCTAAGGGTCAACTTTGACCACATCTTAATGTTTATTGAAGTTTAGCATTAAGTTTATCTAAAATGCGTTTTAATTTACACACGAGTTCGTGACTAGTTACTAGCGTATTAGATACATTATTTAGTATCATTCAGCTCCTATCTACGTTGACAAATTCGCCAAGCATCGCTAAGCTCCGCTAATTTAAACTTCAGACGAGCGCTCTGTCCTACGAAATCAAGCCACGATATCCTTTATTTTATCACCATAGTTTAATTAGATAACAGTTCTAAAAAATAATATGACCCTCCTTTGCGTCACACAGTCAGGTAAAAATAAAATAACTATTGTGTAAAATAAATAATATTACCAAATTATTGGAAAAGGGCTTTGGTTCTTGATGGCGATTGAAATGCAAATATATCATTGTTATCATTATTTTATGTAGTATCTCTAAGATCGCGCAGGTCTCGCTAAATTATTTTTAAAATTAATCAGAAATATTTCGAATTTGCCACGACGTTTCGTGGGTTACACGGGGTTTGCCAGGTGGCCAGAAAATCTGGGATTGTCCCGGAATTTTGCGTGTTGTTCCGTTCCGTGTCCAGCCTTAAACCTTACTGTCTCGGATTCCGAACACCTCTACACAGTTCACTTAACTGGCTCATACTATCAACATTCGACGACAATAGGCACTCGATGCATCCAAGCCGAAAAGTCCTATGTATTTTTAAGTACATGTATGTGAAAGTCAAGACAACGCAAAAGCACAACCGCACCCCAATGGAATTTTCCCGAAAAAGATACGGCCGTATCTGGCAACCCTGGACACCAGCCATGGTTACGGGGTGTTTCTGTGTTAATCATGCGTTGACCACTTCTAGTTCAATATAACAAAAAAAAAAAGGTTGCGTGATGTTACAACGTTATCCAGAACCTAGAACCGGTTAAAAAAACTAGTCTAACTACTTAGGTGTTTGTAGTGTTGAAACAGCTCTAATTAATTACAAATTGTTGGCATGTATGCAGCTCGTAATATCTATCGTAACTGTTAGCACACGTTTTGATTCGCTTCCAACGAAACATTATTACATAGAACTGAATATCTAAGTAGGTAAGGGACTGATGTAACTTATTTACATACATACGTAAAGTCACGTTGGTATATTATGTACTTACTAGTTGTGTATTTACAGGTATTTATCCGATTCACATTCACACCCTCCCGTTAGTTCCAATTTTAGTTTGTCGGAGACAAAATACCTTTAATAATTACCTTTGTTTAAAACCTTAAACATGCGAACAATGTACAATCCCAACAATATAAACTACAAACACGAAGTCCTTTTTGAAGCTGGTTAAAAAAATTAAAAATACAAACCATGTTGCTTTTACCCGGGCGGCCGTGTTGCGTTTTCTTCTTTCTTAAAGTAATTTCTCTTCTTTCAGCACTTTATAGCACAGTAGAGTCTAACTGGGTTCGTAAATAAATTTTTAAATTTTTATCCAGTCGCACTCCCTAACTTCCTGCCACGTCACCGTCAAAATCGGGAGTCGCATACCATCGATCATATTACTAAAAAGGCAACGAAACGAAACACAATACGTACACTTGACTCATGTTTGTTTAAAAGAATATTTCCAAGACAATGAGTCAGGAGTTCGGGAGTTATAAATTAATACGGTGTGACATTCGACGGCAAACGGGCGCCTCTGATTACTCATTACTGGAGAACACCAAAATAATATAGACGTGTTCCTTGATGAGGAACTTAAACATGTTGAAATATGGGGTTGGGACTAAAATAAGATGCCTTGAAGGGGGTATTAAACTTGGTGAGATATTGGGCTCGGCTGCTCGAGTCGTGTAAGGTGTCATGTTAATGCTGGTAAAATGTGACTATGACATCTTTGAATCGTCCTTTGAAGAGAAGTTAGCGTGAAGTCGTGGCATATTTTGTTAGTTCTACTGTAGCTCTCAGAGATATACGAATTTCCGTTACTAATATTATCTTCACCTTAATCTATATTTAAATGTGTTTAATACATACGAGCATGTACATCCTTCATATCTGTAGGTGGCTTGGGTGTAGACGGAGATGATCCAGGACTTGTTCAGTGCAACAGTACATTGCCATCCCTAATAGGTAATAAGAGTCACAATGGATTTAACGTTTTATTGGAAACACTTTCAGACTCCATGTGGCAACGAAAATGCAACACTTTACGAAACTTTGTCTGATCTTAGGAACACGCTTGAAATTTAAAGATCGTCTACAAACTCTACACAACAATGCGGCATAGGTTTATTTCTTGGTAGATTAATTATCAAGGTTACTTTTCAAACGAGGGTTCCTGAATGCATCAGCGCTAAGCATGCCGTCAGACCCACATGGTATGAGTATTCTGTGGTATGAGTAACACTATGTGGGTGCCAAGACTGCCAAGTTCCTTTAAATACCGATTCGTAAACCCATTTAAAGTTAAGGATCTAAATAAGGAATAATGCGTCAGCAGTTGAGTGTATTGCAAACGATGCAATTTGTTCTGATCCGTTTAAAAGGTTATTTTTATCGCTTAATTGATTTTTATTGCTGATACTTTCATTCGATAAAGTCGCTTGCTCAGTGTAACTTGTTCATGTAACTTGTTTAAATGAAGAGTTGGCCTTTACGAGAATTAATATCACCAGAAAGAATGAAACGATCAATGTTTATTACCATACATAATATTTATATAACAAGTATTAGTCACATAAATTTTGAATTCTGAAATTGAATTACCTTTTAGAAAAAGAAATGACGAATACTTTCTATTTTGTTGACGTTTCGGCACGATTCACACAAGCAGTGAAATCACGGATTGATCATTTTCAATCCCTGTATATACGCAATTGGGACTTATTATTGAAACCAAATACGTTTTTGTTTAAATAGCGAGAGTTTGAAGGGATTAGTAATTATCTAGGTAGCAATATAATCGAAATTACTATTAACACAAATCCTATTGAAAAACTCTCCGAATGTTTGATCCGGGACTTAAATTCGGCGTTTCGTAGCGGAACGCAAGATAGGCTTAGCTTAGGCAAAGTAGATATTATAAGTGAATCACTGTAGCAGAGGCGTATAAATAGGATTTCCAAACCCTATCTCATTTTCAATCATCCCTTTAGATTAGATTTATAATCCCTGGCATATTAGATTGTGGCAGGGCGGAAGATTACATTTCCGCGCCTATACATATTTCCAACATTATAGTTAAGTAGATTGAATATACTCGTAGTTGTTGTCAAGGTCTTTCCCATCTAATTCGGTACGTATTTCTTATCCTCATAGGAAATAAGCACATTATAAGTAGAATTTGGCGGCGGTAACATATATTTTTGGGTTAAAATATATTTATAAAATATATTACCTCGTTGGTCTCGCGGCATAAATGTGCGCGTGGAATTGGGAGGTCTCGGGCTCGATTCCCGGGCTGGGCAAAGTGTTATTGGGTTTTTCCGTTAGGAAATTCTCAGTAGCAGCACGGAGTTTGGTAATGTCGGGCATATTACCAGACTCCGTGCTGCGTCAAAGTAGACAATAATGACATTCTAAATTAGCAGAATACCGATTCTGAGACTCAGTAGCAACTGAGAATTCGGAAAAACCCAGTAACACTTTTGCCAGACCCGGGAATCGAACCCGGGACCTCCGATCAGCAGTCGCATACGCTATTCACTGGACCACGGATGCAGTCTCAATATATTTTGAATTGACTCAGAATTGGTGCTCCGTGCTGCTGCACGGAGTCTGTGATGTGCCCGGTAACGGCAATAGGCTCGCCCTCTATTACGTGGGACATAAAAATCCATGGCAAAATGTGGGTGTAATAAACCTCTGCCTACCCCTTCGGGGATACAGGCGTGAAAAAATAAAATTTTAGGATGCCTCAAATCGCCTGATGTTGGCGTTGGAAAAGGCGTTGCGCTTTAAGCTACTGCCTCACCATTTAACACTGTCGAGGATTGTCGATTACATCTCTTTACAGGACAATGTTTTGTGTGATCGACAATTGGTTGTTGCGCTGCCAATTCTGGCTTTGTTTCTTTGTGTCCTATCATTTTTTGTAACATCTCCTGTGATACAGAATAATTTCCTTGAGGAAGCGTGATCTTGTAACATAGAAATATAGGGGAGAGTAACCTATATTGTACCGGCTCCTAAATTGTACCACGTTTTTATTTCCTACTAAATATTAATATAAACGCCGGACAGCTTGTATCTGTATAATATTAATATTGAGTAGGAAATAAAGACATGGTAAAATTTAGGAGGTGGTACAATACAGGTTACTCTCCCCTATGCATGCAGACCTTTCATGCTGATTACTTTTCAGCATTTCACGGTACAGACTGATGTGATATATTTGTAGTTTTGTAGCCAACAGAGCATAAACCACCAACCACTTGAGATAATATATATTATTTTCATGACATTTCTGTGCAGTAGGTACAATCAAAATTCACTCATTGGATCTAAACGTTAGCAAGACATGCGTGCAGACCTACTTCACCAGCCATCCGTGAAACAGCGAATTTATTGCAATAGCATGATCATAGTAGCTAACTATAGATATGTTTGTATAAATCAAGACGTGCAAGGAGGTTTCCTCAAGCTTATCGGCATCTAATGAAGCGCAGCGCGTCCAAGGAAAAGTCTGTAATGCAATGAGAATAGTGAAGTCAATAAATAACCTATCGTTAGTGCAATACTCGGTGATATCTATCGAAGATAGAAGTAATTGGTCTGCCTCGTTAGTCACACTGTATAAGTTTGCGTTCGTATCTTTGATTGATGATTGTGAGGTCGATAACCTGATCTCAAATGTGTTTCCGCGTCTATTGTGGTGATGACTACCAGTATCAAGAGATTTGAAGGTAACTCAAATGACAGCCAATGACGACCCTCAGAAATATTCTTGACTTAGTGACAGGTGGAATAACGTTTTTTCCGAGCTAGGAAAAGCCATAATCATCAATGTAATATTATCATGGAACAGTTGGTTATCTCTTCGTGCATTTAAAGCCGACGGCCGCTTCTTGTGGGCCTTCTGGTCTACCGGTTGAGTTATTGTTGTTTTATTTTGTCTACGTGTTGAGTTGTCGTTGCTTGATATAGGCAAGATTAAATCTTGAGCGATGTAATCTCTTCCAAACTCTCTCTCATGATCTCTCACCTTCCCTGTAAAAAAAATAGAAGATGAGACAGTGGACTTGTGCGTTTTCATTCACTAACAATAACACTGCTTAACATCGGTTTTATGCGAGATCTATGTGATACCACCCTGGTCCAAGTTTCCGGATTCTTTTAAAATTATTATTTGGCTTTTGGTGACTTGCAGCACCCAAAAACTCTACAGTGATTGTTCCTGCTAACAGCGGCATTAGTCTTCAGTAGCAAAATAATTTAAAAGAGTGAATCCGGCGGTCAGGGTCGCGCTCGTAGTCACCGGAATCCTCTTGAAACATACCTAAATTCGCATATCTAGGGTCATTTTTCAAGATGGGCCTTGGTCTCTAAAATACAAGTGTTGAAGTTTCTTAGGTGTCCAGAGTAGAATTTCGAATCGGTAACCAAAATTCTAATGAAGAAGAAGAAGCGTGCGTGTAGCGCTCATAGCGAGACTTGGCTTGCCGTTCGTAACAGATCGGCAAAGTTAAGCAACGCTTGCACAGGTCACCACTTGGATGGGTGACCGTGTGTGGCATTTACATCTGAGCGCTACCGTACTTCGGAGGGCACGTAAAGCTGTCGGTCCCGGTTCTTGTCTAAGGATAAGGATTGTTAGACCATGTCGGAGGCCTTCGGGCGGTCTGAGAACTCCGACACCAGAGTTTGCCACACACTCACACGAATTCTTCTTCTTCAGTACTTTTAATACGATATTTGCTCTATTACGTCATGTATAACTAGTCGACGGACAACTCAAAACCTTATACAAAAGCCGCGTAATGCCTCGCTTCATTAACAAACGAAAGTGTCTTCGGTACATTAACGATGAGGGCCATCGTATGATGTAGTACATATTTACAAATATGATAATACTAGCCGTAATAAGTCCAGTAAATGAGTTCATTAAGAGTCTTAACAGCCGTGAAATAAACGCTGTTAACATACTTATTCAAACATTGTTAATTATTATGTTGTATTAGATAACTTTACGAGAATTTTTTGCTTCCTTATTATGATGGCTGGGTTTCTTTATAGCGAGGGTAAATTATGGGAAGAAAGTGATACTCTCTCATATCCGTGGGTGGTGTGAATGATTTTCCTGTCACTTAGGACAACAAAACATTGTATCTACGTGCTTATTTTTTGACTAGCACTCCTAGCGATTCAAATCAGGTTAAAAATGATCTCGTCTTAAAAATGAGAATGTTATTTTTTTTTTTTACCTTTCACCATCTTACTTTATTAATGTAACAAATAACATATATGCAACAGAATAAAACTACTTATGCAACTAAACTATCCTAAACTAAACCAATAAAACTAAATGAATAAAAATAACAAAATAAACGAGGAAAAACAAAATTAAATAATACTGAATAGGTAATCAATGTGTAATATTTCAAATTTCAATGGATTCGCAACGTACCACAAAGTGGGTACATTATACACTGCAAAGTTAAATACGTTGCAGTCTATAACCTCAATAGACAATTTCATTTTGTTGAGGATCATTACATATCAAAGCTAAACATCACACAATAAAATTTACATTTCTAAGATGGAGATATTCAAAGCTAACCCTAGGATCTTATTAAATGCTCGGTAGAAACTCTACAACAACGAGCTATCATTATCATTACACTAGAGGACGCCAGCAGCTAAGCCTGCAATTTTTTTTAAATTTACCCGTTATGGCCGATCCCGTGGGAATTTCAGGAAATCCCTTCTCAGTGCACCCCTACGGTCCCCAAAGAACTTACATGCCAAATTTCAGCTTCCTGCGCCCAATAGTTTCGGCTGTAGCGTGTCTGTCAGTCAGTCAGTAACGCAAGGATTTTATATATTAAGATTACAATTACACTAAACAAAGGGTACTACACAATCACTGCGAACAACTTTAAGAAATTAAATGGCACTTGCAAGCCCGGCTGCATAAGCTTAATTCCGGTGCCTCACAATGACATTATAGATCCAACCAGCTAACAAAGACCTCTGAACACACAGATTTCGACGCCGATATAAAGGATTTTTCCTTACCCCCTTAATAGGATAAGGGTCTTTATATTTTGGTGACAGATAGAGACTGAGTCATATTTGAATAAGACCAGTTTTGTAAACAGCTGTTGTGGACTATAAAGGGGTGGAATGTTGTTCACACTTTTTTAAGGTATGGATATAACTGTTTTGCTAGTATCCCGCAGAGAATCCTAGGTGAAAGGGTTACGTAAAATAGTGAATGATATCTGTACGTGAGTAGACAATGAAGCTACTTTTCTATTCAGGCGTCTATGCTTCAAAAGGAAGAGAAATCTTCTGAGGTCTTAGCACGGCTTTAGCCACCAAAAATGCATCCTTGGTTAAATTGGCATTTGGCGCACTGATTGAGCATGAGCGAGGCAATCGGTGCGCCGAAACAGAAGTTTTTGAGTTCGATTTGGTTAGATTCGAACTAAGCTTACAGCCCTGCACTTATAGTATGCCTCAGGTTGGTTAGTCTAACCAACCTAACTAGACTAACCAACCTGATGCATATAGGCCGTTGTTGTGTCAAGCAAATATGTTTTGGATGCAACCGGATAACGCTAGGACGATGGTGTTTGGGTTTCAATTATTGTTTGTTCTTAGGTTTGGGGGTTCTGTATCCTTTATTTCAATATTTATAGCGTTATATCTTTAAAGCAGGATATAATTATTTGATTAATATTTCGCCTTTGTGAATTATTCAATTATTTGCTTTGCTACAGACTATTACGTGTCATAAATATTGCCAAACTCAGTGGCGCTACTAGTCATTGTATATAAGACATTTCTTTTTATCATGTCGTTGACTTCCTCAAAGCGATAAGGATCTCACGATCGACAAAAGCACTTTCTATCACGTTCGTAGTCTTACGACAGTCTTAACACTCCGTTCTGAAATTGACTAAGCTAGGTAAAATATCATAACGAAAAAATGACCACTAAAATACTCTGCTTCTTATAAAGTACCTATTATATTCTGTTTGCTCTTTGTTCATGTTGTACGGCTGCTATTTACTGATATAATCAATGTGTTCATTCTAATAAGTGTCTTTAAAGTTCGCCTAACTATGAGTGCGTGAATAGTTTGACGCTATTGTTAATACGTCTGTCCACGCACACACAGATAATAAGTTATACAAAACAATAGCAAACGAACAAAATAGACCTTTCACAGCACAAACTTCCAAGAGAAAATTTGTTTGGAAATGTCAATAAAAATAGCACATACGTTAAAATACTCATAATTGTAGCCCATTGTGGTACGTAATAGGTGAATCAATGAAGACCAATTCACATGGTTAATAAAAGATAAAAAGTAGAATATGATTGTGTAACCCGCGTTAATAGACGAGATTGTGATCGCGGGTTGCGTAAAAACGTAATATTAACAAGAACAATACTAGGTAAGGCTACAATTAGCCATGGAGTAGGGCTGGGCGATTGTAACTCGAGACACAAATCGAGTGATGGTAAGAAGTTCAACGACTCCTGTGATGCTGTTCAACTACAATCAAGGCTGTAGAATATATGTATTGCATATATTGAACATCAAAATATTATTAGAGAGCACATAACATGCTTCGTAATCCTACATCCCCAGTTAAAATACTTTTGGAAATTCAAATAGGTACCCAGATAAACGCCAATAAGTTAAAAATGACATTAGTTTCACTTACAACATAAATTCGTGATAAACATGCAGATATTACAATGTCAGTAACAATAATAAAGGTAAAAATATCTTATCAAAAACCATGTGCTATAAACGATTTTATTACAGAGTCGATTAAAAACTAACAACGTTTGAGCGCCTCGCAGCCCTATGAGTTCGTGAAAGTGCAGCTTTTTCACGAGAAGGCCCGTCACGACATCGCTCGTCGAGGCAGCTGGCAAACAAAGCGCACCACTAACAATCGTGTCGTAGGCCTTCGCACAGACCTATGAACAAACAGACAGACATCAAAGATTACAATATATAGCTACATAAAACAATAGGAATGTAGTCGTACTATGTATGTATATATGTAAACTTTATATTCTGTCAAATTTAGAGAGACTAGAAAGCGGTCTCCAGGATCAAAGGTGTCTTGGGTGCAACCGGGATAGTGATAGAAGGATGAGGTTAAGGTTAGAAGATATCGTGTTAAAGTTGAAAGTTCTAGACCAGGAGAACTTGGAGAATTCCATCATGATAAGTCTAGACGAACATAATCAATATTGCTATATGAAAAGCATACATTTAAGCATGTATTATGTAAGTTTACCGAACCTAATTGAAACTCGAAAATGAAAGACGTTATCTTATAAAGTAGGTAAATGTATTGTAGTGAAAAGTAAACGGCAGGTTTTTGAACCAATTACTTCTAAGAAGCAATTGAATATCTGTTATTTGAACGATTCAATTCGAAAAGACACTGACCTGAAGACCTTCTTTTAAACTTTTATAATAAAATAATTGTACCATTGTTAAAGCACTTACTGTAGAACATTGCATCATATCTCCCCGAATAATTATAATTACGATCAATGAAATACCCGCATACGCTATGAAAGTGAGCCGAGTCAAATTTGATCCAATTACTGAGTAATATATGTGTGGTACTCCAGTACTCCTGCACCGTTTGTACACTGACAAATTGTTCTTGAGGATTGTTATAACTCCGACGGCCCATTTGATATGAAAAATGTGTACGATGAACTTGATGGAAAAAGTGATTATGGGAATAACGTCCATTTATCAGATTTGTTCTGGGTTTTTTGAATGTCAGTGGTATTCAATACTTTCTCTTTTAGGTGGGCTGTTATTTTTCTTGGCAATTGAATAATAATTGTCTATAATTTATATGCACGATCAATTTTATCGGAAACTGTTCGGTTGTGTCTGTCACTCCCACACAGTTAGTCAATCTTACTCTGTCAGTCAGATTTGACAGTATGATATTAATCATTTTTCGGCGATATTCTTTGTCTTCGTTAAATAGATGACGCGATCGACATTTTAAACCCAATATTTCTTTTGTTTAACTTGAGGTCAGCACCGCCTAGAATTTAGATAACTGCTGCTGGATATAGTTGGCTGCCTTATTTTCACATTCCAAAAACAAATGCAAAAGCTGTTATAAATTTCGATGGAACATACTAACTTAACATTCAACAACGTTAATATTAAAATGACAGTTCCTAGCACCATAACTATAATGGCAGTCAGCAACGTGTGCATGATTCTGCTGCACAAATCGCACTGCTGACGTTGCTAGTCAACAAATTGTACGTGGGGTAAACTATAAAAAATACTAAATCTTTAATTGCGGTGACTCTTTGATGATGACCTAAGATAAGGGTTGATTTATGGTCTTCGCCATAATCAACATAAGCCTGAGTGGTAGCCTCGTTTTTATAGCATACCTGCTTGTTATTTTGTAGTGTCTGTGTTTATGTAATTATTTAACTGTTGTGTATGTTATAAAAATAAATGCATTTTCTTCTTCTTCTTCTTCTTCTTTTGATTTAAAAAACCGCACTAATTTCATGATAAAATTGCACTTTAGACTGATGTGAAAGCCCGATAGAAAACACAGGATGGTATGCATACTTGCCCTTCTAGTCGTTGCCATATCTACGTTAGTGCAGAAAGTGAGAGTGATGGGATGCGCTCGCTTCGCTTTGTGTCATGAATGGCGTTTGCCGTCGATAATTACCACGACGGGTCAAGCTCACACACTTTTACTTTCAAATTAGCGTCGCACTGCACCAAGGCTTGTTTGTAATGCTAAGTGCTTTTTGGCGTTCAATTTGGCAATGGTTTACCCATGTAGATGAAATTGGTCATTAAAATTTGCTTTGAAATTTGTTTTGTTGAGGTAATTATTATTGCACTTCGTGACGAGTTTTTGACGACACTCAAGGGAGATGTCGAACACCACACTGCCGGGTTGTTAACCTTCAAAGACAGGAAGGACAGGCCTCTGAATGTGTGATGGCCAAAAGACCACCGCAAAAAAGCCGATGAAATAGCGCAGAGGCTTATGTGCTTATATCCAAGACGGACTGCCTCTTTGGTCTCGCGGCATAAATGTGCGCGTGGGATTGGGAGGTCTCGGGTTCGATTCCCGGGTCGGGCAAAGTGTTATTGGGTTTTTTCCGTTAGGAAATTCTCAGTAGCAGCACGGAGTCTGGTAATGTGCCCGGTACGGCAATAGGCTCGCCCCCTATTACGTGGGACCTAAAAACTCATGACGAAATGTGGGTGTAATATTACACCTCTGCCTACGCCTTCGGGGATACAGGCGTGAGTCTATAAATAAATAAAAAAAATAAAAAAATCCAAGACGGATGAAATAGAGCCCGTTGTGAAAATGATGACGAACCACACACAAATAAACAAATACATACTTCAATCTTTTTTCCCGTATGTAGGTCAAATATACCGACGACTAAGTAATCTTGTTAAAAATATGCTGTGTAATGAAATAAAAGATACAGTTTTAATGTGATTATACAAATTGGTGACAAATCCTCGAATCGGATAATGATATTTTCTGTGGCAAGTCGGGTTCGCTGTCATTATAGTATATTATACAGTATTTTCTAATTGGCGTCCACGTTCTTGTAGTCCACTTCTGGACATCGACTTCTTCTAATTGGCGTAACAATAGCATTAGTATGCCAATAGTCAGTCAATAAGTGGATTTGGTGTACTATTCCACGGTCGATGTTGAGTTTTGTCATCATTCATCATCGCCCTAGCGTTATCCCGGTTGCATCCAAGACTGGCACGCCTTGGAGCCCGAGGTCCGCTTACCGGTCTAACCAGATATGACAGAATATCAACTTTTCCACAGAGCGACTGCCGTCTGACCTCCGGAACCCAAAGGGATAGATAGCGATATTCCATGGTTCAGACTAGTTTTGTATCTCTTTGTAAAGATACTATTTGTGCCTCATATATTTTCCACAGGCTCTAACTATTTCACGCATGGCTACCGTGTGCGTCGTACACACTTAACTAGAGATTGCTGTAATATGTCGATGATTATTGAGCAATATGCAACACACATTCCATCTGTCGTGGCGACAAACGAATATCACGCCACGTTCCGTTCAATTGAGGGAAATGGGCCACTGATCATAGTGATCATACATGTGTGAGATGCAATCTATACTTACACATAAATAAAATTGAAGTATTAAAATAACCGCTTTTTACTAAATGCATATAGTTGTATACAAGGTACATAGGTATACCGAAATGACAATTTTTACAATTTTTGTCTGTTTTTCTGTCTATCTATCTGTCTGTCTGTTTTTTCTCGCTAATCTCTGAAACGGCTGGATCGATTTTGACGGGACTTTCATTGGCTGATGTACCAAGGAGTAACTTAGGCTACAAATTAACCGGGTACGTGAAGTAGTTCCCTCAGGACGCGGGTGAAACCGCGGGAAACAGCTAGTAGGTAATAATAAAACGATGAAGAGAATTTGTCATGAAATATTCGTCAGGTTATGATAATGTTTGTGTTCAGTGTTAGTATCCCATTTGAATACTTCAAATCTGAAAAAGAGCATACAATCGCGTCTGAATGTTTGTCATTTTGTATCCATAATATACTGAGTAGACATTTGTTAATAACTCCAAATTTGGCCAACTTTGGTACAACTCGGATTCTGTTAAACTTCGAATTTACGAATATATTTGCTTTACAGATGCCACATAATGAGAGAGCGTTTCACTCGATTGTTTTGAAAGTTAACTAACCCTTAGTACACTTATGTCTGAAGCTTAGATTTCCAGATTTCCAGAAATAAATAAATAAGTAATTCCCTCTTATACACCCTACGATTGCATCGAGGAAATGCCGAGATTATTTTTATTTGTTAATTTTTTTATAGACTCACGCCTGTATCCCCGAAGGGGTAGGCAGAGGTGTTATATGACACCCACGTGTGGGTGTAATAATGTGTTTTAAACGAAACAATAATGCCTTTTCATAATTGTTATAACATTTCCAACGTCAGCGAAGGCTCAATGTCATGATTGTTAAAGTAAATGTTAAGTTAATGTAATTCTGACATTTAATATTTAAACTTTAAAGCAAGGTTTACAATAAATACATCTACTAAAACAAAAAATGCAATACGAAGCGTAAATAATTTAACAAAATAAATGAGAAATGAATGATAATGAGGCATGTAGACGGCAATCGTCATCATCGGCCCTGTATATGTACTGTCCCACTGCTGGGCATGGGCCTCTTCTCACTATGGGTAGGGTAAGGCCATAGTCTACCAAGCTGGCCAAGTGCGGGTGTGCAGACTTCACATGTCTTTCAAGAACATTATGGAGAACTCTCGGACATGCAGGTTTCCTCGCGATATTCTGCCTACACCGTTTAGCAAGCGATAATTAAAAATTTAATACGCACACGCTTCGGAAAGTCAGTGGTGCGCGCCGTAGATTCGAACCCGAGACCCTCTGCGTAGCGCTCCGTCGATCTCACTTAGACCTAGACGACAATCGCTCTGTGTAAATTCTAATATTCTGTCAAATCTGGCTGGACTATAAAGCTGGCTCCTGGCTCCTATTTGGAAGTCTTAGATGCTACCGGGATAACGCTAGGACGAAGATGAATGATAGAGTTTTAAGTGTGGCATAATAATATTCTAATAATAATAATATTCTACCACATTCACACAACACCATCTAGTCCCAAACTAAGCAGAAGCTTGTACTATGGGTCCGGGATAAACATACATATGCACTTTTTTTTGTAATTGCATACATATTATACATAGAAAAACCCATACCAAGACATCATCCATGTTCACGCACAATTGTTTGACATGAGCGGGAATCGAACCCGCGACCTTACCCGGCGTAGCAGTCGCTTAAACTCCCGCGGCGCCAACCGGTCATCATTCAATATCATCATCATCATCATCCTAGCGCTGTCCCGGTTGCGCTCCAAAACCCACGCCTTGGAGCCCGGGGTCCGCTTTCCGGCTATGTCTCCTACATTTCGCACGGTCTTCAGCATCCCTGGTGGTTAGTTGGTTGGCACGCATGTCATCCCTTGCGACGTCAAGCCAGCATTTCTTTGGCCTTCCCCGTTTACCGGGGCCCGGCGGAGGTAGCATGGTAAGACATTTGTTACCCACGTAATATGCCGGTTGACGTAAGACGTGGCCATACCAGCGTAGACGACACTCTTGCAGTTTGTCAGCAATGTCACGGACATGAAGGCAACCCCGGATGCGGGAGTTCCTAATGCGGTCCTTCCGCGTGACTCCACACATCCAGCGCAGCATGTTCATCTCCGTGACACGCAGACTCTGCTTGTGTCGCTCAAGCACAGGCCACGTATCATCAAGCACAGGCCACGTCTCATTCAATATAATGTATCTTATTTTAAAAGACGGGTTTTTATGGTTTTGGTTTAACTTGTGAAAGTGTTTGTTTAATTATAGTAGTGAATATGTGCCTTTTTGGCCGTACTCGGCATTCCCTGTAGTCAAATGACACAGTCACATACAAAAATCATTTTCTCTGGTCTTTTGCATTTACGTTTGTGTCTATATTGGATAAAGTTTTGTTGGGCTTCTGACTGTTCTTAAACAGTAGTACCGAGTTTAGGAATATTCAGGACTATAGGACTATAGGGTTTGTATCAAGTTTTCTTTCTCTTGCAGTGCTGTTCTCTGCATAATATTCTCCCTTTGTCGGCTCTTACGACACCCATGGGATGATATGGGGTGGTGACATTCCGTATTCTTAATCCGTCACCACACGGACAGATACTATTTGCTTCGTGTATTTTCCTTAGTCGCCTCTTACGACAACCACAAAACTAAATGTAGTATTGACAATTTGTATTCTTAATTGCTGCATGCAACTCGACCGAGATCACGGCAGGACGACGATGAAGAATATGTATGGTTTTATGTCCATTGAAAATATTGAAAATGTTATTAGCCATTCATAGAAGTTGGGGAGACATTCTTTAAACAGCTCGCATCTTTACTTAGACTAAGCATAAAGTTTGATGTGCTCCTTACTTAACTGTACAATCGCTATCTATAAAAGGACCTATACATAAAAGGTCCCTTTTACGATATCTTGTGATACTACTATTTGATCTCTGAAGCAAATTAGACCGGTAGAGATTTTTTTTAAATGTATTTATAGATATCGTTTTGAATTGTAGCTGTTAGGTGGCGCAGTTTGTTGTCGAGAAAAAAATAGCACAGGTGCAAAATATAGCTACCCACATTTCAGTAAAGTCGAAATGACAATGTATTTGTTCCACTAAGACTTGGGAGTAATCAGTCATGTTCTAAAACAGAATTGTTAACCCCAGTTCCGTATTGCACAAGTCAACACAGCATAATGGAATCAGAGACAGATGGGCGGTAATGGTGTTTCGTTGTCAACACTCCTACACAGTGACTTCGATGGTGAACTGAGTGACAAATGCGTGTGCATGTGTTGTATGTGTGCGTGTGTGTAAGTGTGTATGTGTGTGTGCCAGCTGGGACTTTCACTTAGGACTGTTGGATATGAATGTAACGACAGTTATCAGTAAATGTGTTGTTCTGTAGAACTTTGTTTGGAAATATGTACATGTTTCGTTTTATGAATTTAGTCTCGGAAGCCTTGTTTATTTGAATGAATTAGTTTTTACTATTTTTTATTTAGAAAAGCGAAAATTGGTTACTTTTGCATTAGCAAATAATGCTATCTAGCGGCAGAATCTCCAAATATGAAACTAAACCAAGGAACTCTCAGATTCGATATTTTTTTTAGAACACTCATTCGTTTAGGGTGACTTCAAAACCACGAAATGTTGTACACTAATAAGTTGCTAGAGGTGAGACAAAACCGTGTGTTTTTAATCATTATGAATTTTTATGTGAGTATTATTTATCAAATACACTTTAAATTAAAATTGTTTTGTTATAACTACAACAAATAATTACTACTCCATATGAATAGCTTTCCTACCAATTTCAAAATACTATTTACCATTTACATTCTCAGCTAAAGATTAGTGTCGGAAGTCAATTTAAATAGTATTGAATTAAAACTTATATATCTCGAAGGTTTCATATAGGATAGGATAGGAGGTTTTAATTAAACCATTAAGTATACTGTGTAATAAAAGTTAACAACGTGGTGTGCGAGCGGTTTAATTGGACTGTAAACCTTGTTCCAATTTGACATGCTATATTTTTAATTGATACTATCATATCAGCTTAAATCTTTACATGTGTCTCAACTGCTTGAGGCTACGTCCATGATTTTCTCTAGTGCAATAATCCTTGTCCTACCATTATCCTGACGGAATCCAAGATTTTCGCCTTAGAGCTAGAGGTCCGCTTTCTAGTGTAACCAGATTTGACAGAATATCAACCTAGTGCAATATCTAATAAATCATTTCATCATTCATCATCAGCCCTGTATCTAAACTGTCCCACTGCTGGAAACGGGCCACTTCTGACTATGAGAAGGGTAAGGACATACTCCACCACGCTGGTCAAGTGTGGGTTGGCAGACTTCACATTTCTTTCGAGAACATTATGGAGAACTGCAGGTTTCCTCACGATGTTTTCCTTCACCGTTTAGCAAGCGATTAAAAATTTAAGAGACAGAATATCAACCTAGTGCAATATCTAATAATTGCCTTAAAATATTAGGTATCTAGAAAAAAATCAGTTTCAGTTTAGTCGGTAATTAGACTCTAAATTGTCGAGACCACCACACTGACGGAGAATTGAGATTCATATTAGTAAAACCACTGTCAGACTTAAGAATCATAATTCTATGCAATTATAGAATAGACGATACCCAACACAAGTGTACCTAATTGATAAGCATATTACTTGGCAACCCTAGTGAGAACCAGAGAGATGTCAGATAAACTACCTATAATTATTGATAGTATGTATAACCGATAGCAATCGTAGCGTAGGGGTGAACAACTTTGTATGAAACAAAGAAACAGCTGAGTGTGTATGAATCACGCACAAATTGGCATCTTGTCATGTTGTCCTGTGCCTCTAAAGTGCATCTGTCAATAAATATAAACATTATCTTTGAAAATCGAACAGATGTTCGAATGATGGCGGTTTTAACGGTTAATATTGTAAATGTAGTGTTGGCTACCGCCCGCGGCTTTGCGCGCGGGGAATATGAGATTTAAAGATACGCTGCATCATGTTATCTGTTAAATCAGAAAGATGGTATATATGATATATCATTTTTATCTGATGGCCGAGTTGACGCTGCTTTGTCTGTTAGCTATTAGGACCTCAAGTTAATCGCAAACGACAATTGCCTTCTTTTTCTTAAACAATTAATTAATTAATGCACGAAAAGTTAAGATAAAAAACATGATATAACTAAATTATAAAATATAAAATAGTGGCAGTAATTTTATTGTTCATTTAAACAATACATACCTACCTACCTAGGATTCCGTCCAAACAAATGTTTAGTTTTTTATGAGTTCAAATATTGTAGGTGGTTATCCAATTTGTAAGAATGCCAGTTCAATGCTAAACAGTGTTAATCTTGAAAAGTAATAAGTAACACGTGAACCTTCGTCACGTGACTCATAACTATCTAAACTAAGTGAACAGATACTCTCATCGGTATAACTGTGTAGAAATAGACGTAATATCTGGGTCTAGTCATATACGTAGTACCTACCTACTACTGGCAAAATTTCATACCTTGGTGACAAAATATGTACATCAGTAAAAAAATTATAACTCTCTTTATCTTAGCACTAGAAATCAGTATTGGCCGAGTCCTACCAAAATTAAATTACATTTTACAAACTAGGCGAGTGAGGTATCATTATTTTTGCGCTGAATCGAAAGATGTCAAGACATCATATATCTCACTTAAAATCTTTAATATATGTCATGCATTTGTATGTATCACTCTAGCAATCTTTTATATGATTACTGCAATATAAAAAGCCGCAGTACATTAGCCTTCATACAATGTAATCCAAACCAGCACACCGCGTTCGAAACCGTTTATAAAGGGCAATCTACAACTGTCTATCTATTTAGAAGCAGTGGCGAATAATGATTCCAATGACACCTAATTACTGGTAATTTATCCACTATATTAAATATCCTTAGTAGGCAAATAGGGTTGAGTTAAGCTACAGGTAAGTTCGATTTGCAACCTAAGTGTAAATTAAGTTCGTTTCTTATTAGACGGAACATTAAATCATGATTGCACTGCTGATATGCTAAGCTCGATCTCCCAACCTGTTGAACTGACAAATAAATAATTTATTTTTGATAGCTTATTCATTTCTAAGCTTCTCTTGGTCGGTTCATTTGTTAATTGGCATTAATCTCGCTAATGTCATGTTGTTGTGTATTAAAGTTAACTTTTCAACCACTTGTAGCTTTATGGGGTTTTTTATTGCCGCTGGCAAATTAGGTCGTTATATTTTCTAGTCCTCTTAGTCAAACTAGAACTAAATTATCAAGAAATTTAAGCACAATAATAATATCCGTAGCGTACATGATAATCATCGGTATTATTTTTTAAATTAAAATAGTTAATTACTTCAATATTGTTGTAGCTATATGTACATGTAGGTAAATTATTATCATCATAGCATTATTCAAATTACCTTCCAAGTCTATTCGCCATGCACTCCAGGATTTGCTCTCTACGCTAAGCCGATTTGTCAGAGCTGTACTATAGAGAGACGGCCGTCCATTGTCCCTTTTGATGAGATGCAGTGTCAGGTCACATTATATATTATTTACCAGCCTTTTCAAATCTATACATAGGTATAAATAAAATTGGAGTGTCTGTTTGTAATATTAAAATAACCGCTTTTTAATAAATGCAAATGGATGTATACATGGTACATACACAGAAATGTCATTTTTTACAATTTTTGTCTGTCTGTCTGTCTGTTTGTTTTCGCTACTCTCTGGAACGGCTGGACCGATTTTGACGGGACGTTCACTGGCGCATAGCTGATGTACCAAGGAGTAACTTAGGCTTAAAATTAACCGGGTACGTGAAGTAGTTCCCTCAGGACGCGGGTGAAACCGCGGGAAACAGTACTCAATAAGACTGGATTATGTTGAGAAACCTACACTATTACAGATATATTACATAACGAGGAAATACACTATGATTCTGTATCTGCAGTAATGCAGCGTACAAACTTCGAGATTTGTGTTGATAAGCCATGATTACCTGATGATTGATAAGGTTCGCAACACTTATGTAACAGCCTATAGGTCTCATATCCTTCCTTGATGGCTGGCAGGTATATCTTGATAGGAGACGCTGTTTGATTTTGGTCCTAGTTACTTAATAACAATTATCATGTATATGATGTAAGGATGTTGACTGCCTCGTTGGTCTCGCGGCATAAATGTGCGCGTGGGATCGGGAGGTCCCGGGTTCGATTCCTGGGTCGGGCAGTGTTATTGGGTTTTTCTGTCACGAAATTCTCAGTAGCAGCACGGAGACTGGAAATGTGCCCGGTACGGCAATAGGCTCGCCCCTTATTACGTGGGACTAAATTATATCTGGCGAAAAGTGGGTGTAGAAATACACCTCTGCCTACCCCTTCGGGGATAAAAGGCGTGACGATATGTATGTATGTATGATGTAAGGATAGATGTATAAATGGATGTACGGATGGACGTTTCTTACTATTCCAATGTTATATGGATTTTGATGCAGTTATATAGCCTATCATATACTTAGGCTACTTTTTGTCACGAAAACTGATGCTAATACAGAGCTGTGGGATGTTACAAGTGTGTTTTGTATAATTATGTGTGCAGTGGCCGTTGCAGAAATTTGTTTAGGGAACAATTATTTTGGTTAGGCCGAGGACCGGCTTATTTTCAATAAAGGATGTGTAACGGATGCCAGGAATCGAACCTTTGCTAGTCCGCTACAGTGCGCTGGTAGTGTGCTGCTGACGTGTGCCTACGACGATGCGTGTTCTTCTATGTGTGTGGACTGTATGGCTTCGATGTATTGGGGCTTCAAAAATAAAACATCTTCATACGTTGAGAGCGATGCTGTTCAGGTGTTCGGTGCTTGATGGTTACAAGATGGTGGTTGAGACGCCAACAACTGGCCGAATACATGGTCGCTTAAGTACCTCGAAACTTTACCTTATCGACGACCATCGCACCGAACACGTGCACAGAAAATCTTTCGTTTATTTTTATTTCAAATATAGTACAAATGTTACGTATGATTCGTTCCTATTATACATACATACATGTTCTATACATCGTTAGATAGGTCTCATTAAGTTCTATCTATTGGTATACAATACCTAAACCTAACTACTAGCGTCACTAAGTTATTCCATAAAATCTCCCAAAAAATGCTGTCACACAAGGGCCCGCCCACTATATTTTCTATTGAAAAACTATTGTATACTAAATCTATATATATAATTTTGGTAGGCCGTTGTGTGCAACTATATGGGGCATCTATTAAAACAAACACCATGAAAATATCTTTATTCAATTCGAACCTATTACATGATAACTTTTGAATCATAAAAAAAATACAGAATTTCTTAAGTAAATACTATCGTAAGTAAACAAATTTATGATAAACATACGAATGTTTGTTATTATGCTTATTTTAACTATATAAGGTAATAACTAGCAATAAAAAGGTATCTAGACATGATTTCAAGTCTATATGAAGCCAAAAAACACTTATAAAACTATAAAACGAATATGTAAACAAACAGCTGTTTTATGAAGTATTAACTCTTATCTGTCACTACTGATAACGCTATTTATGATTCGATATCTAAGGTCCCTACAGTTAGCACAAGTTTAAGACTAATGTTCATGTATTACATAGTTGTTGTATATTAACAATCTAACCATTTACACTATTTTAGCTATTTTTTAACGATTTGACACGTCCGGGAACCGAACCCGGTGTACCGCACGATTAGATAACACTGATTTTATACGATTTTCACTCGCGGTTTCGAATACACTATTCACTGTCATAGTTTTAATGTCTGTCGCGAACATCTCTCCCGCCGTGCAGCAACGCGCGTGACCCGTCGTGTGGCGGTGCTGCAGAGCACCCGGTGAGCGACGCCTCGTCACTTGGGCAGGGGGACCAGCTTCTTAGCCGGCCGTTTGAGGACTCCTGCTGCTGTGCGCACCTCGACAGTGCGTATGGCGCCGTCGGCGCCCGGGTAGACAGCCACAACTCGACCGCGCGGCCAGGTATTGCGCGGGAGTTGGCCGTCGGCGATCAGGACGGGGTCGCCGACCTCGAGGTTGAGCCCAGACCCATGGGGCTCCCGCCGGTGTTGCAGCTCGGGTAGGTACTCGCGCACCCAACGGCGCCAGAACATGTCGGCGAGGATTTGGGCGCGCCGCCAGTGCTTGCTGCTGTTGAGGTCAGCCTCGCTGAACTCGCCCAGCGGAGGGAGGCGAGCAGAACCACCGAACAGGATGTGGTTCGGGATGATGGCCTCGCTGTCTGCTGCGTTGACGGAGACGTGTGTGAGGGGTCGACTGTTTACTGTGTACTCGACCTCACACAGTAGTGTAGCTAGGACTTCTTCGTGCGGATGGCGTTCGTGAAGGACCGTATAGAGGGCGGTCTTCACGCACCTGACGAGGCGCTCCCATGCGCCCCCCATGAATGGCGCTGAGGGGGTGATGAAGCGCCATATGATGCCACGGCGACTCGCTTCTTCGGCGACGGCGTCTCTCATCTCTCGGTCGGCACCGTGCATGTTGGTACCGTTGTCCGAGTAGATCTCTGCGGGGCAACCTCAGCGCGCTGCGAACCTGCGCAGCGCCAAGATTGCGGAGTCGGCGCTCAGGCTGGCGGCGACCTCCAGATGTACTGCCCTGGAAGTGAGACATGTAAACAGTGCCACATAACGTTTGTGACGCTGTCTACCGACGGTTACGGAGAGCGGCCCGAAATAATCAAGACCCGTGTAGGTGAAGGGCCTCTGATGGTGAGCAAGGCGCGTCTTCGGATGGTCCCCTGTGGCTGGCTCAGGCGGCTGCGTTTTTCTAATGCGGCATGGTAGACATCTATGTACTATTTTCTTTGTAGTCGGCCGCAGACGAAGAATCCAATAGTGTTGGCGTATTTCATTGATTACCAACTCTGTACCGCTGTGATGTAATTTTCTATGCGTCCAATCTATGTATAGCTGTGTAATGCGATGATCGCCGTCTAAGATCGGCGGTCTCTTTGTTTGTTCGGAGATTTCTTCTGTAGCTGTTAAACGACTGCGTAGAGTGATCATTCCGTTGTTCATTTCCACGGGTAACGAATACAGGCGGCTGTCTCTGGCGACACCTCCTCCGCGCCGCAGCTCCCGAAGGTCGGCGCCGAAAGGAGTTCTCTTGTCCCGCCTTCACAAGAAGGTCCTCAGCGTCGCGGGTGTGTTCAGCGGGGAGAAGCACGAAGTTTCGGGAGTCGGCTGGACGAGGTGCCGCTCTGCCCGACTCGATGTTGTGCTTCGTCTTCGTCACGTGACGCCAATCTGGATCCTTCTGTCTATTTTTCTGCCTTCTTTTATATAGAACCTTCTCTGCGGTTTTCTGACACAAAGCTATTGACGGTAGAACTCTCGCTGGTGCTTGTAAGAGCCTTTCCAATTTGGAAAATCTATACGGGTCCGGTACGGCTTCTATGATTCGCTGTGGTGGGCGACTATTTGTGCAGGATGCAATGCACTGCTCCCCTATTGTCTTAACGACGGTGGGCTTAACTGCGGCCTTCAAATCTATGGGAGAGTGCACCTGTCCTCTATTCAAAACTATACGAGAGTTCGCCTGTGCCGTATTTTCTATTTTTATTTCCCTTTCTATAAGCGAGTTCTTCGCTTCTATGTTTCTATCTGGTTTTTTCTCTACGTGTGCGAGCCTCCTTGCCGCGTTCTCGTAACTATCTGATATGACGTGTGCTTCTTTGTGTAGAAGGGCCGTCTCTATTTTTCTATCTTCAATGTCTATAGAACTATTTCGTAACACGTCCGTCCGCTTCTTGGGGTCCGTGTTCGGTTGACATGGGTTCTGTATGAGCGATCCGAAAGCGAAATATTCTTCGAACGACGTATCTATGTTTTCGTGTCGAGCGGCGAGTCCGTTGACGTAGTGTACGGTGTTTCCCAAGGTGCGTGAGCGTGCGCCGTGCAGCACCCATCCCAGCGACGTAAGCGACGCCACCGGTTGATCGTTGGGTCATCTTCGTACTGCGTTCGCTATGAGCAGATGCCAGTTGTCTTGTCCTATTAGCACCTTCGGCACGCCTATGTCGTACACCAGCTTCTTCTTGATGCCTTCGAGGTGTTTGCAGTCTATCAGGTCCTCTTCGGCGATCTTCTGCGGCGACAGGTGTAGGCTGGCTACGGTGCGCGCACACAAAGGCACTTGTTTGCTGTCGGCGCCGGCTCCTCGTATTTGTATGTCTACGCGTCGCGACGTTGGCATGTCGATCGACGTATCGCCTATGGCACGGATCGTAAACGGGTCCAGGTTCCATTCCGCGCCGACTTCCTTGGCTTTGTCTTCGTCTATGAGCGATACGGTGCTTCCGTCATCGAGTAGGGCGAACGTAGACGCCTCTCCCGCCGGTCCGACTATCTGCACGGGCACTATCTTTAAGTATGCTTGAGCCTTTGCACGTATGCACGAACTGGCGACCGTTTCTTGCTTTTCTATGTTCACGTCTTCGGTCCTATGGGCTCCTCTATCGTAGTGAAGCAACTGGTTGTGTGTAGCGCGGCATCCCTCTACACCGCACTTCTTGGGCTTGCACGAGTGTTCTATTTGGCGTATGCGTAAGCAGCGAAAACACAATCCATGCTGCTTAGCTAGCTGCCATCTCTTCTCTGCGTTGGCGTTACGAAACGTGCTGCAGGCCGACGAGTAGTGTCCTTCGCGTTCACATATCCTGCACTTCGCGTTAGACGTGTCCGTATGCGTTCGCTTCTCCGTCGCCGTCGCCGTGTACGTCCTCTGCACGGTACGTCTGCTTGGCGGCCCATCGGTGATGTTCTCAGCCGGCGCGAACGCGCTACAGTAACGCGCGTACTCTGTCACGAAGTCACTGAATCGGCTGAGGTCCGGCTTCGACTGGCACTTCTCGGTGTACGTCTTGTACCACTGCACACGTAGCGAGTTCGGTAGCTTCTCGGTCAACACACGCACTAGCTCCGCATTGATGAGGTAGTGTTCTTTTTTCAACGCACGAAGTGTGACGACGCCGCTTCTAATCTTGCTCGCGAACGCGCATATGTCCTTGGGTGCTTCGCTACAGCGTGGCGGGGTCCTCAGCTTGTCTGTCTCTGCCTGTGCGATCGAGTCCGGTCGTCCGAATTGCAGCTCCAACTCCTTCATGATTTCATCTGGTCGCGCATGCCCAATCAGTTCAGAGCTAACTGTTTCTTACGCTCTTCCCTTGAGACTTCTTCTCAGTCTCGCTGTATTCTCCACGTCGTTGAAGAAATTCTTGGTGGTGTCGTATATTGCCTTGAACGACAGCCACTCGGTGTGCGCGCCGCCGAACGTCGGTAGCGTCATGATGACTTTCGAAACCGCCGGGTGTGGTGCAACTATCGATGTGTCCGGTGGCTTCCTGTCGGCGAGCGCGGCGATCGCGGAGGTGAGATCCGTGATGAACGGCTTCAGCGAATCACCTCCCTGTTGATGAACGTCTATCTTCTGTGAGGGCGGTCCATCTTCTATCTTCTGTGCCCCGTCGACGTCCCTCTTCTTAGTGGGCGCCGATATCACTTCTATATCTTCGGGGCCGGGCTGGGGTTCCGGAGCCTCTTCCAACCACGAACGTACGTAGTCTTGTTTCGACTGCCCATCCTCGTCGTAGTCATCGGAGTCCGCCTCTTCTTCAGCCTTCTGTAGTGCTAACTGTGCTAACTGTAGTTTTATCTTCAAAACTTCTTCTCGAGCCAACATCACATTTCTATTGGAGCGTCCCGTAGCTGCTGAGCGTTGGTCGCGTTCCCTCGTTGGCTTCTTTCTATCTCTATTTTCTATTATACTATGTTGCGCTGTACAAACGATCGATCTATCGGATGGTTGCAACGTCCTTTCCTTGCCATCTTCATTTTTCGACTGCACCTCTGCTCGCTCCCTTGCATCTTGAGTGATGTTTCGTTCGTCCCTCCCCGCGGGGCCGGGGGGGGGCCGGCGGCGGCGCGTCGCTCCCGACTGTTGTCGACGGCGATCGCGGTGGCCCGTCGTGACGGACGACCGCGGCGGCTGGGTTGCGGGCAGCGGCGGCGCGGGCAGGGGTACTGGAACTAGGCCCGGCGCCGGCCGCTCCCCCGGCGACCTCGGGAGCACGACCTCTTGAACGCGTCGTAGGCATTCTTCAATCCGGCTCGAAGCGACCAACAAATGTAACGGATGCCAGGAATCGAACCTTTGCTAGTCCGCTACACTGCGCTGGTAGTGTGCTGCTGACGTGTGCCTACGACGATGCGTGTTCTTCTATGTGTGTGGACTGTATGGCTTCGATGTATTGGGGCTTCAAAAATAAAACATCTTCATACGTTGAGAGCGATGCTGTTCAGGTGTTCGGTGCTTGATGGTTACAAGATGGTGGTTGAGACGCTAACAACTGGCCGAATACATGGTCGCTTAAGTACCTCGAAACTTTACCTTATCGACGACCATCGCACCGAACACGTGCACAGAAAGTCTTTCGTTTATTTTTATTTCAAATATAGTACAAATGTTACGTATGATTCGTTCCTATTATACATACATACATGTTCTATACATCGTTAGATAGGTCTCATTAAGTTCTATCTATTGGTATACAATACCTAAACCTAACTACTAGCGTCACTAAGTTATTCCATAAAATCTCCCAAAAAATGCTGTCACACAAGGGCCCGCCCACTATATTTTCTATTGAAAAACTATTGTATACTAAATCTATATATATAATTTTGGTAGGCCGTTGTGTGCAACTATATGGGGCATCTATTAAAACAAACACCATGAAAATATCTTTATTCAATTCGAACCTATTACATGATAACTTTTGAATCATAAAAAAATACAGAATTTCTTAAGTAAATACTATCGTAAGTAAACAAATTTATGATAAACATACGAATGTTTGTTATTATGCTTATTTTAACTATATAAGGTAATAACTAGCAATAAAAAGGTATCTAGACATGATTTCAAGTCTATATGAAGCCAAAAAACACTTATAAAACTATAAAACGAATATGTAAACAAACAGCTGTTTTATGAAGTATTAACTCTTATCTGTCACTACTGATAACGCTATTTATGATTCGATATCTAAGGTCCCTACAGTTAGCACAAGTTTAAGACTAATGTTCATGTATTACATAGTTGTTGTATATTAACAATCTAACCATTTACACTATTTTAGCTATTTTTTAACGTTTTGACACGTCCGGGAACCGAACCCGGTGTACCGCACGATTAGATAACACTGATTTTATTCGATTTTCACTCGCGGTTTCGAATACACTATTCACTGTCATAGTTTTAATGTCTGTCGCGAACAGGATGGTTTAAATTAAAGGAAACATTAACAGCTAACTTGGCTTTAAAAATCATATGCTTTCAGAGGTGCATTGCGTCCCTTAGCCACCTTCCCTCTGTATTCGTCCTTGTGTGTAATGTGTATGTACCTATGCTCTCTATATTATTTATGTAGATGTGCTAAGACCAAGTGAACATTTCATCGTATTGTACAGACCATTTGCGCACGGAACAGTCATTTGTGTGATTTACAAATAGTTATTTAGGATTCTAAAGTTTATGTGTCCATTGTTTCACCACGTGTCTTCCCAGTTTTGCAATAATCGGTACGTCTCACGAAGTTTGAAATATATCTATAAGTGGCAATAGGTACGCAAGGCTCAAAAACACAACTCACATTTTTACAATAATTATAATATTCTGGCAAAATATAAACTCACACAGAATCTTATTAGTTTATTTAAGTTCATAAATTTTGCAGATTAAGTACATCTAGACATAGAACTGAATATAATGGTACTCAGCAGCGCCTTTTAATATTTGTCATAGGTGGGAATTGAACCCACAACCTCCGGCTTATAAGTCAGGGACACTTACCACTGCAGCAACAGGCCAGGCAAAAATCTATGGCGTTGTTATACGCGTGGCATATATTTTATCATAGCGATATTAGAAATCAGGAGCGAACACCACACCCTTTCAATGTGACCTAAGTCTCCTTCCTAACAGCCGCCAAGATCATATAGAGTAGCAACGTGTATAAACCTGATAAAAGCCCAGTACATCATGATAACCATATTGATCGTTGATTACCAAGGACAGTCGACGGCGTCGGCTATCAACCCATCAGTGAAGTGCATGTTGACATCTGCCATTGATATATTCACGGCACTTTGATCACACTTCGGTTGTACGTGGTAATGTGTGATTGAATATGCATCTTGCGTCGGTGTTACGTGCGTTCATGTGATCGATTTGCTGAGAGTACACTGTTTTCTCCGTTTGTTGTTCCCGTAATGTACACCTATTTCTTTCCCACACTGCAAATGTATGATACTGGAATTCAGCCATATCTAATAAGAGTAATAAGGTACGGTATGTTTACTTTCTTCACATGTCACGCTAAGTAGTTTTTATCGTATAATCTTTTCCCCATAGGAACCATAAAACAAGAGCGTAAAAACGAAATCTGAAACTGGCAATCTTGCTTTTTCTGCTTAGGTACCGGAAATTATATTCCAAACCTGTAAAGAAAATAAACTCATCATCGTCCTAGCGTTATTCCGGTTGCATCCAACACTGGCACGCCTTGGAGCCCGAGGTCCGCTTAGTCCCCGTAACGACTGTCAAAGATATTCATGACAGCCGGGACCGACGGTTTAACTTGCTCTCGCATTCACGGGCACGGGCCAAGCGATAATTTAATTCACAATTTAATACACACTTAACTCCGAAAAGTCATCGGTGTGCGCCGTGGATTCGAACCCGGTACCCTCTGCATGGCAGTCCGTTGGTATCTCCACTAGGCTATCGCTGCCTATGTAAAGAAAGTAAACTATTTATCATCATTGTCAGCCTTGTTTTAAAATGTCTCCCACTGCTGGAGACAGGCATCTTCCCATTATGAGCAGTACTAGGCCAGAGTGTACCAGGCTGGCTAAGTGCGGGTTGTCAGACTGCGAATAACATTCGAGAATATTATCTCAAACATGCAGATTTCCTCACTATATTTTGCTTCACCTTTTAGCAAGTGATAATTAACAATTGAATACGCATTTAACTTCGAAATCCAATCACGGCAAATTCGAAAACGAAGCGGCGGCCGTAGCCCAGTGGTGTACGTACCGGACTGCCGAGACGATGGTCTCGGTTTCGTTCCCCAGGTACTCCGGGCACACACCTCTGACTTTTCGGAGTAACGTGTATATTATAAATTAATTATCGCTCGCTTAATGATGTGCCCGGTAGATGGCAATAGGCTCGCTCCCGATTACATTGGGACCGAAACATAACTGGCGAAGTGTGGGTGTGTAATACACAACTGCCTACCTCTTCAGGGATAAAAGGCGTGATGTTATGTTATAATAATAATAATAATAACCTTAGACTTGTGTTTGAATTCAAGACGTCTGCATAACAGTCTGCTAATCTTTTCTCTGGGCAATCGCTGTCTAAACCAGTATTATCTGGTTACAAAACAATTTGTGAACTGAACAAATATTTGTCTGAGACAAAGCAATTGTTTGGTAATCACTTATCACTACTCATTATGTTATTTGTACTCATTGGACGCCACGTTTGTATTTAAACAGCTGTCTCGATGGGGAGATGAAAGGTCCTTATCGAGATATAGCTTCTATTTTAAAAGATTTGAATTGGCTTCACGTATGGTTCAGTACTTTAAGTGGTCGCCTATGGTTCGATTCCCATGGACAACACTGCGCTGTTCACAGAATGTTGATTCTAGTCTAAGGAAATTCAGTGTTTCTAAAGTTTCTCAGTTCTTTCTAATTATGCGAGTTTTTTGTAAAAAAAGAACATGACGACGCCTTAATCATAGATACTTATTAGATAAGCCTTTTATTGATTCTCATTTCCATACATATTTGCAATATTAAATTATATGCTGTCACATGATAATTTCAAAAAAGTTTGATTAATTTCATCGAAACCGTCTTAGTTACTTTCTAGTTAGGTATAATAATATCCTTATATATAAAATCCTTGAGTTACCTACTTACTGACTGACAGACACGCTACAGCCGAAACTATTGGGCGCAGGAAGCTGAAATTTGGCATGTATGTTTCTTGGGGACCGTAGGGGTGCACTAAGAAGGGATTTCCCGAAATTCAAAGGGGATCGGCCAAAACGGGTAAATTAAAAAAAATGCAGGCGTAGCTGCTGGCGTCCTCTAGTGTAATTAAATACACTCTTCTGAGCTGACCACAAAATAATGCATAAAGAATTAAAGTTAATTATTTTTAATTCCACATATGGACACATGAAACAGACATTAAAAGCATCCTAATCAAGACATATGTGAGACGCTGCTAATTATTTGCTTAATCATCACTTGCCACATGTTTTGGTATGATAACATCGCAATTTGATTTACGGCTTTAATGTGCTATAAATTACCTAAACAACTGTGCAAGGCGAAGTATGGGTAGCCATTTGAGCTTTTATATTGATGTATGACTTGGTCTGGGTGTTTCTATGTGTGTATTTAGGTGGAAAAAAGATTATATGTAAGTTTATCTACTGTCAATGAATACAGATTTACATAGAAGCGCAGTTCTTAAGGATTCGTATGCCAATTCCAAGTGGGGACTGTCTCCAGTTCAGTTCGTAGATGGCGCCGTGGCGCCGCTGGCGTCGTTCTCCGTCTCTCTTGCTCTCGTAGTTAAGATAAACAGGAGGAACGTTCGTCTCTTGCTCTTGTAGAGACAGCTGTCACAGCGCGACTACCACGCCGCCAAGCGGTAATTTGGGTCACAGAAAGTTTGTCTTCAGAGCGCCCATAGGAAATGCGCCTCTATGTAAATATCTGAGCTCCTTGCTACTATCTAGTACCTACTCATTTTACAAGTTATGCCTAGTTTGGGACTATTAGGTATGTAGGTATATGTGGTATTGTGTAGGTATATGTGGTAAAATATTATTTTTTTTTATCCAAGTAGGACCAAGCAGGCCTATTTTTATTTAAGTATACAATACTGCTTTACTAGTTACATTTTATGTAGCTCTTAGTCTTTTGTGATCTTTGTTCTACTTAAAGAAAATTCGAACCATTCTTTCATTATCCAATCCGATAAACAAAGCTTCATTATCGCCTATAAGCATAAGCTAATTCGCTGCACTGTTAAAACCAATCATAATATTTATTTCCAAAGAGCAGCATCAATTATATCGTTAAAGCTTACTTAATTCAATTTTGTGCTTACGACTTGAAAATTGGAATCAGTCTCGACCTTCAAACTTCAAGAGATACAAAACCTTGGTACCTTTCTAATGCATACCATATCTTCATTAACCACGGGTAAGCGGTAAAAATCAAAAATGAATTCAACCTTTCATTCCAGTTATCGTAAATATCAAAAGGAGTTTCTTAAAAACCAGTTTACCGACTAACCACTAAATAACATCAAACAATGCATACAATAGCAAATATTTCCGTTTCATTAACATCTTCTAAGCAACTACAATACTGAATTTATTCAAAGACGTACGCATTGCGCACTCATAGTACGGGACGGTCGATGCAAATTCTCTGTACATTCGATGCATTCCCACGGGTTCAAAATCGGCCATTGTTCGCATGTCCCCTACCATTTGGTTTTTTATCGTCACCGTGTCGCTTTAATGACGCTATACTTTCTTGTTTACTTTTGAACTTTTATCTATGTCATTGTGCGTTTTAGGGTGGTGTCTTTGGACAAGAGATGAATGATGATTTCTTACCTTTTTTCTATTTTTTTTATTAAACTATGGATGCTCCTTTAACGGTCGTTTGGTTATTGAGACGTGGTCCAGGGTTAACAATGTGACGGATAATTTGTTTTACATGTGTCTTTGTCATTTTGCTATTGTCCAGATAAAGTTATTTTGATCTGTCATTAATCTCATGCATTCTTTTTATTTTTTACATTATAAATTACTTTCGTCTCAATATATCTATTAAGAGAAACCTCACTACTATTATAAACGCAAAAGTTTGTGAGGACGGATAGATGGATGAATGTTTGATCTTTCACGCAAAAACTACTGAACAGACTTTTGACAGTTTTGACACTTCGCAGCTTACACAAAAGGAAGGGATTCTCTGTCTACGCCACTTAGGCTACATTTTGACGTGATACTAAAGCAGGCACAGGCACTAACTGAGGGCAGTAACTAGTTTCACTGTAGGTATGACGTTGTGGTACGCCTCGCCGTTTAGAAATGCGCCGTGTGTTGTGGGTTCGATCCTGACACGACAACTTTGTGTAATCCGCAAATTGTTGCTTCGAGTCTGAGTGTACTTTGTGAGTGTTTATTAAGTCCCCTACGATATAAAATTTATTCCTAGCTCTGGAGTTGTACATACACTACCGTCCAAAAGTTTGGAATCACCCAAATTTTCGTCGACATACATTCACGCCTGTTTGCCAGAGGGGTACGCAGAGACTACGAAACGCCATTTGCAACGATCCTGACTGATCCTGATATCTCTGGAGTTGTTTACAAAAATAAAACAAATAATTAATAAATATAAACAATATAAAGTTAAAACCCATCAGTTAGCTGCACCAGTTATTTATCATACCCCACCACATCCTGGAAATAAGCACGCAGAATCCGATACGATATTTCCCAGTACTGTTCCACTATGGCGGCTAGACGCGAATGAATATGTCCATTGATTCAGTTCATATTAAGTACTGTTTATCTGGCAACACCATCGGTCCCACATCTGCGGCCCATCTGACCTGTCAGTACTGAGTATGTCCGGCGTTCTTCAGACGGAATATTTCGCACCCTACTTAGAGAATTTCTCGACTGATAAAAGCAAATAAGGAGTAATTTTCTGATATTAATATGCGGGACCTTTCATGCATTTAATTGAATGGAGTCTTGTATACTTATCTGTTGATTTCAAGTGTTTGATGGTTCGGCTTTTCTTAGACGGGCTGATATTTCGCACCCTACTTTGAGCATTTCTCGACTGATAAAAGCTAAGCGGCTCTGGAGTAATCTTTTTATAGTAGTTATAGGCGGGACCTTTCATGCCTTAAATAGACTTGAGCCTTTTATGTTTTGTCGAAGTCAAATTTTGTGTTGTGTTGGTGTGAAATAAAAATTGTGTTTGACGGTTACTAAGGAGTATGAACGCTGATAAATACATTGTAGAAGTTCAGAATTGGCCTGATATGCAACTCAAAGAATACAGGCAAATATTGGCTAATAAAATGAGTCGTGCCTCGCCACACAAGAAGACATAATTATGCTTCTGAAAATTATTATTTGCAGTAATTCGCCGCTGCCACTTCCTTCAATGTCTTGCGTTCATGTTCGGTGCACTATTATTTAGTACCATATGATGAGGAATTAGTACAGAATGTCACCACCCCATATCATCCTATGGGTGTCGTAAGAGCCGACAGAAGGAGCATATTATTCAGAGAATAGCACTGTAAGAGAAGGAAAACTTGATACAAACCCTATACCAACCCGTTTGGCTGCGTGGTATAGTAGGCCAATTACTCCTTTCAAAGGAGAGGCCTAGTCCAGCAGTGGACTGTTGAAGGCTGAAGAAGAAGATGAGGAATTGGCCAAATGTTTAGGCCAGTTATAATTATAAGGTCCTGTGTTTCATATGCATGTCGATCAAAGTTTTGTTGAGTTTAGAAAATTCTCATTCTCCTTGTCCAAAGCAAATGTGACTGTGTATAAAAACAGGTTCTGTATGAATATGATATCAACTCGGGCGAAGCCAAGTACTAGTAGAATATAATATATTTATGTATGGTGATATCTTATTTAGTGTAAGTATGATTTCTAATTACATCACTTTCTCCGACGTATTAATCACAGATGGCTATAAAAACATGACTCACTATTTTGTTATTACTAATTACGGAGAAGAAAGTTGGTTCTCCATATTGGACCGATGGCGCCAAGTTTTTTGTGACGTGAATAATGACTATATTCAAACATTGGAGCCAATCTGGGTCAGAAATCAGCGCGTTTGAATCTAGCGTGACTGGTTTATCTTCCAATGACATAATATTTGGTTTACTCAGCCTTGCTGATAGTTACAGCATAAAAAGGGCCCATCTATGCATGCATGCATGATGCATGTACTTCCCTTGCACATAATATAGACGTAAACGTAACGTTGTGTCTCGTCCGATGAGTGGGTTGTCGGGAGCCACATCCCGTTTTTCTTTTCCCTCTTTCTGCTCCTCCTCGTAGGTATTCATTTTTCTAATAAACCAGAAAATAAAACATCGATGCCTATTGCAGCTAACACAGGTGTGACGGCAAAACGACCAAACGGCACACAATAACTTGCTCCGTCATAGAACAAACAGAGCCATATTTGCCCAAAACATTATGGAGTTGTGCAAATGTTTGTCCACTTATGTCTTACGAAACGACTGTTGTCCACACCGATAATGTAGCCCACGCCCTTTCTTATTGAACAAGTTTAGCTTCTAGTATTTGCCATCAAGAGGGAGGTATGTACGTACTATTTTTTGGCAACATTCTGCATAACATGTCATTGATAATATACATACATACGTACATACATAGACTGAAGCCTGTTTCCCGGAGGGGTAAGCAGAGACTACGGAACGCCATTTGCAACGATCCTGACATATCTCTCTTGCTTCATTCGGTCGGTCGGATATCGGTTCGGGGTACTTATAACCTGTCCTGTTTTTAGGATGTCTCCAATCTAGTCAGAGAACGTCCGCTTCGGTCTTCCCCTTCGTCCTGTCCCATTCACACTTGCCTTATATATATCTGCTTGGTGAGTCTTTCGTCATCCATCCTCTCCACGTGCCCAAACCTCCTTAGCATACCTTTCTCAATGCTTGTCACTACATCTTGTTTTACCCCACAACACTGTCTTATCACACAATTCTTTACTCTGTCAGTCAAAGACACACCACACATACTTGTCAGTGCTCTCCTTTCTACACCATTTATTCTACTTTCATGACTCTTCTGCCATACCCAACTTTCACTATCATACATAAGTGTAGGTACTAACACCCTCTATGCACAGCCAAACGTGTCTTTTTGGACACGTTTTGGCTGTTCATAAACGCCTTCAGAGCTCCATTTACTCTATTAGGTACCCGCATTAACTCTTCTTTCAATATCTTCTACATTCTTACCATCTCTTGTAAACAGCGTACCTAAATATACAAACTCATTCACTTGCTCCACTCTGTCCACCGATCATAACATTACAAGCCGTAACGCATTCCTCCTTTTCAAAAACCATAACTTTCGTTTTACTTACATTCACTTTCATTCCTTTCCTCTCTAACGCACCATGCATGATTGTTACCATCTCCTGCAATTCCTCCGCTGAAGACGCAAGTATTACCTGATCATCAGCATATAATTTATTATTCATAAATCTTATGATACCTACACAGATAATACAATACTATACTGGCTACTAGTAATGCCAAATCCGAATTCATAAATATAAACATAAAGTTAAGGATAAACACAAATGCATTTCAAATAAAAAATATTGTAAAAAGTAAATATGACTGGTCTAAAGTCAGGGCGTTTGACTTCGTTCAAATTTCGATGGTTGCCTATAACTGATTGTAACTTTTACTTAATGCTTTAAACCGTGTGTCCCATACACCTGCATACATGTGACAGATAAAAACCCGTTTACTAAACATACATACTTTCTTCACTACAAACGATTACGTAACACGT
This sequence comes from Euclidia mi, assembly GCA_944739405.2. Taxonomy (NCBI): domain Eukaryota; kingdom Metazoa; phylum Arthropoda; class Insecta; order Lepidoptera; family Erebidae; genus Euclidia; species Euclidia mi. The sequence goes on along the minus strand of OX123202.2, from coordinate 20,092,778 downwards.
TACAATAGCCATAAGAATATTCTTCATTCATTGTTATTGTAAAATGCGGGGAAAATTCTACTAAACTTCCAAACATACGGTAGTTACCTATAGATATAAAAAAACATAGATGACGTAAATAGAAACCATGAAATGATTTGCAATATTATACCTACACGAATAGATCGGTGTGGATCAGCCTGATAATTGAAGGTTTTGTGTGATATCACCCGAGATGGTGACCTTTAGCACCTCAAGATGACTCTTCTTGAGGAGTCGCCCATCTAAGCACATCGCTGCATCAATTCTGTTTTGATAGGCATCAACCGTCTCACGACACATGCTTAATGTTTTGAAAACTACAATTCAAAATTAGAATCATTGTGACAATTCGAACTGACGTGCTTCAAATTTGAATTCGACCAAGATGGCGGCCACCCTTAAATGTCCTGCATCAGTCATGGCTGCGTTCCTAATCCAAATCAATTCATCTTAAAGAGATACTCCGTATATTCGGCATTCAGTGTAACCCAGCGTAACCCGAACTATTATGAGATAATAGGACATTCGTCTAATGGCCGTCCCATTGTGCCCCGCCTGTCAATCTTAAGCGATCACCGTGAAATACGTTGACGAAGACCTACCACGATGTTCCTTAGCCTAATGGGCTTCGTAGATTAGTTAAAATAACATTATTTTGAGCAAAATGTGTTCATAGTTAAGGGTTAAAAGGGTAGCTCGAATGTGTTTGTTTTATAAACAGGAGGATAATAGGACCGAATACAAACAATAGATAATCACATGGCGCTTTAGATATACTTAAAAAGAAACAAGAGACGCACGCGCTCAGTGTTTTTTGTGGAAGTCTTAATAAAATTTTTACTGCCTTGCGTAGGAAAACGCCGCTGTTTACTCTGATAAGCGAAACCAGAAAAGTGCAATAAAACCTATGTTTCCTTTGCGTTTACTCCATTTGTATAATATTATGTTTTACATTGTGAAACTTTACCCAAGTCAAATGAAAACCCCTATTCATTCTTCCTAGACTGAGCGGAAAACAGGTGTCATGCTTGGGTTTGTGTCTTTTTTACTTTCCTATACATTGAGGTGTCTGTTTTATATGATACAAATATGATTATTATAAGACATGGCGTTCACGGTGCATTTCCGTAGCGTCGCACAACACAGGGCAGGATAATACTAGTACTGCACGCGCGCTAGTCCGCGTAGTTCCTTTTCATTGATAGCGTATTGCTTACGTAAAACTAAGTTGTGTCGCCTGCAAGGCCTGCATCACCGTATCTACTTAGGCTCGTGGTACATACAGGTGTGTCCCAAATTTCACTATTCTTTGTCTTTGTTGTTTCAGTGTTTTTCGAGTCCGTCTCAGAGGATTATAGGATATGATCCCAAATGTGGCAGCACTCTGTTGCCTTTTGAATACAAATATAACCAATACAAATATGGGTACCATAAAACCATGATTTGTAGCACAAAGTATCAACAAAAATAATGGTTTACGACATAACAAAGGCGAAAGTAAACGGAGTACCTACACATCTGTTAACCCTTTCAAGCTTATAGGCGTGGCGATTATTTTTACTTTTTTATTACAGCATGGTTATTATTAGATAACACGTGTGAATCTCAAACAATAATAACTTTTTATAGTCCACTTTCTCTTGAGCACAGTTACCGTTTTAGGTACGGCCATTTTCAATATTCGATCCATACATGGATTTTGAGATTCGAAATTCGTGTTTGACATATTTTGTATGGAGCTTATGTCAAAATCGAATCAAAAATCTACAGATCTATCTATAGATCGAATATTGAATTCCGTAGTTAGAAAAGAGGTGTTTACAGCAGATTCAACAATGAAAGAAAATGAAACGTGCAATATTCATCACATCACCAAGACGTTCGCCTTGGGCCCCAGAGTCCACCCTCTAGTCTAACCAAATTTAGCTTGTTTACAGAGCGACTGCCGTCTGATCTCCTCAGCCCAAAGGGATTGGCAATCCATGACTTAGACAAGTACCTAATGCTACTGGGTTGTCTGGAAGAGATCGCATTTTGCGATAAGACCGCCTCATTGTGCAACTAGTTTTAAGTTAATTTTACCATTGTAATTCTGTTTGTATACTGGTATACAATAAAGTGTTAATCTATCTATCTATCTACTTATCAATATATTGGAGAGTACAGACTCCCCATAAGGACTTTCAAAGATCTCCATGATAGACGGGGCGGACGGTTTAACGTTAATTCAGAGGCACAGGGCAAGCGCTAATTATAACTATCAATTAAAATAACATGGAGTGTTCTGACTGATATACAACTGAAAACGTGGTAATAATATCATCCCTCTTCATAATCTGTCGTACTGTTAAGCACGGCCCTTCACAGTATAAAAAAGTTAAAGACATAGACCCACTCACCTACCAGACTGGCCAAGTTTTAATCGATTTTAAATTTTCGCAATTTGTATAGGTACAGTCACGAGCATAAATATTTATTTATTTATTTATTTATTCAAGACAACACAATCATAACAGGTTTCACCCAATGCGATTGATATTGTTACAAACATAATTATAAGCATATGTACAAAGCAAAATTAGAACAACAAGATAAAATATAAAGAACAACAAGCAACATTAAACAACAAGATAATGAATAAAAAATTGTCTAATACAATTTTGTAAGTACCTTAATAGCTACATTTACAAATTCCGCCAGTGTACAATTAAAAATATCAATTTTACAGCTAATTTTATTAATCAGCTTTATAGCTCTGGCAAGTGGCGCATATTTGGCTAAATTAGTGCGAGCTGTTGGAACCTCGAATAGCCTCTGTCTTGCACTAATTCTTAACCTAGTGTTTGGCACGACCAACCTCAAAGCAGCCAATATTGTTGGGTTATTCATTTTGCCTCTGAAAACATCATAAACGTATTTTGCCAATGCTACGTCACGTCTAACTTCTAACTTATAATATCCAACCATACCTATGACAAATAGGGTTGGATACATAAGTGGATAGAATGGGTAGACTCCATATTGCTTATGATACAAGTATCGAGTAAATTTATTTTGCAGTTTTTCCAGAGCAATATATTACTATGGGCAGATTAGCAAAAATCTCTGTCCCAAGAATGAGTTCAATAATATCTGTCTGCACGTACGCAGCAAAAATATCTGATATTATCAGGCAGCATAATGAAGTGGCATCAAAATTATGTGATGACAATGTCGAAGCATAAATATCTGATGTGACAGGTGGCAAAATGTTAAGATCTCTTGTGGCGAGCAAATATATGTAACGTTTTATATTTCTGTAATTTGCATTGATTCCGCCCTAAAAGCATAAATATGTGACAACAACAAGGTAGCAATAATATCTGACATCATTTTATCTTCAATTTAATTTAAAGTTTATACGAAATAGTTTAAAAAAATAAATGTTATTTTACATTGTTTTAATATAGGCTGTCGTTTTATACCATACAGAGTGTAAAAAGACTTAACGAAAACTAAAATCCCATGTTGTACCAATCACTACGAACATTTTTTTCTTCGGCATCATACCTGGGAAATTACTGGTTCAGGAGATATTGAGGGTCAAAGTTAGTATGTTTTTTTTTTTGTAATTAGGTACAAAATCGATGCATTTACCCCGCCAACCTGTTTCATAGATATCCTATACACCCACGGATAAGTAGGATTTTCGAAAATTGCACGCGCGCTCTTTTAATTGCGGATTAAAAAATGTGTCTCCTTAAAAAAAAAATCGTTTCCCAGGTTTTATTTTTGCTTTGGTACAAAGTAAAAATAAAATGCAAGTCATAGACTAGGCATGATGTCCATAACGAGTAGACTTCGGCTTGGTGATGGGTCTTGTGGCACCCTGTATTTCTGTCTAGACATATCTAATACTACGACCGAATCACATAGCTCTTTTATTGGGCTTAGTATAAGAATGTATAATAAAATGAATTAAATGATTTGTTATTGTAGTGGGTAGATCTATTTTATCTACGGCTGCCGAGTAATAGTTTAGGAATAGGGTATCGGACTGCCTAGTCAAATCAGTAACTTTTTGTCACCCGTCGAAACGCTAGTTTTGTATTTTATCAACTGCTGTACTATTTTATGGTTTTATTTATATGAAATTTGCTGAAAGAGCAAAATTTAAATTTAAGAATATTTATAGTGGTGATTTGAGACAATCTTTTTGATAAATGATAATTTGCAATATATTTTTAATACTGGCCGATCCCCTATTGTTTTTATAGTACTAGAGGATGCCAGCGGCTTTGCACGCACATATTTTCAAATTGCCTGTTTTCCCCGATCCCGTGGGAATTTCGGGAAATCTTGTCTTAGTGCACCTCTACGGTCCCCAAGGAACAGACATGCTAAATTTCAGCTTCTTGCGCTATATATCAATATATTTTATATTTTTCGCGCATATTTTCGCAAATTTATCAATTTGCGACGTCTTGGTAAATTTATAAACTACCGGATATGTTTTCGTAAGATTCTAAACGGCTCAACCACTCACATAAGTTTCACATTAATTTTTAGCTTCTTTAAAATACGGCAAATAACATACTGCTCTCTGATTGGTCAGTCGGTGATAATGAAGGTTCAATTCAATTTAATAGGTTATGTTTGGATTTCTTGTGACCCTAAACAGAAAAATAGGAACCTTGAGAAGCAGGGTTCCGTTAACTTAGGTTCATAAACATCGCTATAGTTCCAGTTTATTCGTTAAAGTGGCGAAAAATGGCGGTGGAGAGGAAGGAAAAAAACACGTGACTTATTCAACCAATCAGAGCGCACATGGCGTTTGGTAATTGTTTACTTATTATTTTACGCATGAATTCGTAAGTTAAGCCATTTGCAAAATGGTGGGCGTAAAACAATACAATTTATCTCTCGTTTAGAATCCTACGAAATTTTATACATTTCTTAGGAAATTTATAAATTTGCGGTTCTTGTCATTCTCCGGTGACATAAATACTCGCTTAAAATAGTTATTTTATAAAGTTGATTAGGCAAATAGAAATAAAAACTATTTATAACATGTTTTTGTTCATATTCTTTGCCCGGCAAAATACATAACAATAAAACATTTTGGCCCATTTTACCGGTGCTATACATAATATCAAATATTTTATTGTTTATAATTTGTTTGTCAGATATTATTGCCACCTAGTTGGTGAGACATATTTATGCTTTTAGGGCGGAGTCAATGCAAATTACAGAAATATAAAACGTTACATATATTTGCTCTCCACAAGGGATCATATTATATCACATTTTGCCACCTGTCACATTAGATATTTATGCTTCGAGATTTTCATCACATAATTTTGATGCCATTTCATTATACTGCCTGATAATATCAGATATTTTTGCTGCGTACGTGCAGACAGATATTATTGAACTCATTCTTGGGACAGATATTTTTGCTAATTTGCCCATAGTAATATATTTATGCTCGTGACTGTACATCATAACGTAGGTGAATAAAAGAGGTATTTATAACTTTAAATAAGTCAACTATGTCAAGTAAGACCCGCTAAATAATTTTGTATGATCAAGCGTTGGTTGGCAGACTTGTCACATGTTGCTGACATATCTCTTGAGAATATTATTGAGGATCGTCAGACATGTAGATTTCTTCACGAAGTTTTTGCGTTCACTGTTTAGCAGGTGAAAATGAATTCGGCTAAGGAATTACCATAAGTTATATATTAACAAATCATCATTATCATCATCATCAGGATATAGGCCTCTATAACTAATATTGTATGTCAATATAATGCTAATTTACTGCCTCCGTGGTCCAGTGGACAGCGTATGCGACTGCTGATCGGAGGTCTCAGGCTCGATTCCAGAGTCGGGCAAAAGTGTTACTGGGTTTTTCCGAATTCTCAGTAGCAGCACGGAGTCTGGTGATGGTAATGGCTATAGGCTCGCCCCCTATTACGTGGGACCTAAAAATATTCATGGCGAAATGTAGGTGTAATATTACACCTCTGCCTACCCCTTCGGGGATACAGGCGTGAGTCTATAAATCTTAATATATAAAATCCTTGCGTTACTGACTGACTGACAGACACGCTACAGCCGAAACTATTGGGCGCAGGAAGCTGAAATTTGGCATGTATGTTCCTTGGGGAACGTAGGGGTGCATTAAGAAGGGATTTCCCGAAATTCCCACGGGATCGGCCAAAACGGGTAAATTAAAAAAAAAAATGCAGGCGTAGCTGCTGGCGTCCTCTAGTAACAAAATAAAAATAATGCTATATTAATCGATTACGATGTTGTAAGTAGTATTGGTATACGACATTCTATTGTACGGGAATGTAACCGATAGTCAGACCATCTTTGTTCTGCAGTGGAGCGTTCACAGAAATCAAGCTATGAACAATGACTAGTTTTCAAAGCAAGGATGCGCTTAGCAATATTCTTTAAGATGAAATTAGAGTGGATTTACCTAATAGTTAATATATTCGTAAGTGGTTAATAACCTGATATGAACTCGATACCCAATTATATCACCTTGCCCAACGGTCTTGCAAATAAAATTTTCCTATAATGCTGCGGATCTCCTATATAATATAACATAATTTACTTCGGTATATCAAATAACATGTGCTACATCGATATTTTTTGATAATTTATAAGTAAAGGTGTTTCCATATGTTCTTTAGTTCCTGTTATTGTTCACACATACGTATTTTATGTGGTGAACTAGGTAATTTTCGTGTTTGTTATTGGGTTGTTGAGTGCAACTCTTAAAAAACAGACACTGTGTTGCTATCGCGCGCATGAGCTAATATTATTGTCAACCTATTGAATAATATTCATAATAATATCATATTCTACTACATACATACATTCAGTCAAAAAAGTATCGGGAATGGATTATTTGTTTATGGTTCCCTATTCAAATTTTTGTGTTTTTTTGTTGTTGTTAGATTGGCACAACTGTTTTCCATTTTGGCGCGGAGTTTGAGTTGCATCTATTGTTTATATTGAATACAGTGCTGTTTTTAGTAATATCATATCTAGTGTGTACTGTGTATTGCGAATTTCATAATGGACAAAAACATCGAACAAAAAGTTTGTCTTGAATTTCATGTTCAGAGTCAATGAAAATGTTACGGAAGGCTTACGGTGCTTGGTGTGATTATGAGTGGTACAAAGAGTTCAAAAGGGGTCGAGATGTGATGGAAGATTTTCCTCGCACTGGTAGGCCATCGACGTCTGCAACTGAAGTTAACATCGCAAAAGTGAACTAAAAAGTGACTGAAAATCCTCATTCAACTTTGAGAGAGATAGCCACCGAACTTTCTGACAAGTCGATCAGTAACATTTTAACTAATCATTTGGGTATGAAACATGATGCCGCTCGGCGAGTCCTAAAATAATTTTGCACCACGATAATGCGCCTTCGCACAAGGCCATAATTGTGAACGAATTTTTGACCAAACACTCAACAAATACCTTCAAGCAACCACCATATTCACCAGATATGGCTCCAGCCGACTTCTTTCTTTTTCCTAAACTCAAATTACCACTTTGTGGCACCCGTTTTCAGTCGGTAGAAGACATAAAGGAGAATTCGCGGCAAGAACTGAACTTAATTCCGGAAACAGCGTTTAAAAATGTTTTGATGATTGGGTTATTCGTTTGCGTAATTGTATCGTTTCTGAAGGGGCATACTTTGAAGGTGATAAATTTGGATTAATAACAAACAGTTTGTGTATTATTGATAATTTCCCGGTACTTTCTTGACAGAGTAGTACAACACCATCTTCTTAGTCCCAAACGTAACGTCCCGTCTGCCTATCCTTACCAATAACCCCTCACCTGATACGGTCGCGGCGGCTATGTTGCCGTAATTTGATCGCCGAATTGAGACGCGCCGCGGCGCGATTTGAGTGGGTCACATATTTAGCATTTTATGGCCTTTCTGTTTATAAATACCTGACACATTATATATTGATGGAATCCTTGATAAATTATCTACAATGTAACAGTACAACGGTAACATTATATCGTACTGTGACCGAACTGTATTCAAGAGAAAAATAAAAATGTAATGAAATTGGCTAAATTCTGACTTTCTGATGAAATATATAAAAAAATAAACAAATTGTAGTTTTCTCTTTCCTTTTTATTTAACCTGCTGTTATAAAGGAATAAGCATATTGAAAAACATTTACACCTTTTCATAATAATATCTAACGTAAATCAACAAATTCCATAAGCGGTTTTTGGCCTTTTTCATACCGTACGCGTAAAAACCGCATAAAAATGTCTGAACTTTGCACCTTCACTTTGTTCAACATATTTCATTAAACTCATGAGACATATATATATTTAGAAAGCTTGTTTGATGGTTAAAAGAATCACAATAAATGTAGGCGACAGAATTGCATTAATTTTAAACAAAAGGTAAATTAACAAGACCCTCGTTTTAGGCGGTCCAAAGCAGGGCATATTTAAAACTATGCTCATCATTATAACAAAATCAAACCAAAATACAAAATAAAGATTTATGAGTCTTAAAGAGTATAAAAGGAGCTTTAAATTTCAACAAAGGACAATCTTATAATTATTGTAAATAATTATTAATTAAATAAAAATTGCAGTAACAAAGGACTCGGCCTGACAGCCGGTCATAAAATGACCGACTGTTACCTGCACTATATTTTTCGTGAATATTTAGAAAATACATGAATTTAAGGACTTCTGCATATTATATTCTATTTATTTATGAAATTATTCAAACAATACAACAAAAAAAAATACCAACAAGTGCAGAAACAATACGTAAAATCATATGAAATATACGGGTGCGGGGCGAATTGGTTCTTACCTAAGGAAAAGTGTCTTTAATCTTAAATTACACTACGAATATTATCAACTTAAACATAAAACGAAAAAATACTTACTAAGGCATGATTAAATTGCTTCTTACTGATGCTGCAGCGTTTTTTTGGTATCAAAATTTATTATTGCGACAGGACACGCACAGCGACGCGGGAACTTTCTTTTGATTAGACGAAACTATTTTTTTTTTGGAGCTTGTCTGTTTTCGTTTACAATACGCAAGGCGTGTTATTGTCGTACCAACCTAATGCAATCGCAAGCCGCTACAAATCGGTAAAACAGAGAAAACAGACTTGAAATGCGAACATAAAAAATGGTCATAATATGACTACGTATCAAAAATCGCCCTACTTTCTTCGGTCATAATATGACTATAGATCAGGTGAGGGGATAACAAATACGTTAATACAAGTCACTTTATAAAATAAATATTATCGCAAAAACGGTAGCGTGAAAAATTATAAGCGTACTTAATTTGATGATATAAATTAAACTGGGTCTCAGTTTATTATACAGGTACAGATGTAAGCCCATTTTAAATAAAAGGTTATAAAGGTAAATTTTGCACAACATTGTAATGAATGTAAGTAAACATAAAAACCAGTAAATTGATTACTATATCTACTAAAAATCATCTCCGTTGATTGTTTGTTTGGTGATTATACTGTCACGACTTAGTTATTTAGTAAAATCCATTGAGACACTAACTACTAAAGATACAAAAAAAAAACCGAGTCAAAAGTCAAGCCACCGGCGGTATTGGATAGACTTTTTGCTTAATCGTGTTTAGTCGGCGGTGTTTCTTTCTTTTCGGTATCTGAATTGAACTGAACTGAAAGATATACTTAGATAATATTAAATATCTTGAAAGCACGGATTAATAAGGCGTAAATAACGACATGAAGTGGACTTTTTGTTTATTGAATAAATATTCTTTGTCAATATCAAAGTGGAAGTGTTTGTTAAATTTCTTTGAAAGCGTTCATTTCAGGAACTGCCAGGCTAATTCCTAGAAATTTATTAAACCCCATGTATTTTAAGTCAGTGTTTTCCCGAAAAGTATTTACTCAGCCCATGATATAGAAGCTACCTAAAAATGTATATAACAAAAAATTTCATAGCATAACAACGTGGCGGTCGATGCACTTTATTTATAACCTAAAACCTCGTTGGTCTCGTGGCATGAATGTGCGCTTGGGATTGGGAGGTCTCGGTTTCGATTCCCGGGTCGGGCAAAGTGTTATTGGGTTTTTCCGTTAGGTAATTCTCAGTAGCGGCACGGAGTCTGGTAATGTGCCCGGTACGGCAATAAGCTCGCCCCCTATTACGTGGGACCTTCATGGCGAAATGTGGGTGTAATATTACACCTCCGCCTACCCCTTCGGGGATAGTGGCGTGAGTCTAAAAAAAGTAGCTTACGACACATTTTAGTCCTATGAAATGAGGATTTTAAGGATTTTTTTTAATAGAAAATATTTTATTTTAGTATATTTTTTAAAATAAATATTATAGGTAGCTTCTATATTAAGGGTTGAGTACATACTTTTCGGCAAAACACTGACTTAAAATACATGGTGTGTAGATAATTATATAACCCGTGTATAAAATATTCTTTTAATGTGAGAAAGTTAGCAGAACATCATATAGGCAGATATCCATGACAGGAGTAAAACCGCGTGTCATACTAGTTTTATTCTATCAATGCACTTTATGTGGTAGATTGTACCGTTCCGATAATCCTGTCAAATCGTATATCAAATACGTAACCGCAACGCTCCCCATAGATTGATCGGAGCCTAAATGAGGATACAGACGTCTGCAATTTCCTTGATAAGTGTTTGATTTAAGACCTTAATGTGCAATTTAGGTTATCTTTTTGTTGCAATATTTAAGTAATGTTACCTAACAGACTGACTTTTGTGGAAGTTAGTAGTTAGGTAATAGCCGACATCCTAATAATAATTTTAGATCTAATAATTAGGTATATGGTGAACGAGATGAATATATACGAGCTCACACATGTATCAATATGCAGTCTACTCCCTCTATCAGTCTTTTATATGACATTGAAATTATATTTTGAACGAAATGAGATTATATTTTGAATTGACTCAGAATCGGTATCCTTCAAACCTAATGTCATTATCGTATAATTTGAAATCTACCATTTGAAATAAACAGTTCGTCGTTGACACATATTTTGACACTTGTTTCAATTTATAATCTAGTAACAATATCATTCAAATATCAGTTAAATTAGGAGAATACCATTTGTAACACTGAAATGGGCGTCGCCAACGGAAGGCAGGGTGGGGGCAGCTGGTCCCGCTAGAGATTAAAAACCCTAGGTACAATTTATTATTTTCTCCATACTTTTCTCATTTTCTATATCAATTTTCACTGTGTCTGTGTGTAAATGATTTGTAATATGCATATTTTAACGAGATATAAGTGTGTTTCTCAGATCTGTTTAGCACATTAGAGGCTCTGTCTAGTTCAGGATCATATGGCAGAGTGTGAACTGTCTAAGGATATTATTATTACTTCCTGTTTTCTTCCTCGTGTAGTCCTCCGCAACTTTGGGACATAAACATAAGTCTTTACTAATTAGCGTCACAATAGCATGGTAAGGTCATAGGAGGATTTAGATTCCTTTACATGGCGTACTACCTCGTTGGTCTCGCGACATAAATGTGCGCGTGGGATTGGGAGGTAGCGGGTTCGATCCAAGGGTCGTTGTTATTGGGTTTTTCCGTTAGGAAATTCTCAGTAGCAGCACTGAATCTGGTAATGTGCCCGGTACGGCAATAGGCTCGTCCCCTATTACGGGGGATTAAAATAAATCTGGTGAAAAGTGGGTATAGTAATGCCTACCTCTTTTGGGGTTATCCCCAAAGAGATAGGCAGAGGTATATTACTATATGGCGTGAGACTATGTATGTATGTAGGCATGTATGTACTTGGCCCTTTATATCGGCTGGGGAGCGTGAGGTGGCATAGAATTTGTTATCAAGTTTTTGGTAGACACCAAAAACTACACAGCTGCTTTCCATATCTTCATTAGTCCCCTCTCACGATACGCAAGTGTATTCTTAATGCATCATCAGCACCCAACCACACGGAGTTACCATATAAATAATATATTTGTGCAAAATAAAAGCAAAAAATTAATGCAATAGAAAAAGAAAAACAAAATAAATCTTTTACAAGACTTTACTTTAGCTCTAGTATGGAAGCACCTGAAACAAACAAGTACCTCATTATTTTTACAGAAATTGCTCAGCGAATGTGCTTGTTACAGAATATTGGAAAATGTTGCGCCATTTTTATCTTACAAATAAATTTTCCACAATGGTATCACCGCTACCGTTATTATCTGCGATAGCAATATATGATATCTTAGGTACTGTTCTGATATTAGGAAAAGTTAGTTTCGATGTCATGAACGTAGATAATACTGTCAATATATTGAAAGGTTTAGTTTTTAAATCAGAGCGAAGCTGGCCTGATTAGAAAACTATTGGAGATGCCATTAGACTGTCATGCGGAGGGTATCGAGTTCAATAGAACGGCGTGCACCACTAACTTTTCTAGGTTATGGACGTATTAATTAATTAATTGCCCATTGCCCCGTGCCTCAAAGACCGCCTTAATCCGGTCCTGGTTATCATGAAAATATTCGTTACGGGGTCATTCAGCACCCTCGAATATTTACTGGTACTGGTTTAACACATTCGCGCGCGGTGGTCACTTTTTCGAAACTTGTGATGGAGCACTGTTTTCCCCCATACATTTTTTTGACGTTTATAGACGTTCATTGGTACCTCTATTTATTTGAGTAATTAACTATGATAAGATCGACATTATACGTCGACGTCCAGTTACGTTCTGCCACATTGTATCCTTAAAAACGTATAAAATTATACAAAACGTATCTGTACGTTGACGTACATATACGTTCTGTAACATTACATATATCCTAATCTATTATACTACACGCAACGTCTTACTACGTCGACGTATGGATACGTTGTACCACATTTAATCTATCGATCCCAGTTATATTACTCGCTACCTATCATTACGTTGACCTATTAATACGTTGTGCTGCATTTTATCTTTCGTTACCTATCATATTACACGCAACGTCTCATTACGTTGACGTATTAATAGGTTGTACTGCATGTTACAACATAAAAATGAAAATATTTGAGCCAACTTCCTCTGGTGGAACTTCGCCCGACCCCTATGCTACTGATGGTTCAGTTTCTGATGTAGATTATAATCCAGTGGGTGATAAAAAGGACCAACATGAGCGCTGAGAACAGTAATAGCGATAAAACCAGGTCTGTTTACTCTGAAAATGAAAACTTTAGTGAAGATCAAGAGGAAAGTAATATAAGTAGTGATGAAAGTATTTTTGATACCCATAAAAATAAGCGAAAGCGCGATAGGGTGCTAAGTGTCAAACCAAAAAAGGAAAGTCACCGACGATGAAGATGCTGACACAATCTCTATTAATTCATCTACGCTTATAAATAATATTGGTGACGTTTCAAGCTTTTCTTCATTGCTCACACCGTCCTTACCACCCAGGATGAACTCTGATAGCTGCGAAGGCAGCCAACATCGTGGAGCGCCACTCTTGTCTATGATGCCAAAAATCTTGTGGCCCCTGAAGATGTTCCATGTGGAAAGGCGCCGACCTCGCCTCCAAATCAAGACCTTGAGGACCCATAAGGCAACCCACGTCGCCAGGTGCCGCCCTTACCTCAGAATTCAGACCCCGAGGACCCTAAAGGTAACCCATATCGCGTGGTCCCGCCCTCACTCCAAAGTCCCGACCCTGAGCACATAAAAAGCAACCGACATCGCGAGGTGCCGCCCTCGCCTCAGAATCCAGACCCTGAAAATACCGAAGGCAATTCACACTAAGGGGCACCATCTTCGCCTCAAAATATAGACCCTGAGAACTCTGACGGTAATCCACATCTCATGATGCCGCCCTCACTCCAGATTCCAAACCCTAGGAAGCCCGTAGGCAACTCATACGGAATGCCGTTCTCGCCTCAGATTCCAGTCTTCGAAGACCTTGAAGGGCAGGCCTCGCCACAGATACTAGCACCTGCGAGCCCCGAAGGCAACCTACATCGTGGGGTGCCACTCTCACCTCAGATAGTAGTGTCTGCGAGCCCCGAAAGCAGTCCACGTCCCGAGGGGCCGCCTCAGATATCAGATCCTGCGAGCCCTGGAGGTGATCCATCCGTAGTAGCCTCGCCCCAACAGGAATCAGCATGGGAAGAAACAATAGCTGAAATCCCTTTTTTATTTGATGAGCGATCTGCAGGAGTTCAGTTTGAAATTGATTACTTTTCTTTTTTATTACTTTTCTTTCTTCTCGCTCGCTTTATTGCTTTATTTTGTTAATCTAATACAATGGAATTTCTATAATTAGAACTAAAATAAAACTACTCTTGTCGCTCAAATATGAAAATAATTATTGTATTCTTTATAATACACACTCTATTATTTCAACCCAGTATAAAATACGTGATAATTTACGATTCAAAAGTTTCGTAACTCGGGAGCTTACTTCACTGTACACGTGCGTCGCGTAACGGTGCACAGCCCTACTGACATTATGGCGGCTCATACTCCAGTCACGGTAATATAATCTAACAGTATTGTAACTCGGCCGTCTTCGTGAGTTATATACCTACCAGACGCGCCGCATGCGAGCTGCGGCACGATAGCGGCTGCGGGTACTGTAGGTACATTCCGCCCAGCCTAATGGGTACTCTACTCGAGGCGCGTAGGTATAACTCGAGTTTCGTGCGTTTGTATGGAGTTACAATACTGTTAGATATTATTACCGTGCTCCAGTTGACGACTATGGACGTTCTGCTTTTGTGAGTAGGTATCTTTGTATGTGTGAGAAGCACCCACAAAACGCTTAAAATGTCGATGCTGTGTGACACTACGAAATCAAGATTTTGATATGTTGTGGCACTGTGACGTCACTATACGAGCATTATATGAGAAACGGACGTTTCCTTACGTACTGACTGATAGAGAAATATAAAATTTGACGTATCGATACGTTGTGCGACATCGTATCTCGATTTTTTTACGTATCCATACGTTCTGCACGCGAAAGTGTTAAGCCCTGGAATATCGGTATCCCTTTGGGTTGAAGAGGTCAGGCGGCAGTCGCTCTATGGAAAAGCAAATATTGAGTCTCCGAGGTGGCAATTTAGATCTTGGATGCAACTGGGTTATCACTACGGTGAAGACCATGCTCTGGCCAGAATCCCGGTCTTTCTAGAAACTGAAGTATAGCGCCAGTACTAGCATTTACCGGATCTACTGGCTTTTCATTTTGTAGTCAAATAACTGCAAATGTGTTTTATTCGCAGATAACATAATTTATTTCGAGATTGAGTAGTGCACCGTGAGCTGTGGGTTGGATTCACACACGAACCTATATGAGATTAACAAATTGGTATTCCGAGTTTGTGTTCTTCATGTACGTTGATTTAAATTGTTACGGTTTTATTGACGAGACTGCGTGTCATACGCAGCTCAGACCATTTCAAAGGAAGATCACCTTGGAGACTTTCACGAGTGTCATAACCATCACATATTGAACAGAGGATATTGCTGCATGCTTGTCGCTTCGGTGCGTTCGTTGAAAATGAATGATTATTTCATTTTCGTGTTGCGTATATCAAAGACAATGCAGCTCGAATTTCTCTAATATAATATTTTCATTTCTCTGCTCAGCGCAAAATATACATATACCTAATATTAAATACGTACAATTTTGTATCATTTCATAACATTAGCTGTAGCTTTATGTAATGGTTTAATATGCGTATATGTGTAGTTAATTCTAAGGGAAATCAAATGTTTCTACTTAAAGCATATTATTAGTAGTAGAAGTTTGAATTAGAAATGTTTATAAATCATCATCATCCTCTTAGCGTTATCCCAGTTTCAATCTGGGGTCCGCTTACTAGTCTAACCTGCAGGCCGATTCAGAATGTCACGACAAGTAATCGTACGATATGTCAAATTATTGTCCTCGTCTTTTAGCCGTCTATCAGAGATATTTTGAACAAATATTCATTGAATTCGGTTTATTTATTAGTTTACTTCATACTGAATGCATAACATTTATAGTAAATGCGATAGTTTTGACGAAAAATGATGTAGCCCGTTTGACAATTAACGGAATCGAATGTCAAATGAGGTATCGAAAGATTCTGAATCGCCCCCCGGATTTGGCAGAATATTAGCTTTTCCACGGAGTGACTGCCTGTCTGACCTCCGCAACCCTAAGGGATAGCGATATTCCATGGTTTAGACTAGTGTCAGTTTATTTTAGAAGGTACTAACGCCCTGTAACGTTTGTCAAAGATCTTCATGGCAACCGGGACCGACGGCTTAACGTGCTCTCCGAGGCACGGGACAAGCGATAATTAACAATTCAATACACACATAACTCCGAAAAGTCATTGGTGCGCGCCGTGGATTCGAACCCGATTACCAGATTATATAAAGTACTCTGTGCCCGATACCCTCTGCACGGCGGTCTGTTGGTATCTCCACTAGACTATCGCTGCCTGATGATGATGTTTATAAATAATATTTTTATATTGGTGACGTAACTAATCATGAGTCTACTCTCCTATTGGGATGTTTTTGTTCACGCTCAAATGCATTGCAAATCTTTGTTGTATACCCGTCTTTATACCGTCGTTTCATTTGATCTGTTTCAATGATTCCGCGGAATTGTGACGCATTACTCACCGCAATATAACACAATAGTTAATTAATCCATTACTTAGTACGTTGTCATCGTCGCTAATAGTTATCGAATCATCTGAGTGCCATCTGTCTGTTGTGTAAGACTATTTGTTTCTTTGCTTGTCATGTGTCTTATGTAATTAAGGTCTTAATTATTACAATTTTCGTGTGAGCGTACATGATCGGCTTTGTGTGATTTAATGCTGTAATACAAGTTTATTGTATTTTACAGATAAAAGTTTAAATTAAAATTGTTTTAATTTGTTTTTTTTAATAATAAATACTCCACTTCTTCCATTTAGATTAAAACTTGAGTTATAGCATTTGCTTTTTATAGGTATAAAAAAAAAACATCATTATATAGAGCACATATACATATATATCAACAATTCACGATACAGTAGAAAAGACTGTATTGTTCTAAAGTGAATTACATTTCGTTAAGTCATAAACTGATGTAATGAAAATCAGTTCCTAATAAATAAATCTGGCGGTGAATTGGTTTTTCAAGAATAGAGAATAGATCAGTGCAATTGGTCATAAAAGACGTTCAATAAAACTGACATGAAAATAAAAACCGGATGTCTTGCTTACGTCACTACTTCGTCATCAAATCCATCACTTTATCATTGACACATTGAAATGCAGCTATGATAAGACATATTATCAAACTTTTCTTAGAAGTCAAGTTAATCAGATGACATTCGATTGAGATCGGTGAGAGCTGCGATAATGAGTCACAGACGAGACGCCATGATTTGCCATCAGAAAGAAAAGCTACCACGAATATTACCAGTGGTATAGCGATTAACCCAAATGAAAAGACCTTTTACATACGGAAGGTGACTTCGTGTAGGTATAATGTTTATGGTAAAGCGGTCAAGAAACCTCTTGGGCGAGATGATATATAATCATCTTTTTATCTTTTATATGAGAACTAGGGCACTTTGTATTAAAATTGTTCGCTGTTTACTTTATGTTTTACGCAGTGTTACGGTGCATCCATGGTGCATTTTATGGATGTTAGAGCACAATATTAATTTATTGCACAGGAAAACAAATCAGAAGGCGGGCCATCTTATGATAAGTGATCACCGCCGCCCATAGGCACCTGCAATGCCCGAAAGAGCAGAAGTGCGTTGCCAACCTTTTAAAAAGGAACAGGGAATTTGATAACAAAACAGTCGAGGTATCTGGATTGTAGATGTTATTAAACGTTAGTAAAATAAGTTACCGTGTTTCTAAATATTGAACTCAACAAAAATAGCTGCGGTGTGGATGCATCGTAGACCAAATATGGACAAAGACGGACATGAAAACATTGCAAAGAAGAAAGCAGGAAGCTATTGTCCTGCTCTAATGGACATGGTGGAGTTTACTATTAGGTATTATTACAAAGAAACGGCACAGCTCTTTATTCGTTACAAATATGTATTGCTTCCTTGTAGCAACTACACATTTAACTCAACATTTGGTGAATTGACTGTGGTGTTAATTAATTTATTATTTTAAAGAGTTATTGAAAAGAAAGTTCCGTCAAGTCCGTGGTCTGAATGTGAAGAGTTATAGGACTCGCAGTCCACTGGTGGACAATTGGACATACTATACCACGCTGGCCAGGCGGGTTGGTGAAGGGTTTAATGTCGAGTTTACCGTCCTTGCTCAAAGATACTTTACTTTAGGTTCGCGTATTTTTCTTAGTTACCTGCTCTTACGGCACCCATGGATTGAAGTCAGGTAGTTACATAAGAATACATAGGTAAGGTATTCTTAATATTTCACTAAACTTGGTTTCGTATCTTTTTCTTTGTCGCCTCTTACGACACCCATGAAATAAAGTGGGATAGTGACATATTCTCTTAATTCTTCAAACTATGAAATTTTCCGTAAATAAATTTATCTATTTTAGGAAGTTGACGCTGCATTACTTTCACAGTTCCTGTCATTCACTATCAAGTGGCGTGCGTCTGACCATTTCACGTTCCAATGACGTCTAATGTCCACAATTACGTAGCCACTGAATATATTATTAGCGCTATTTCCTCTTAATTTCCTCGTTTATTAATTCACTGATACTTTTAACTATTAAGGAACTGATCTAGGAAAAAAGGAAAGCTTAGCTGGTAATTTTACGCTTGAGAAAAATGAAACAGGAAGGAAGGTAGACAGTTTTTGTGTTTGAGGAATCAATATCTACATATTTGTATTAAACTACAAGAATAAAAAGTCGGCTTTTATACACAAATTGCCGTCGTTTAAGTACGAGGTATTTTTACCCCACTGCTAAGGTTTACTCAAAATGATCACCCAAGACTAATTATATTTGCCTGTAGTTATGCCGTGTTTTTATAAATATCCCGATAAACCTTGGCATTTTAAGATTGATTTATGTCATTGACAGGTTGTCGATACTGCTTTCAAAAACAGTTTTATTTTAATTATATTGGGATATTTATTTAAAAATTATAATTGAACGTCCGCAAATGATATCACGAGTACATTCATGAATAAGTACCGATAAGCTATATATTTATAGCTTTGCCTTCCTTTTACTTTGACAGTTAAAACCCGTAATTACAACTTAATTGTGAGAAATAGGCCATTAAATTGTAATACCAATGGGACTATTTCTTCACTCTAATTAAGTCGATCTCAAAGATACTCAATAATTACACCGCAGTCCAAATTAGACCAACAAGTTGAACAAAAATAACAATAATTATAATCAGTATTGCTTGTATAACTAATAAGGTATAATTATTCGAGTCGCCATCGACGATTATATTGTTTCGTTTGCGAAAGTCGCCCGACATGAACATTGTGAACATACTTACGGTCGCAACAATGCGATACTATCATGCAACTGCCGCTGTTGCGACATAAGCGCCGCTAAAATGTTGCTGCGCCAAAGTGATAGCTTTAAAGGGGTGTTCTGCTTTGGTGGGTACTGTGGTGCTTTGTGTTTTGAAACCAAGTCTTATGTCGTAAATCTGGTACACATGTGTGTTTAGGGTGATCATTTTTCTTAAACTGCTTTTGTTAAATCTTTGTTCTGTAGTTTTTGTTAGTTTAGACTCTTCCGTTACTGACTGACTGACTGACTGACATATAATGCAGAGCCAAATCTATTACGCGCAAGAAGCTGAAATATGGCATGTATGCCGTATGATCCTTGGAGAACACAGAGGTGCACTAACAAGGGACGTCTCGAAATTCCCATCGGATCGGGAAGAAACAGTCAAATAAAATAGTAGTGTAAAACAATAATGTGCGTACATTATTTTTATGCATTATACAACCAATTCAAAGTAAACTCATCCGATTAGCTCAGATGAGATCTTCGAACAAGATTTCGCCCGACTTTGAAAGATTTACTTTTTTTCTTCTGGTACCGATATGTACTTGTTTAAAAACCAGGATAGGTACCTCATTTCATGCATGAATAGTGGGGACACTACATACCTATTTTAACAATTTATTTAGCAATCGCTCCTTGATTGATTCTCTGGGCATATCAATAAAATTTATGCCTAAGGGATACCATTCTTCGCGTATCAATAAAAGTGATCATTCCGGAAGGACATTATTCGCAATATCGTTCTGATGTATGTAATGGACGACTACACGCAGTAGTCGCAATATGTAGAGATTACACGGATTAGTCGTTGATGAAGTGGTCTATCCACAATTGATAGTGAAACAGATCAATCATATTGAATAACAATAGCCGTATGTGACTTGGCACTTGTGACTTGTTACACCGGATTTGATTTCTTGAAGTTTATACCAGCATTCCTTGGTGACGGATTTAGGATAATAATAATAATGTCCTCTAGAGTATATTTCGACCATCGCTTCTACTGGATAATTCTTAACAGAAAAAGTCAATAACGCTTTTTGTTCGACTCAGGAATCGAACCCGAGACCTCATGATACGCAGTCGCCCACACCACCGCAGGACCAGCTAAAGGATTTAGAATACAAATTGTCAATAGGTAGTCAAGATATAAATTATTATCGTACAAATATATTAGTCACGCTCTGTGGTTTCTCTCGCCTAACCAAAACCCTCAACATTCTTATTTAGCTCTAAATAATCGTAGCGTGAAGATCGGTCCTTTAATGCAAAATACTTTTGTGTATTTTTTGTATTCTAATTATTATTTGCTGAATTTAACGCGTTCAAACAAACTCTTCCTTCAATAGGGTAGTTTCCAGGGTCAAAATAATTACATTTTATTCAGTCCGTATTTTAGATTATAAAAAAATATTGGACACGTATTTTTTCTTTTTTCGATTAAATAAAAAATAACATGGATATAGCCCATTAAAGTTACGTGTGACGTCATCTAGTGCGAAAAAATGCAGCACGGTGTGACGTTATACGTAACTTTAATGAGCTATATCTTGGTCATTTTTGTTTAATTTACAAATAAAAAAATACGTATCGCTTATTTTTGAATAATCTAAAGGACGGACTTATAATTTTTTTTTGTCAACTAGCCTATTGAAGAACTTACGGTTAATCAAATCGCGCACGCAGAACATTCAAGATGCCTCGAAGATTTTTTAATAGAGTCAAATAATGCTGCACGTACAGTCGAACAACCTCTCGCTCGACCTCCATAACGGGGAGAATTGCTCAGCAAGACATAATTGCTTCCAGTGCTACTTTACACGCACATTGACACTTTATACAAAACCAGTTTCTAGTGTGCCTCGACTCTATGAGGGACCCAAGGGATTTCTTTTGGTCCAACGCCCAAATAGGTCCATTTATAATTGATGTGCATGTCAGAAATGGAAATGTTCCTTATTTATGGAATGTAGTAGATACATTTTGATTGAAAGTAAGTAAAATTAATAAATTGTGTTTATGTGATTACGCGTCGTATATACTTCATAATTTAGTTGATTGAATCAGGCGTTACTTGGCGGAACTCCATTGTAACCTAATGGAAGGAAAGAGGAACCCACCACGCACCCTCGAATTGACCACCCCAACTATTGCAATAGAAAAAGGTTGACAATATCGAACTCCTCTAAAAGGATAAGGGATATAGGAATGGTATGGGTTCCAGGAAGATACCTGACTTGCAGTATCCCGCTGTATGAGGAACGATGGGCAACGACTGAGAGTCGTTGCCCATCGTTCCTGAGGATGCCTCGTGCAGAGGCGAAACACGTGTCGAAGAATAGTCGGTGCATACAGCGGGATACTGCAAGTCAGGTATCTTCCTGGAACCCATACCATTCCTATATCCCTTATCCTTTTAGAGGAGTTCGATATTGTCAACCTTTTTCTATTGCAATAGTTGGGGTGGTCAATTCGAGGGTGCGTGGTGGGTTCCTCTTTCCTTCCATTAGGTTACTTCATAATTACTTTTCACACGCGTCGACAGAAGGAACTTTCAAACAATTAAAACGATTGATACCTCAAGCTTAGGTATTTACACCGCAGGCACCCGAGCTGATTTATTATTTGTCTCTACAAAATTATCGTTGGATTGTATTGTGTTTTATTTGCATTAAATTTCTTCTGATGTCGACTGCTCATATGGTGTGTTGGTCTAAAGGCTGCCTCGCGTCGAGCGTTGTAGGTTCGATCTTCACACAAGACAATACTTTGTGTGATCAAAAAGTTGTTATTTCGAACAAACGAATTCTATGATTTTTACAAATACCGGAAGTTTAAACCTATTCAGTTTCTACGTGATTTACCCTTATACTAATATTTCTCTATTCGGATAAATACAAAATTAATCAATCAATCTAAACCCAGCAGGGCACATTCCCGGACGAGTATTAATTTGTTACCTTTGGTTGTTCAATAGGCAGTCGTTGAATCCTCTTCCCAACGTTTGTTTTCTCACAAGCGAAGTTAACAAGCTGAGAAAAATGGATTTCTTCATCACTCTAATCTGGATTTGAATTGAAAGATAAATATGCAGCATTTATTAAGTTTTATCATCCATATTTTTACGTATAAGAGAAGTGGAATTATTATAAATTTTATTTCACAATTGGATTATTATACAAAAATAAATATTTTGATCTTTTCAATACTTATCATAATAATTTTATTATGATATTTTCTTCGCGACTTCATTTATTTCTTCTGTGTGAGTAGGCATACTTATGCGTTGATAAAATTGATAAAAGGCAACAATAACTCAGATTTTCTATGTAGCTTACTTATAGCTATCATATATCACGGATGTGCTGGTAATCAGATATGTAGATATAATAATATATCCGTTCTCATGGCGCTTGCAACAATGACGAAATATCTGATTATCGAAAAGTGGATACTTACATGATATGTATGTCGTAGGGATTTAGTCAAAAACGTAATATTATAAGTTCACTAGTGAAATTATAATTACCCAGAGATTATAGTCAATAACGACTGGTTCGTATAATTTCACGGGTTTTTTCAGTGATATTGTAATTTCACTGGTCCGCAATAGTGATATGATAATAAATGTAGGCCTGCAATAGTGATATTATAATAAATCTAGGTATATTATGATGAGACTGCCTCGTTGGTCTCGCAGCATAAATGTGCGCGTGGGATTGGGAGGTCTCAGGTTCGATTCCCGGGTCGGGCAAAGTGTTATTGGGTTTCTATTTATTTATGAAAAAGTCTCGATCATTCGGGAAACTTAATAGGTTATGTTAGGTTTCCTTGTAACCATTTATCCAAAAATAGGAGCCCTGCAAAGCAGGGACCCGTCAACTTAGCTTACTTGGCATCGCCATATTATCTAGTTAGAAAAAAGTAACAAAATTTAAAAATTTCGTTTTCAAAAACCTGTCTCTTATTTCATAACTTTATGTTTAATACAGCTGGTAATGAAAACGGACCAATAAGCGATCGCCCTGATAATATAACGGCTTTCTCAAATCAGTGTTTTGTTCAAAATATCACTGCCTTACAATTTCACTGTATCGGTCTAGTGAGATTATAATAGCACTGAAATTAGCCCGTTAAATTGTAAGTAATACAAACCATCATCATCATCGCTCTAGCGTTATCCCGGTTGCAGCCAAGACTTATACGTCTTGGAGCCCGAGGTCCGCTTACTGGTCTAACCTGATATGACAGAACATCAACTTTTCCACAGAGCGACTGCCGTCTGACCTCCACAAATCAAAGGGATAGCGATATTCCATGGTTAAGACCACTATCAGTTTATTTGAGGGTACTGACTCCCCGTAACGACTGTCAAAGATCTTCGTGACAACCGGGACCTACGGTACCCCCTGCATAGCAGTCCGTTGGCACTAGGCTATCGCTGCCTCATAAGTAATACAAACCATTGACTGTGTAACTATAATGTTACTAGTGAAATGATTATATCACCGCTTTTGTTAAATACCTGCGACATGTATATGTACATATTTCAAAATACAATTTAAAATTAATTTCACAGGCCACCAAAATTTAAACTTCTAAGTTTAGCTGTAATTAAGAGCAGCATCACTAAGTTTTCGAAGTTATGTGCGTGGTAAATTGTTAATTGTGGCTTGCTCCGCGCTTGGTATAGAATATTAAGCCATTGGTCCCGGCTGTCATGAAGAACTATGATAGTCATTATGGGCAGTTAGTGCCTTCAGAATAAAATCTTGAAACTGGTTAGATGATGCTATTGACTACATGGGGAAGTGGCTATGCTTGTGGACACAGGATGAAACTTTTTGTGATCCACCAATTGTTTTTTCGATTCTGGGTATTCTTTGTCTTCGTTGATTGAACGATTATAGGAGATATAAGTCCAAGACGATACAGGATTAATTTCAACGCCGTGAAGAAAAGAATAAGGAAAGTTCCTGGCGAAATGTGTAGTTTATTATGTTGAAATAAATACACCAAGATGCAAATTAAACACTTATCAGTCATCAACTCATCACACAACAATTTGCCCTGGGTGAGCATCTGAGCTACGATCAGTTATTATTAGAAATTAAATAAAAATCAAATCTCACGTAAATATGAGCTATAAATTAATATTTATTTAACGTATCTAAACATATAGGTATATACCACGTGTACCATGTATACCATGTTGTGTGTATACATGGATATACATACCTTGTGATTATGGAAATAAAGATGAAATAAGCTTAACTTTTTTTTCACTTAACTTGCCCCACAGGATTAGCAACGTAGAAATTCACATATCAATTGATGCACATACACAAACACACATATAATTACATCCTTTATCACTAATGGTCGAGTAACATAAAAGGAATGGAAAAATAGGGTCCTATGTGTGAACACTTTGACTCAGGGACCCCGTACTGGTCTATCACGGGGTTATTTGGATATTTCACAACGAGTCATTATAAAAATAACGGACCTTTTTATATCAGAATAATTTAGATGTCCATGTGAAGGGACTGTGAGCATATGCAAGTTGTGTTGAGATAGTTTTTAATGGAATTTTGAGAGAAGATAATTTTGAGAACAAACAGAAAACGGTTTGTTATCTCATAGCCCGTGATTTATAAACCGATTTGGAAAATATTATATTTGTGTTGCAAATTGGCAACCTTATTACTTTCGCTATTTGAATAAGTACATAAATGCTGTATGACATTAAAAATTAAATTAACTTATAACTAAAATAATGCGGCAAATGGTGCGCAGTTCGCGGTTACAAAATGCAAGTAAAAAGTCTTAACGGTTCTTCTAAAATACTTAAAACAACTCTCACGCAAAACATTTTAATGCTTCTCATAATTTGCGACACACAACATCGGTAACTATTTAGAACGATAAGCAGCACAGTTTTATGTTAATTCATTGCATATATTTTTTGCATACCGCAGTAGGCAAATCTCTGGTATTCCCATAGATAGATGGCTGATAAGGACGAATTTTAATATTCAAAACAGACTACCAAACGGTACAAAGGCTAGATAGAAAATAAAAGGGTAAGTCGAACAATGCGCTGCGGTGAGGTTGCACAAGTAGTGGTGGTTGCAAGGAGTAGATGTTATCAGCACATTCGCTAGACGACAGATGGCTAGATAAAGACGTTTCGTGCTCATGTGCATTGTTGGAAACAAACGCTAACGTGAATATGCTGACAGTTCATATTTATGTATGTAGCTGTATCCTTATAGAAAGAACTCAACATGCATGTTGTTTAAGTTTGGCAGCGGCTTTTGCGACTAATTATTAGTGTTTTTGTTTACAGTTACGCTAAGCTAATTAACAGTGAATTCATCGTAAGGATCTATTGCCATACTTTGGCAAGTCCATTTGTTCCGTATCTAGGTATATGAGCACATCTCAGTACGATCATCAGTTATCTGGTCACCATGGTACAGGCTCCGCCTGGTTTGGGATCAGACGAATGTATGTGAATGACCCTAAGTTCATTTAAAAAATAATTCTTCGTTAAGCATAGATAATACTGTTATCAGAAATAAAATGGAAAAGTTATATACCTCAACAATGGTAAACATTAAAATTGACATCATCTGAATTGCCAAGAGTAGTCACAGAAAATTGTGCTCATTTCAAAACACTTTTTCTTTGTAAATGACACTTACAATATACTTATGTAGATGACTAGACATTCTGATGGATTACTAGGCTGTAAGAGGCGGAAGGTGCATAATGACATGATACAAAAAAAAAACCATTTCAGAGGATATTAGGTACATCTAATCGAGGTCAATTATTATTGCTTTTGAGTCAAGTTCACCGATATGACTGAAGTTCCAAATTTTTTTGTGAATCACAGATTACTTTAACATGAAATGTAGGGGTTATGATGTAATGTAATGCGACAATTCAACTTAGAAAATGTATGTAAAGGGCGGTCCTGCAATAAGGCAGGTTCTGTAGTAGACTAAGCGAGTGTTCACACTACGCCGGACCGGCTAATTAGCCGGACGCGAAGAGCTGAGCTAAGAGTATGCGTTATAAACAAGGATCGGAATCAAGGGAGCTAACATTGTCAAAAGTATGGATATTCCTAATTTTTAAATGTGTTTCCGGAAGTGGATTTCAGAAAATTTTGGATTTTTAATGAAGTTTTTTTCAACAGTTTAAAACACCTTCATTAAAAATCCGAAATTTTCCAGAATCTAGTTCCGGAAACACATTTAAAAATTAGGCATATCCATACTTTTGACAATGTTAGCTCCCTGATTCCGATCTATGGTTATAAAATACAGATCCTAATGGCAACGAAACATAAGCTATATGATGATCATAAGATATATTAGTATGCCGATACGCAAGTCAATGAGCTGAAAGAAGGAATAAGCGCACATTTTTTATTTTACTTGATGTGTGTGTCAATAACTTTTTAAATGACAAGGAAGACGAGGATTAATTCTGGGCTCTAGTACATTTTTGTAGCGGATTGAATCAGTGGTTTTCCATGCGTTAATAATAAGGCGCTTGATGCTTGGAATATCCCGAGGTTTATCTACTAATATCAGTCGTTGATTTGGTTATCCTTATATCAAGACATGGGGAAGTACCACTCCGTTATAAGGAGTCACGTTTTTTTTTATAGTAATAGGCGGCAAACGAGTAGACGGATCAGCTGATGGTAAGCAATTACCGCCGCCCATGGACACAAGCAACACCACAAGAGTCACAAGTGCGTTACCGCCCCTTGGGGTTGCGAAAAGGGATAGGATGAGGAGTGGAATGAGGGAGAAGGAAAGGGAATAGGGCCTCCGGCACTCTCACTCACCGAACGAAACGCAACAGTTTAGGTACTGTTACTTTACGTCGATTTTCTGTGAGGGGGTAGTACTTCCCCGGTCGAGCCGGCCCATTCAAGCTAAAATCAGCAAGGCTCTACTACCTGTAAAAAGGGCTTACGTTTATTTTATGTATTGCTAGAATATAAAAATACTTAGGTATATGAGTATATTTTATTTTTTAAATTACCAGCACCATCATACTAAAAACAGGACAGCCTAGAAGTACCCTGAACGGAAGAGCATGCATGAGGAATCTGATGGGAATGAATGAAGCAAGAGAGATATGTCAGGATCGTTGCAAATGGCGTTCCGTAGTCTCTGCCTACCCCTCCGGGCAACAAGCGTGAGTCTATGTATGTATGTATTAAATTACCACAATTGCAATAAAAAGCCTACCCCTCCGGGAAACAAGCGTGAGTCTGTAAATATGTATTAAATTAGCAAAATTGAAATAAAAAATATATAAAAATGTTATCTCAATGACAATATCTATCATTAAATGTTGACATTAGCTGACATCATGATATGCATAATGAGTATTCTTAATCAAACAAGTACATAAAGTGTAATTGTAAGGTCATTTTAAATGCACATTACATTAGTCTGTCACATTTGACTCGCAAGTCAAGATAGTTTAGATTTATGTTTGCGACTTGTCGTGAAGGCTCGGGTTTGAGTTTTGTAAGAAAAATCACAATGTCATAACTGGAAATAATAATACGGCCGATCATGGACGCGCAACACCAGAGGACTCACAACAGTCACCTTTTCCCTTGCAGCATATTGGAAAGAGAAAAGGCATCGGAGGTGAAGCAGGATGAGGGAGTACAAAACGAGATGATACCTATCATTAATATCATCAATCATATTTGATATTTATTTGCTGAAGAGTTTGTTTGTTTGGTTGAACGCGCTAATCTCAGGAACTAATGGACTGATTTCAAAAATTATTTCAGTGTTAGATAGCCCATTTCAGCAAGGCTATATAACATCACGCTATGAGCTAAGGGAGCGGAGCAGTAGCCTTAAATAACGCGGGTGTAACCGCGAGCTCATCTAATATCTCAAAAAAAAAACCAGCAACGTTGGTTATTCGGAATAATCGATAAGTTCATCTTAAAACTTATTTAGACAGAATTATAATACATAACTTTATGTTTACCGATGTGACATATAGTGAGCAAATGTTTGTCAACATAAGTATTACAAAACATATGCTAATACTCCAGGCCCACGCCCTTTGCTGTAGAATCATTATGAAAGTGCTCTCGACAAACTGCCAATCAGACGAACTTAAGAGAGCTACAACTTTATTTATTTATTTTAGGTACATGCTTTAGATACCTGCGAAGTGCATTTCATTAAAAAAGCTATACAAAGATCAATTCGCAATATACAGCAGTGATGGTAATAAAATTACTTCCATCGACCCATTGACCATGTGCTTTGGAATCTTTCTACAAAGCTATTATAAGTATAACACTCATCAACCTTCGGAGTAATTACTTACAATATGAAGCCCTTTGGCTAAAAATATAGGTCAACAATCATTACCAGCTATTACGGATTGGACTATGTAGTTTGTTAGCTACACGATTGTATTGAAAATAAAAATAGATACGGTACCCTAAAAACGCGTTGCGATACACTGGCTTAATTAAAACAAGTTGGCTGCATAACCAAATGATTGACACACTACTGTGTCCCATTTCCATTGCAACAAGTATCTACAGTCGAAGTGAAATAGAAAGACATGGACATAAATTATTGAATGAAGCAACGCTGTATTGGGCAAGAGGCCCTTAAGAGTTCCGGTCCCACAGTCGGAGAACGAGCGATTGAGGAAAATTTGCTTTTGTAAACCATGATTTGCGAAGGCATCAGTATCATTATTGCTAGTGCTGATGACTTATGCTATGGACGCAAAATACTTCTTTTTATTTGTTTCGCAATCACTCTTTGCTGGTTTGTCATTTACCTTTGGAATATTTTTCAGCGATAGCCGAGTGGTGAGACCGACAGACTGCTACGCAGATGGTCCGGGTTCGAATCCACGGTGCGCACCAATAACTTTTCGGAGTTATGTACGTATTAAATTGTTAATTATCGCTTGCTAAACGGTGAAGGAAAACATCGTGAGGAAACCGGCATGTCTGAGAGTTCTCCATAATGTGCTCGAAAGACATGTTGAAGTCTGCCAAGCCGCACTAGGCCAGCGTGGTGGACTATGGCCTTACCCTACTCATAGTGAGAAGAGGCCCGTGCCCAGTGGTGGGACAGGGCATATATACAGGGCTGATGATGATGATATTTTTATAGGTCAAATCTATCTTAATCATGTTACGGGAAAGAAATAAATACTATCAGTATTTATCGATGTTGACATTTTTCAAATTTTACTAGAAATAAATTATTACAATCAATTTTTTTTCTACTCATCTCAGCATTTGCTTTGATTAATAATATGATTTTCTACTTCAACTAGTTTCCCGTTAATCGCTATTGATAGGACCGGGCCTAAGGTATAAAACAAACTTCACTAAATGAGGAAATTCGATTGCTTACAAGCAATGAATTTCTAAATAATATTACAAAATTTAATCATATGATTTATGTTGACTTTTCTTGTAATGCATTGCGTTTTGAAGGTAAGTAATTGTAAAGAAATCGTGCTTTAACGTTTTCGTAAAAATGTCGCAATTTTTGAAGAAGAGTCGCCTTGGAAATTGTCACGAATGACGACAGAAATAAAATATTTGATATTTATGTGTGTATGTAGGTTGTGTGTATGCAATTGCGCGTGATATGAGGCTGTATGTATCACGTAGGTAGGTCGACATGTCGAAACTAAAATGACAGTATTGATGGATTTAGGCGTTCGTGGCATATGATGCATCTATCATCAGTATCGCGTCAAAATAAAGAACATCACGGCTGTTTATATCTTAACACCTAAGAATCGCTATTAAATTCGGAAATTTATGAATGCATTAATCTTATTGATGACGTTCGACTTGACGGTGAATCAATTCCAAGGTGAAATGAGGACACCAAGAAGTCTACTTTGTTCAAAATTAAATAAACCTTAAGTAGTGGCTCCTAAACACATCATTTGAGAAAAAGGGTAAGATAGCTTCTATATAGAAATAGAAAAAGGTTTATTAGATCACAATACAATTATTAGTTAAAGGTACTTAGCATAGTCAATTTAAAAACAAGCAATAATTAATATAAATTATATATGTACACTAGATACGCGGGTCTCGCTAGGTTCAGTGCAGTATTGTGTCTAAAGGTCTATGGCTCAACATATGCTACAATTGAAAAACTGTAGCGTTGATAATCGATTTTAAACTTTCGCGATTTGTATACATCATACAATATTATTTAGCGGGTCTTAGTCGCGATAATTTATTTATTTCAAGGCATAAATACCTCTGTTATTCTCCTACGTTTCTACCGGCTTGCAACGGTTGTGGTCGCGGAGGGACTGATGTCAGCTCAGCGCCGTCCTTGTGAAGCGCGGGTTTCGGCAGCTACCCTCACTTGTTTTATATTTTTGATATTTTGAGTTCTATCCGCACTGTCGGTACTTCGACACACTACACTTATGACGTCTACACACTGATGAGTTGTGTTACTGCGGCGTTGTTTGCATTTGTTGATAACTGGGTTCCAAGTGGTCGATAGTCTGTATCCGTCCTCCCGGTTGAAATTTCTATGTTTTTTGATTTCAACCGCTTCACGTACTATCCTGGAGTAATAGTGGCGATCGGTGGATAAGACTTGTGGTTGATGTAATTCTATCCACTGGTTTGGTCCAGATTCCAGCAAATGCTCAGCTATGGCAGATTTATTAATTTGTCGATTTTTGACAGCTGTGATATGTTCTTTGACCCTTTCAGCGATCGTTCGTTTGGTCTGTCCGATATAGGAACTACCACAACTGCAATCAACCTTGTAGACGCCTGGTGTTTGTAGAGGAATTACGTCCTTTGGGGTACGCAGATTGTGTGCTACCTTGGAGAGGGGACTATATACAGTCTTGATGGAGTATTTCTGTAGTACTGTTCCAACTTTGTCCGTCACTCCCTTGATATAAGGCATGTAAGCCGGCACTCTGCTTACTTCAGATTTGCGGTCCTTCCTCTTCCGACGGGGTATCTCCTTTTTGTATCCGTTGCGCCTTAGTACCTCCTGAACATGTGACAATTCACTGTTTAAGTGTTCAGGGTCACAGAGGTCATAGGCTCTGTTCACTAACGAGGTCGCTACGGATTCCAAATGTCGCGGGTGATGATGCGAGCAGGCGTTGAGATACCTGTCGGTGTGTGTCGGTTTTCTGTATACAGTGTGTCCAAGTGTACCATTAGCTCTCACCGTCACTTTGACGTCGAGAAAGGGTAGCGATCCGTCTACCTCCATTTCAAATGTAAACCGGATGTTCAGATGTATGGAGTTCAATTTGTCTGCGAAACGTTCTATGTCTTGCTTGTTGCCCTTCATGATGCAGAATACATCGTCGACATACCTCTTCCATAGCTTTACATTTGAAGCCTGCATGTCTATGGATTCTTCGAAATGTTCCATCCAGATATTGGCCATCACTGGTGCTACTGGGCTACCCATTGCCACTCCGTCGATCTGGAGGTAATGTTGTCCACGATATATGAAGTAGTTACCCTCCAAGCAATTCTTCAATAGAACGGCGTATTCGTTAGACAGACCGCTATCCCTTAATTTTCTCTCAACGACCTCAAGGCAATCCTGAACTGGAACATTGGTGAATAGTGACTCCACGTCAAAACTTACCATCACTTCGTCTGGTTCCTTTGTCACGCTCTTGATGATGTCGATAAATATAATGGAATCTGGACCAAACCACTGGATAGAATTACATCAACCACAAGTCTTATCCACCGATCGCCACTATTACTCCAGGATAGTACGTGAAGCGGTTGAAATAAAAAAACATAGAAATTTCAACCGGGAGGACGGATACAGACTATCGACCACTTGGAACCCAGTTATCAACAAATGCAAACAACGCCGCAGTAACACAACTCATCAGTGTGTAGACGTCATAAGTGTAGTGTGTCGAAGTACCGACAGTGCGGATAGAACTCAAA
The DNA here is from genome assembly GCA_944739405.2 of Euclidia mi. NCBI lineage: Eukaryota > Metazoa > Arthropoda > Insecta > Lepidoptera > Erebidae > Euclidia > Euclidia mi. The sequence goes on along the minus strand of OX123202.2, from coordinate 20,060,205 downwards.
ATATCAAAAATACAAAACAAGTTAGGGTAGCTGCCGAAACCCGCGCTTCACAAGGACGGCGCTGAGCTGACATCAGTCCCTCCGCGACCACAACCGTTGCAAGCCGGTAGAAACGTAGGAGAATAACAGAGTTATTTATGCCTTGAAATAAATAAATTATCGCGACTAAGACCCGCTAAATAATATTGTATGATGTAGCGTTGATTTTCAGCTATAGCCATAATGGCTAGGCGTACGTTTTCGCCAGGGGTAACACTATCTGTAGTCACATGATAACTACTAACTAATTAGCCTAATTACCCCTTAAGACCCGTTGTGTAAATATTCGTAAGAAGTTTAAATTGGGACATTTTTAAGTATTAAAAGTTATATCATTTTTGACTTACCTATCCTGAACATATCTCGTCACCAAAAAAAAATCCTTTAAGGATACTTTTTACTTTTGTGTCCAAAAAGCTTCGCATTATTCGACATCTCCTTTTACAAGAATAAAGATAATTCCAAAGATGCGAACCATTTGTTCGATCAACTTGTCTCCTCTTCTCACAAAGAATCACTTTCCGTACAATTAAACATCAAATACGGGTCGCATCATCTATTGAACTTTCTCACTTATTCCGCAAATACTTATCTAATATCTATTCATGTTATCATATTGTGTAACGGTGTGGATAGAATGGGAATATAAGTAGAAAATATTGCAGATAAATAATACTAGAATAACCTTTTATAAATTAGAAAAAAATGTGTAAAGTGCTTCAGAGGCACTTTAAAAGAGTATTTAATGTGTGAAACGAAGTATTACGCTTTAATCCCAACAAATGTATTTATATTCTTTTTTAAATAAAAAACTGCCCAATTTCTTTTTTTTCAGGACTATTGCAGCACATTTTTTGAAAGGTTTGTGTTTTTTAAAGATGTTTGCGTACAATGTTAGCCCAAGTTTTAATGAGCTTTAAAGTTTGTTAACATTCTTATTTTAACTTACTCGCGGAGCACTTTGTTTATTTAAACTATTTTATTTTCAAAGGTCATCAAAATTAAATATTTGACGAAAATCTTGGCTCTTTCAAAAGTTATAGGTACTTTCAGTCTTTCCACATTAAAATTAGACCCAAAATTACGTGGTTATCCGTTTGCAGCTTTTGCGGGTATAGATAACGTAAGTAAATAACGTAGTAGTAACATGTCATCTTAACAACGGTTGATTTTACAGATTCATCCCATTCGTGTCAAAAAGTTCTGCAACGAGAAGAGAATATTACAAATGCAAATCATCGGGTATTGTTCCTTCAACATTCATGATAAGTTTTATTTATTTAAAATAAAGAATGGCTAATAAAGTGCACAATTTATTTTCATCATACATATTTATAAACTTCATCATAAATATGACGAGCAGAATTTTATTCATCGATTACATCACAACCCGTAACTGCCCATATGTCACCAATCATTGTTAGAAACCGAAGGGTTCACAATATTCCCATATCACTTACAGACTCAATTTATTTGGGTTTATTTGCATAATGTCATCGTTTAGATGCTTACGTAAAATAATGTATGCAACAGAAGGGTGAGGTGTTATGTAGAAGCCCGTATCAACTGAATAAAAAAATTCTAGTTAAGTATAAATAAATTATACCCAGAGGCTAGTGAATTATTTTAAATTTTTTTACTTTCATACTGTAAAGAAAAATTTTACTCAGCAATGAGATGATTCTGTGCAAGATGTAGGTAAGTATAAAAATATACAATGTGTGTATGACTTGATTTTACGTCAATCGGCTGAATATAATTTGATGCATTAAAGTAAACAAATAAAACTTGGAGATGAACTTAGGCACGGTAATATAATCTAACAGTATTGTAACTCAGCCGCCGTCGTGTATATACCTACCAGACGCGCCGCATGCGAGCTGCGGCACGATCGCGGCTGTGGGTACTCTTGGCACAGTCCGCACAGTCTAATGGGTACTCTGCTCGAGGCGCGTAGGTATAACTCGAGTTTCGTGCGTTTGTATGGAGTTACAATACTGTTAGATATTATTACCGAGACTTAGGCTACCTTTATTTTGCAAAAATTAAACTTGAAATGGTTGAAAGAGGGTGACGTGACGGCTACTACGGGAAAATATTTTCTTTTAAGTTAGACTAACTTACGCCTTTCCTTATATACCATAAGTATGACAAGGCCGCAGGCAAACTATGAAGCAGGCAGAGTAAACGTACGTAAGCACAGCGCACACAATGCAAAAAAAATCTTAGCTTCAAATGCAAAACATAACAATTATATTGGCATTATTGGCACTAACACAGTAGGTACATTTACGCACAGGGCGCTTGATTCAAAATCCTTTCACAAAATCGCACCCAGAACCTATTATCGAGCAATATAAAAGAAAATTACCCGAACCATAATTACATATTGCCATTCTGCACGAATCTTAACAACTGACGACCGATTGGCGCAGCGGGAGGGTAAGCGACTGCTACGCCGAAGGTCGCGGGTTCGATTCCCGCTCAAGTCAAACATTTGTGTGCGTGAACATGGATGTTTGTCTTGGTCTGGGTGTTTCTATGTATAATATGTATGCATTTACAAAAAAAAGTATATAATTATGTATGTTTATCCATTATCTAGTACCCATAATACAAGATTCTGCTTAGTTTGGGACTAGATGGTGTTGTGTGAATGTGGTAGAATATTATTATTATATTATTATTAACGGTAAAGCACCCCAAGAGTTATTCCTTAGGGCTCCTGTATTGTTTGTAATACAGGAGCCCTAAGATGTTCAAGTAAGCAGAATCACTTATAGGACCACCCGTTGACAGATTCATATAAGTCGGCACATTCGTCATTTCGTCCCGTCAGCAGTGGCGGGTTAAGTGATGTGGGAACAACGGAAACTTGGAGGGTTAACGGGCGATGAATACTGTGACGCACTCATGGGTTATGCGGAGTGATGGGTGCGCGACAGAATTATTTTTACGTGAGTAATTTAATGGGTGTTTTGAAGTTCTTGGGGCTGAGTGTGATGTGGGAGCATTGTTTGATATGTTTAGAAATGTGTAACCATGTCCTTGTCTTTAAAGTATTATTAGAAAAAATAAAACCAAAGTTAGTATACAATATCACAAGTTAAATACCAATCATAACGCGTAAGTATTTGTAAATAAAGATGAAATACAATTGACGGTATTAAAGAAACTTGTAGGAAGAAGATTCCAAATAGGTAAGAAATGAATGAATCATCATCCTCATCATCCTCATAGCGTTATCCCAGTTTCAATCTGAGGTCCCCTTTCTAGTCTAACCGGATTTGGCTGAATATTAGCTTTTCCACGGAGCGACTGCCTGTCTGACCTGCGTATCCCGAAGGGATAGCGATATTCCATGGTTTAGACTCTTCTTTCTCTTAGCGTTATCCCAGTTTCAATCTGGGGTCCGCTTACTAGTCTAACCGGATTTGGCTGAATATTAGCTTTTCCACGAAGCGACTGCCTGTTTGACCTCCGCAACCCGCAGGGATAGCGATATTCCATGGTTTAGACTCTTATTTCTCTTAGCGTTATCCCAGTTTCAATCTGGGGTCCGCTTACTAGTCTAACCGGATTTGGCTGAATATTTTTTATTATTTATTAGCTTTTCCACGAAGCGACTGCCTGTCAAAGATCTTTATGACAACAGGGACCGACGGCTTAACGTGCTCTCTGAGGCACGGGACAAGCGATAATTAACAATTCAATACGCACATAACTCCGAAAAGTCATTGGTGCGCGCCGTGGATTCGAACCCGATATCCTCTGCATGGCAGTCTGTTGGTATATCAACTCGGCTATCGCTGCCTTTAAGAAATGAATGAATGAAATACTAAATATAAGTCTTGAGACTAAGATGATAAGAATAACCTGTACGAAAACATCGATACTGAATCTTTTTACTGATAGACTGGTATGATTCTGCCACTCAGAAAATATCCAACAAAATAAAATCATAGGAAAAAGATTGTCAAAGGTATATTAATATATCATAAATAATATATCATAATTATCAATGTTTATAACTTTACAACTGCCGTATGAATAGTTATATTACACGCGGAGCTTACATAAGTAAGTATATTGAAAAGAATACTTACACGTCTAATCGGTTTATGATGGACGAGGCTCATAATAAACGAAGGACTTTTATTCGCAAATTGCCTGTTGCCAACCATCAAGTCTAATATTGAACATATATTTAAAAGCACTTAGCATCAGCTTAGCTACATCATCAATCATCGTCATATACAAAGGCTAAGCGACCGCAAACATACTCAAGACATCGTCTAAAGTATCAATCAGTAAGTAGCTAAGTAGCAGTATACAAGCTAATTCGTAATTGATTGTTGACATATAAATAAGCTTATAACACCGAAAGGTTCAATCTGCGAAGTAGGCTGATCAAACATTATGACTTACATAACCTATTCATACACACAAAGGTGCACTCTCAAAGAAACTTCAATCTTATGTTAAGAAAAGTACGGTTTGTTTTCGTTTGGAAGGTATATTTCCCAACTTGGTAAAAGTGGTGCACCGTCAGCAAACACACATTAGACGAGTGGGCGATGACAGATTTTAAAAGGTCACGCAAATCACGTAACACTTTCTTGAATTTTATATTATGCGACCGACGTGTTTCGTCTGCTGACGGTACAACGACGTCTGCGCAACGTATGGGCGTCTCCAGCGTGCTATTTTCGAATTTAAATGTTACTCTACATTAAGTAAGAATGGGCTGAAGATGTTCTTATGTAATTCAGCTCTCATTATGTGTGTATACATGGTGCTTAATTTACTGGTATAGATGGTGTTGCGTTTTTATCTCATAATTGTTGTTTTCTTTATACTTACGTTAATTATTATTATGTTTCTAATTAGTGAAACATTGTTAAGCAAGCATTGGAGAGGAGTAGGTACTTGGAGCGTGAGTGGAAAATCTACAAAATAATGTCTGTAAGCCTTTTTTTTAAATCGTGGAACGAAAAAGGTCAATTTTTTAACTTAAAGTGATTCTACCAACCTAGAATTATGCCAGATAAAAATTCTTAATTTGGTTGTAGTTTTAGGTTTGTTTGCCACCCAACGTGTCATTCATATCTTATTTTTTGTTTATTTTAACCCAGAGAAAAGTTAGGATTTACTTACTATCTAAAGACTTCGCATTTTTGGACTTATGAGGTCAATCACATAAAGTTAATACTAATATAATTATGTCAGTGTGTAAAACGAGCCTACTTCATTGCGGATTTCTTAAACATATACCTGTCTCTGACTGCAGTTTATCAGCGCGAGTTAGGAAATATCCCTCACGGATGTGAACTTTGCAGTAGTGATGGCAATGTGAATCATTTAAATGACTTAACCTTTCGTCCGTAACATGCGACATCCGTGATACGGTCACACGGTAATGTCTCGAGAATCGAACACACGCTCAGATAACTAACTTGTGTACTGGTGAGAGGGCGAAACGGATGCGAAAGCGATGACTTTAAGATACGAAAAAAATATTTTTTTTTTCATAGATCAGGCTGTGTATTCTTAGCACTATAGGGGATACGTACGGCTTTAATCTCGCATCTCAACTCGATTGCATTGGCTCTCAACTGCCTGATTGGTTTGCTCTATAGATATAGTAATATGGTTTGCACCGAGTTCTACAACGTTTTGACGCGGGCTAATTAGTGTGTTGGAAGCCGTGTGTGTGTTCGAATCGAGACGCCGTACCTAATAACCAGAAGTAGCATCCAGGAAACACTTCTCATCAAAGAACGAAAAGAGTTTAAAGAGAAGATTTAGAAAATTGAAAGAGTGCTCCGTTGTTTTGACTAACAAACTAAACGCTCACACCGGATAGCGCACATTCGTTTGTTTGATTGTAATGTCACGTGTTCAGTTTCATTAAGATCTATTAGGCTGCACAACATTTTGTACAGGCAAGCAAATGCGACAAAAACTGTATACTTTATGAGCATTTCTCGAAAACACTACGAGTTTCACTTAACTCTCTATGTCATAAAATATCGTTGGAAAAACGTGGCGAAGCGCGATGTAATATAAAGCTGTTAGGGAGTGTCTAAAAATACGTGGCTAAACAGCCATGTTTGTAGAAGTCAAAAGATTTCTCCCTGGAGCCTTCACAAAGTCTCCCACACACTTCATAAAACAGACCTATAGTTTCAATGTAAACTAGCCGGTCAGGAAAACACCCAATGGAAACCGCCCTTTGCAAACTATTAGATCACTTTACCACAGCACAACTATGTGATCTAGCACATGCTAATGTATGCATGCACTAATATCCGTATATCAGTGTGTGTTCATTAATGGGTGCATTAGATCTTGAGTCAGACTGACCTCAAAGTTCACTTAATGTCCACTATGCTTACATTTGTGTTGAAGTAGTTATCAGTGTCTCTATCGTCGTGTTTGTATCGAGAGCCAATCTGATGGATATGTTTGTGATAGTTGCATGTGATGAATGAATGTGTAAATAAGCACGACTGTGTCTATTTATAGATAAAGGGGCAAAGTAAACTGAGTCCTGCTCAGGTCACGTTAAGTCAGTGTCGTTACCAATTGCAACAGCAATCATTGAAAATTTTAGTTTTAATAAATATTTAAATAATAAACCCTTTATTTTAGGTCCCAGTCATACTACTCTGCTGGTATCTAAACTTTTGCTGAATTTCGAGACCGTCTTAAAAACAAGGCAGCTTAAATTAATTTCCGTTAAATTAACAACGAAGAAACATCAATCGTAGGTACTTGTCGGTTTTCGGTTGTTGATTATTGGTTGAATAGTTAGCAAAATGTGTTAGTATCAATAAGTAAATATATTATTTATTAATTTAATTCTTAAGATCGATAGATCATAGTATACACAAGAGATGATGTTGGTATTATTCGTGATAATAATTCTATGATTAAAATGCCAGATATATTTATTCTGGTATTCTATCAGGCATCATAATTACACTTAACCAATTGAACTTGTCCACAATTTCAGCACTTAAATGGCAATTGAATGAGACATATTTTGTTATTAATTATTGTTAAACTAAGTACCTAGTATACATACTAGGTACTTAGTACTAAATTATTTTTAATCAGTACACGTTTTTTTAACTTTATTATTCGATAAATTATACAAGCCAAATCAATAGCTACCCGGTTTACCTAAATATAATTTTACATAATGTATTCTTTAAGCCGCGATAGCCCAGTGGGGAGACTGACGGACTGCTACGCAAAGGGTCTCTGGTTCGAAGCCACGGCACGTACCAATGTATTTTCAAAGTTATCTGCGTATTAATTTGTTAATGAACGCTTGCTAAACGGTGTAGGAAAAGATAGTAAGGAAACCTGCATGTCTGAGAGTTCTCCATAAATTTCTCGAAAGACGTGTGAAGTCTGCCAACACGCACTTGGCCAGCCTGGTGGACTATGGCCTTACTCTTCTCATAGTGAGAAGAGGCCCGTGCCTAGCAGTGGACAGCTTATACATAGGGCAAATGATGAATTTATTCTTCAAATTACAATTTTATTATAATCTGAATATGCGAAAGATGATTAAATAATCTTACAAAGCAAAAGTAGCTAACGATCTATCTTACCTTGAGATTTAAGAAAACTTATCACGGAAAGTCAAAGGGAAAACCATATAGTTATCCTCCTTACAAATGTCATATTAGGTAAATTAAACTGAAATGTCAGAGAGTTTCCTACTAACATCGTTTATTATCTTGTGAATCTGTTCAACATTGCATGTTTTATTTATTAATTCCATTTTATTTATATATTCTGAATTTATATCTTACACCTATATGTCCGTGTGGTGACGGATTAAGAATACGGAATGTCACTACCCCATATCATCCCATGGGTGTCGTAAGAGCCGACAGAGGGAGCATATTATGCAGAAAACAGCACTGTAAGAGAAGGAAAACTTGATACAAACCCTATACCAACCCGTTTGGCCAGCGTGCTATAGTAGGCCAATTCTTCCTTTCAAAGGAGAGGCCTAGTCCAGCAGTGGACTGTTAAAGGATGATGATGACCTATATAGTATGTACTACCTATGTCTTCTGAATTTACTTTAAGACATTCAATTACTGTTCGAAAACAGGAAATAAGTACTTGATATTATAGAGCAATTTAGTGGGAAATTATTTTAACAGCTAACTGAGAGTCTACATTTTCTCATTAAGTTTAGGAGTAAAGCATAAAAAATATTCATGTATACATACATACATACCTTAACGCCTGTTATCCCCGAAGGAGTAGGCAGAGCTGTATTACACACCCACACTTCGCCAGTTATGTTTCGATCCCAATGTGATAGGGGGTCGAGCCTATTGCCATCTACTGGGCACATCATTAAGCGAGCGATAATTAATTTATAATGCACACATAACTTCGAAAAGTCAGAGGTGTGTGCCCGGGGTACCCGGGGATTGAACCCGAGACCATCGTCTCGGCAGTCCGTTACGTACACCACTGGGCTATCGCCGCTGCATGTATTTACTATCTTTTACCGTGAGGTGTAAGGTGTGATTTCCTTATCCGGGAATATCGTTTACTACTCAGTGATATTCAGTACAGGTACAGTTGGAGCCTGCTGGTCTAATGGTTAGTGGCCCTGCCTGCTACGCCAAAAGATGTCATTTCTACCCATCCAAGTCAAGTCAAGTGATGAGTAGGTGGGATAATTTTTTCTATGGCTGGTTGTATGTTGATGTTTCAATGTTTTGTTTCAATTTTTGTACGTATTCATAAATATAAGCATCAGAATGTTTGTGAATTACTGGATTACCGAAGTACAGGTCCTGATTAGTTTGGGATCAGATGCTGTTTTGTGTGTGTCCCATATGGCATACTATACTAAAGCAATGAATACAGATTTACATAGAAGCGCAGTTCTTAAGGATTTCGTGTGCCTGTCTTCAGTTTAGTTCGTAGTTGGCGCCGTTGGCAGCGCTGGCGTCGTACTCAATCTCTCTTGCTCTCGCAGTTAAGATACACTCGAGGAACGTTCGTCTCTCTTGCTCTCGTAGAGAAAGCTGTCACAGCGCGACTGCCACGCCGCCAAGCGGCAATTTGGGTCACAGAAAGTTTGTCTTCAGAGCGTCTGAAGCTAGAAACAGGAAATTCCAGCAAAAATGAAATGCAATGAAAGCAGAAATTTCGGCAGCGGGTTCTTTTTACGTCGTGCGTCATAGGAAGGTCTTTTTGATTTAGGGTGGGCCAAAGAGTATAAAATAAAAGTTGAAAGTTTGGGGCAGGTGAAGCTGTGAGTGCTAGCATTATCATAAACACCATTCATGGCTAGTGTAATGCAACAGACGAATACGTGAATGTATGAAAGTACAAAATACTATTTCGTGTTGTAGACTATAACATACACATTAGCCATGGGTGACTTTCGATGCTTTTTGCACATATAATGACTTATATGTATTGTGCAAAAAGCAATATTCATGTATGGACTCTCATAAACAAACCCTGTATGAAAGTAAAATTACGAACATAAAAATAAGGAATACCTATTCATTTATGGATAGTGCTTACAGAATCGCAATGTATTCATTTACTAACTATTAGACCACCAGGCCAGAATTTGTCTGTATATATAAAATTATTTCACAGCCAAAACAATTGGGCTCAAAAAGCTGTTGGCATGTATGTTCCTGGAAGACCGCAGCGGTGTACTAAGAGGGATTTTCCCGAAATACACACGGGATCGGCCAAGCAGCGATAGAAGCTCGGCTGAGTGGTGAAACCGAGAAACTGCTACGCAGAGGTCTCGGGTTCGAATCCACGGCACGCACCAATAGCTTTTCGAAGTTAAGTGCGTATTAAATTGTTAATTATCGCTAGCTTATCGGTGAAGAAAAACATCGTGAGGAAAGCTGCATGTCTGAGAGTTCTCCATAATGTTCTCGAAAGACATGTCAAGTCTGCCAACCCGCACTTGGCCAGCGTGGTGGACTATGGCTTTACCCTTCTCATAGTGAGAAGAGGCCTGGGCCCAGCGGTGGGACAGTATAAAGTGCTGATGATTTACACACGGGATCGGGGAGAAACAGTTAAATAAAAAAAAATTGCCAAGTGCATGTGAACGCACAATGTGGGATTCTTTAGTGGCTCTTACACAATTTACTAAGCATAAAATTAGTTCTAAGGATATAACAATATTAATTTTATCGCTTGAAAATGTTAGTTTAAGTTAATCGACTATTACTCGATAATTAGTTAATTCTAATGAGCCGCTACATTTTTTATTGAAAGTTCTTCATGTATGCAAATATTTAACATACATACATACATACATAGACTCACGACTGTTTCCCGAAGGGGTAGGCAGAGACTACGGAACGCCATTTGCAACGATTATACATATCTCTCTTGCTTCATTCACTCCTATAAAATGTCTCATGCATGCTCTTTGCGTTAATATTTAGATTTAGCATATTTTATATATATCTGGAGTCTGGTAATGAGCCCGGTACGGCAATAGGCTTGCTCCCTATTACGTGGGACCTAAAAATTCATGGCGAAATGTGGGTGTAATATTACACCTCTACCTACCCCTTCAGGGATACAGGCGTGAGTCTATAAAAATTTTTTTTTAACATATATCGAAATACTTATAATAATCAATCGTGAATGACGAATAATTCGGTAATTATTTCTTATCCCACGCTGTCTAGAAACTGAGCCACAGAACAGATGCAGCCATGTACAAAGATAGACAGCCAAACGTCGGTGAGTCACTAGGCACTCCAACTTACCTCGTACAAGGTAAGAGACAGCTAATTCAATTCTTTAAAGTCAAGGACCTTCTTAACTGTCTACTCTGAGTCACGTTAGTTTATGTAATAAAAAGGTGTTTAAGACCGTTTTAAAGAGTACATTAAATTTGTATGAATGTTTAATCTTATTTCTTCTTCGCAAGAAAACTATGACCACCTCGGGATCCTCCCCCACCAACTACGAAGTGATTGCTGAGATTCGATCGCTACGACTGGATATGGTGAACATGCAGTCCGATCTCAACAAACGACTTGACGACCTACTGTTAAAGTTCAGTGACTATGAAGAACGCCTAAAAACACTCGAACAAAAGGAAAAGGAAAACCAGATTCTTAAAACGCAGATAGCCCAGCTGCAGGGCCAACTAAACAAGCAATCACACATTTCACTTCAGTCTGAAATAGAAATACTAGGTCTTACTGAAACCCCAGGAGAAAACCCTTACCATCTCGCCTTGACAACTGCGGACAAAATCGGGATTAAGCTAGAAGAACAGGACCTAGATTACGTTTCTCGAGCTGGTGCACTTACGAAAGGCAAACCAGATGGAAATCAGCTGCCGCGACCGCTAGTGGTCTCCTTTACTAGAAGATCAAAAAGAGAAGACGTTCTAAAAGAAGCCAAAATCCGTCGCAAGCTGGATAGTCAAGAAATAGTTGGTTCGGGGCCGCAGAGAAAAGTTTTTGTAAACGAACGTCTTACCTATGACACTCGCCGACTTTTTCGAGCTGCACGCAACTGGACTCGAGAACACGGATACAAGTACTGCTGGGTGCGAAACGGTAGTGTCTATGTCAGAAAACGGGAAGGACGTGAAGGCTCTCCACCGTTGCAAATCCAACATCTTGAAGACTTGGAAAAACTATCAAACAGACAAACTTCAGGCGAGGAAAAAGAAGACTATAAATAACCAGTTAAGTTTAGGCACTTTGCTCTCTTGTACTCTATTGTTTTGTTTCAAAATAGTTTTACTGATTTTCAATCACACTCCTTTTCTTTCAAATTATGGTTATACTTGCTTTACACACACATTTCACAATATTCCATCACATACAACAACACTTACTCATTTGACAGCTTCATTATTTCACTGTGCGAAATCTAACTGCCAAACTACAAATTATTACGTCATCATATATACATGCATGCCTTCTATATTCACTAATAATGTTAACCCATATTTAAACTCTACGATCATCTCACTCGGTGTAAAAATGGCATTCGTTAATAACAGATATTCCATAATTATATCAAAAGTATCATTTAAAACCTATGACTACCCTTGATCTACTAACTGATATAGATAACTCTTTAAATGTTGAATGCCATATTGTACCATCCCCAGAGGAGTGTGGCAAAATTATCAATAAGTACACTATAAAGGGTTTAAGCGTAAATATTAGAAGCATGCAGCAAAACTTTGACAATTTTTTAGTGACTCTTGCTAGATTTAACATTTCATTCGATTACATGGTCCTTAGTGAATGCTGGTTAAAAGAATCTTCCATTATTAAACAGATTGCTGGTTATAAATCATACAATACAAAGAAATATATTAATAAGGCAGGAGGTGTTATAGTGTACGTAAATAATAAATGGTCTACTAAAGCTTTTGAGCCTAACATCGATGACGCAAATGTCTTATGTGTTGAAATTCCAAATGCTCTCACTATAATAGGTGTATATCGTTCACCATCATTTAAAAACCCCTCAAAATTCTTGACATCATTAGATCAAAATCTGAACTCGCTTAAAAGAACTCCATGTCTTATTGTTACTGGTGATATAAATATCAATATCATAGGTTCCTCTATTTCTGAAGAAATTACATCCACCTATCTAACTCTCTTGTCTGAACACAGTCTAACCTCGGGTGTGAACATACCGACGCATGGTGAATCCTGTATAGATCACATATTCGTCCCTTTCAACTCTCAAGCGGAAACAGTTGTGTGTCCCACTGATCTCACTGACCATAGTATCACTATGTTAGGTATAACCACTAAGCCCTTGCAATCATATACTAGAAATAGAACCAGGATAAAAGTAGACTATGACAGTCTTAAGTCTGAACTTGAATGCACGGACTGGTCCTTTTTGAAACTTTCTTCCCTTGAAACTATGGTATATGACTTCACATCTATTCTTACAAACACAATATCCAAACATTCTCATACAGTCAAAATCAGCCATTCAAAATTCAACATTCTACCTTGGATGACTCCTGGATTAATACGTTGCGGGAAACATAAGGACAAACTACACCTTGAGTCTAGGAAACATCCAAATGATATCACAAAAAGACTGATCTATTGTAGGTACAGAAATTTCTACATCAAACTTCTCAGAGATCTGAAAGCCGAACACGATGGCAAAGAGATAAATAAAAACAAAAATATACCCAAGAGACTTTGGCAGTCTGTAAATAAAATCTCTCATAGACCATCAAAAAAGGGGAATAGTTCTCTGGAGGATATCAATAGCATTCGAGGGTCTCTGAAGGCATCCTTAGAGGCATGTAACGATCATTTCTCAACGGTGGGCCAAAAATTGGCTAAGAACATATTCGAAACACTTAATGTCTCTCAAAAATCCCTTAAAGACAAAATTGAAATTAAACAAAAAATATTAGACTCAATTTTTATTACTCCCACGGATCCTGAAGAAATAACTTCACTCATAAAAAATCTTAAATCTGACAGCTCGCCCGGTCTCGATAACTTAAGCAACAATATACTTAAAAGTATAGGACACCTAATAGCAGAACCTCTTTCTATTATATTCAATCTGAGCATAGAATCAGGCACATTCCCTAAAACCTGGAAGACTGCAGCGGTTGTACCTATATTTAAGGGAGGACAAAGGGAGGACCCCACTAATTATCGCCCAATTTCACTTCTGGGTAGCATTTCAAAGTTGCTTGAGCGTATCATAAACAAAAGACTCGTGGCTTTTTTAACCAAAAATAACGTAATTAACGACCGTCAATTCGGATTCAGGCAGGGGAGATCTTGTGAGGATGCTGTTACTCTTCTCACTGATATCGTAGCCTCTCACCTAGATAAAGGGTCTAAATGTATCGGTGTTTTCTTAGATCTCGCCAAGGCGTTCGACTCCATACCAATTTCTATTCTACTGAAGAAACTGGAAGCCTATGGTATAAGAGGAACGGCTCTGAGTTGGTTCGCAGATTATTTGTCGGGACGTTATCAGTGTGTAAAGCTTTTCGACGTAACTAGTAGTTTAAAACCTGTAACCTATGGCATTCCACAGGGAAGCATTCTGGGACCCACTCTGTTTCTGCTTTACATAAACGATATCGCCTGCCTTCCAATACAAAAATCGGAAATCATATGTTATGCGGATGATACGGCTTTTATCTTCCATGACAGCTCTTGGCTTGGTGTCTGTCGAAATGTAGAAAGAGGCATGGCAACAATATCCAGCTGGTTGCATCACAACATATTATCCCTCAACACGTCAAAAACAAAGTTTTTGTGCTTCCACAAGACGGCTGCTTCCGCACCTCTCTCTTTAACTGCCTTGAAGATCCATTCAATTAACTGTAAGTTCGAAGTGCTAGGCAATACCTGCGATTGCAAAGTAATCAGTCGGGTAGATTCTCTTAAGTATCTTGGTGTAGTTTTAGACGAGAAGCTCACATTTAAGGAACATGTGGCTGAAATGTGTGGGAGGGTGAGAAAGGTTATATACGTAATGAAGAACTTACGTGATGCAATCAATGGTAAAATACTAAGAATGGTGTATATGGCTCTCTGCCAGTCCCTTATTAATTATTGCATCTTAGCTTGGGGCGGTTCACCTACATCATTTATCCTACCTCTTGAAAGAGCCCAGAGAGGAGTATTAAAAACAGCTTTAAAAAAACCCCTTCGATATCGCACTGACGCTCTATATAAAGAGGCTGGGGTGTTGAGTGTCCGGAAGCTGTACATTGCCAGGGTAGTGTCTGCTGTTCATAAAAATGTGATAAATTCTGACAATTACAACGATATATACAAAAAACGCATTTTTAAGTTAAGTAAAATACGTACTGCTACTTCTTTTGCGCACCGTTTTGGAAGCTTTCTTTATCCATTTATATATAATAAATTCTCAAATATTTTAAATCTAAAAGACTGCACTGTAAAAGAAACCAAGAGACTGATTACGACTATGTTATTGAAGTGGAGTTATTCGCAGACTGAAGAAGTGCTGCGGGTAATTAAATGAGGCTGCTGCAATCTCACACACACACAATCTAATATTCTTACACAACAGCGCACACACGCGCTAACGCATGCACACACACACATTCACATACACACACACACACACACACACACACACACACAATCACACCCAGACTTACACACAAACACATACACACATAAACACCCATTGTATATCCTTAAGACATTTAAAATATAACTTTTTTTTTTTTCGTTTTGTTTTTGTACTTAATTTCAACTTAATTTTTGTTTGTTTTGTTGTATTCTATTTTGCCGTGATTTTGAATGTAAATCGTTTGTTTCCCCCACAGGACAGGCTATGCCTAGTGTGTGGGATAGGAATGTTTTATTTTTGTAAGGCTCAAATGGAAATAAAGATTTTATTATTATTTATTTATTATTTTACTTTTTCATAGACTCACGCCTGTATCCCTAAAGGGGTAGGCAGAGGTGTAATCTTAATATATAAAATCCTTGCGTTACTTACTGACTGACAGACACGCTACAGCCGAAACTACTGGGCGCAGGAAGCTGAAATTTGGCATGTATGTTCCTTGGGGACCGTAGGGGTGCACTAAGAAAGGATTTTCCAAAATACCCATGGGATCGGCCAAAACGGGTAAATTTAAAA
The DNA here is from genome assembly GCA_944739405.2 of Euclidia mi. NCBI lineage: Eukaryota > Metazoa > Arthropoda > Insecta > Lepidoptera > Erebidae > Euclidia > Euclidia mi. Next base: position 20,044,479 of record OX123202.2, on the reverse strand, counting down.
AAAATGCAGGCGTAGCTGCTGGCATCCTCTAGTGTTTTAAATATAACACCCACATTTTGCCATGAATTTTTAAGTCCCACGTAATAGGGGACAAGCCTATTACAGTTACCGGGCACATCACTAGACGCCGTGCTGCTACTGAGAATTGTGAAAAACCCAGTATCACTTTTGCCCGACCCGGGAATCGAACCCGGGACCTCCGATCAGCAGTCGCATACGCTATCCACTGTTAAATCTTAGAAGAAGTAATTAACGAAAGAATAGGTTAATTCAATCTCCAATAATTTGTATAGGTGTATATTAATAGACACTACTGTTTTTAAATCTCTGAGTCATGACAAAATTAAATAATAATGAGGTTTTTAAGATTGTAACAAAGAGAACATTTGTACGAAAAATTTAACACAGGAAATAGACAAAGGAAGAAAGTTTCACTATTTGTACACATACACGAATTACGTAACCGGTCTATTTCGTATCATTATTTTAAAAATAAAAGTTCCAAGGTAAGTCTTAACTTGGAATTGGAATGGTTGGAATTTGTTTAAAGCCATTCCATTAAGTACAAACTAAAAGGATGTTATTAGTATGTAATTGTCTTGGAATTCAAATACATAAGTTCTCTCCCTCAATCAAGGTTGAGCCGTACGATGGCTGTTGAATGCGGGCCATCAGCGGGCTGAGTCAGTTATAAGCGTCAGATGATATCCTGCATTGTACTTGCATCTAAACCTATTATGTCTGGACTTCAAAAGAATATAAACGAAGAGATGAAATATAATGAAATGACAAAAAAAGCAATGACTCTGAGTTTGTTTCGGCCTTTCTTCTCAAGAAGTCATTTAGCTAGGAAAAGCCGGCATCATCTAGAATAGGGTTTTAAATTGTATAAGTGATGTAAACAACCAAAATGCAGAAAAAAATAAGTCTTTATGTCTTTATAAGTATCAATCCAAAAAATCCATTTATTATCCAGTACATTTTGTTTAAACACACGAGTCTCCACTAAGTTACTAGTACCATGTTAATCTGTAATAAATGTTATGAATATTTATTTTAAGAGTTCGTTTGATCGCACGGGGATTTGGTCTGTGGAGATCGAACCCGTATCCTTAGGCACAGGGACGCAGTAAATCTATTACACTTTATCTAATAAACTAGATGAGCCCGCGGTTACACCCGCGTTATTTAAGGCTACTGTTCCGCTCCCGTGGCTCGTAGCGTGATGTTATACATCCTTTAGCCTGCCTCGATAAATGGGCTATCTACACTGAAATAATTTTTCAAATGGGACCAGTAATTGCTGAGATTAGCGTGTTCAACCAACCAAACAAGCACACTCTTCAGCTTTATATATTAAAGTATAAGATAATAAATACCTTGACATAATATTAGCATACATTTTTCAAATCATCTTTCAAGTAGATGATTATTTCTAAGGCTCAGTTTACACACCGCGTTGATAGAATTTTAAGTGGATATCAGAAAAATAAATGTAAACGCGTTTAGATTTTTGATGAAAGATATTTTTGGAATGGAATCATTGGTGCGTATTAATATGTACCAAGGTCTTGAAATATGTAATGATTTTCGCTACAATTCGAATATGATTTTGCGGTACATACACTGAGGGTACCGCCGAATCCAATTTAAGAGTCAGTAGTCTCTAAATTACAAACGTTAAGGTCAAAGCTAAATGCGTGTACACCGTTTTCTATAAGATACAGTACTTCCGTAAACGCAGGAACTATTACAATGACCATAATCTTAATCGTATGTACCGTGACATCTCCTTGACTCGAACAATACATTCAAAACTCCCATAGTAAGAATCGAGCAATTAAATTGCAAAACCCATACGTTATTGCGGCAACACTCAAATTCTGTAAATACGTGACTGGTAAATAGGGTTGCCAAATGTTACCGCCTGGCTTCTAGGCTAATAGTCCTATGGTTTGAAACCAATTTTTTAACGCCTATTTTACCTTAAGGGTGAAATGTTAGTTATAAAAAACCTTCCTTTTAATCAATGCCCTCGGTATAGAAGAAACTCTATGTCCATTTCTTGTTTCTGACAGGCTGAAGTTAGGTTCAGAAAATTTACATGCCATTTTAATTTTTTATGTTACATTTATAATAAAATCTATAAAACAGTAATTATCTATCTATTTGTTAGTACTTTCTCTCGTATATGTTCTAATCAATTATATTGTATTTTTTTACAAAATGAATTTAGTTCGGAAGGTGATACAATATGTTGGTATGCATTTACAGAATATTTTCAGGGGTGAATATACTACTATAACTGAATACAAATACATGAAAAAATTACTCACTAAAACATAAAAAAAATCCTGATCATTCATTTAAAAAAATTCGGCTCAGTCTATTGACCGCCGCCGCCGCTCAGCAGGTCGCCGCTCGCATTGCAATTACCTAACACACAAACGCGCGTACCTACCCACATAGTCTTATTCTGCACCAGTAAATAGTTTTTTCTGATTTACTATCGAAGTAACATTGAAAGAAAATAGGGTCTTACGTCATCGCACACTGTTTGAAATAATTTTAGGTGAACAAGTAGTATATATTGTGTTATTAAAATATTTTGCAAATACAGATCAACATTGTATACTGTCAAAAGTGTGAGCTATTATTAACTTTGATTGACACGTAATTTGTAATAATTTACTACAGAATTCAATATTCGATATATCCATTTATAGAGATTTTAGATTCATCTTTGACATAAGCTCCATACAAAATATGTCAAACACGAATCTCGAATCTTAAAATCCATGGATAGATTGCATATTGAAACCGGTCGTTAAACAAACGAGAAATTATACATACATATCGTCACGCCTTTTATCCCCGAAGGGGTAGGCAGAGGTGTATTTCTACACCCACTTTTCGCCAGATATACTTTAGTCCCACGTAATAAGGGGCGAGCCTATTGCCGTACCGGGCATATTTCCAGACTCCGTGCTGCTACTGAGAATTTCGTGACAGAAAACCCAATAACACTGCCCGACCCAGGAATCGACCCGGGACCTCCCGATCCCACGCGCACATTTATGCCGCGAGACCAACGAGGCAGTCGTATAGGGTTTGATGTCGAGTTTTCCGTCTCTACGCAAAGATGGTATTTGCATCGTGTTATCCCTTAGTCGCCTCTTACGACACCCACGGGAAGATAGAGGGTGGTGACACTTGTATTCTATGCCGTCAACCACACGGCAAACGAGAAATTATAAAGTAACCATATCAATTAAATGAGTACTTTGCCAATATTTCCCACAAAGTTTCTATTCTATTGGAGACATCCTAAAAAAAGGACAGGTCAGAAGTACCCTAAACAGAAGAGCATGCATGAGAAACTTGATGGGAGTGAAGGAAGCAAGAGTGGTATGTCAGGATTGTTGCAAATGGCGTTCCGTAGTCTCTGCCTACCCCTCCGTGAAACAGGCGTGAGTCTATGTATGTATGTTTCTGTTTAACTAGACTACGCTCACGGCTTTTTTTTTTTTTTGATGTCGGGTTGGAAAATCCTCATGGAGTCCCTTCGACCTGGGGGGGAAGGACGAAGGGGACTGTCAGACTCTTACTGACTAAAAACCAACCCGTGCTCCTCATGTACCCATGTGTCGGAGGATAGGGTTTCACCAAAGCATTCCTCGCTACCCCCGACGGGTATTGGCCCGCCAGATGGTCAGGCGGGCCCCGAACGAAACCCCCTTGGCGGCAGATGAAGGTGTTGGGCTCCACCGCCAAAACACCCAGTGGCCACAGAGGATAGGGAGGACGGCAACGCAACACTGCATCTCCTCTTCCTCTGCGGCCCCACCGCGACGCATCGAATGGTGCGCCCCCACTTGGTCGCGGGATATAGGGCGCGCGGCAACGCAACACCGACACGCCTCTCCTTCGACCGCACCGGACTGCGAGGAACAGACAGAACTGTCTCCCGCACCCGCACCATTTGACGCATCCTGCGCAGGCCTCTCCAAGCCCACGCGGAGCATCCCCTCCTGGATCCCTCTAAGCTTCACCGCGGGTGACCAATCCACGGTTACTGAGCCCCCCCACCACGACAAGGTGGAGATCCCACGGGGGGGACGCTCACGGCTTCACCTGTGTAGATACTACACATTTTACCCCCTTAGGAGGAGAATTTTCATAAATTCCTCGCTTAGAGCACAGTGTGTGTGTCTCATTTTAGCTTTAGTAGTTTCAGCTGTGTCTTGTCTATCAGACAGTCAGTAACGCAGGAATTTGAAAGTCTATATATACTTTTTTTTTTAAATAAAACGAACTGATAAGGAATAAAAGCTAGATCAATTACAACGTTCAGTATCATGTAGCAACCCTAGCGGTAAACTGCCTACGATGCATGGCTAACATGTAATACACAAACAAAGATTTATCTTAATTATTTATCAAACCGCAACAGCAATTATATGCGAATCATGCACTTCACGTAATGGTAAGTACATACTGTACGAATATGAGCAAAGATCTTTGTAGATGCTTAACATATATCCGAAAAATAAATAAGATATTTATTTTAAAAAGACGGCGCCTGCACTACGTATTAATAATCGACTTTATAATGTGCCCGCACTATGAATAAATCGTATGTCACGTAAATCTTTGCAAAATGGACACAAAGAACAGAACAGACTGAATATTTCTAACCTTTTTCAAGGTAGTAGAGCCTTGCTGATTTCAGCATGAATGGGCCGGCCTGACCGGGGAAGTACTACCCTCTCACAGAAAATCGACGTAAAGTAACAGTACCTAAACTGTTGCGTTTCGTTCGGTGAGTGAGAATGCCGGAGGCCCTATCCCCTATTCCTTCTCCCTCATCCCACTCCTCGTCCTATCCCTTTTGCCAACCCCAAGGGGCGGCAACACACTTGTGACTCCTGTGGTGTTGCTTGTGTCCATGGGCGGCGGTAATTGCTTACCATCAGGCGATCCGTCTGCTCGTTTGCCGCCTATGATTATATAAAAAAAAAACTCACCCCTACCTACCTAAGCAAGATTGATACTATTCGATACTATTGCTTTTTCACATATAAAAGTATACCTAACCGTAAGATTGTGGCTTTAGCTAACTTAATGCGCTCCAATATCGATGATTGCCGAATGACGAAAAATTGCAAATGGAAATTTCATTTTGCTAATATTATTTTCAAATTTAGTTGGTATACGTTAGGCATACCTTTGTAATATGACGGTCACCTGACATGTCCACAGATTATGTACGGATCGCCGCATTAAATTATTTGCGCTGTGTAACGTGTATCTGTGTCGAACGTGAGATGTATATTTTCTAAAAAGTGTACAAATTACGGTTCAAAGTTCGATGCCCAGTCAATCACGTTTTGTATGAGATACGGATTAATTATTTTCTTCGCATATGTATTTTGCATGCAATGAATTAATATGTATTTCGAAATATGACGATTTTATGATCATAATATACAGTTGACGCAGCGGCGTCCACATCACTACAACTCACTTTTTTCTTTCTCTTTCAAAAAAAGCAGCGATAGCCGAGTGGAGAGACCGACAGACTGCTACGCAGCGGGTCTCGGGTTTGAATTCTCGGCACGCACCAATGACTTTTCGGAGTTCAGTGCGTATTAAATTGTTAATTATCGCTTGCTTATCGGTGAAGGAAAACATCGTGAGGAAACCTGCATGTCTGAGAGTTCTCCATAATGTTCTCGAAATACATGTGAAATCTGTCAACCCGCACTTGGCCAGCGTGGTGGACTATGGCCTTGCCCTTCTCATAGTGAGAAGAGGCCCGTGCCCAGCAGTGGGACAGTACATAGGGCTGTTGATAATGATTGATGATTAGTTTTTTCGCGACACATGCATTACAAATACTTACTATTTTAAATACGAACTTTCGACTAGAGGAAGCCCAACATTTTAAGTGCTGAACTTGCAGTTGTGGCTCCGCTTCCGGAGCCACAACTGCAAGTTCAGCACGGCTTCCGGCTAATGTGAATCCACTACACAGACAAGCATTTAATAAAGTCAAGAAAGTTGTAAAAATTAATGAGTACTTTTAACGCAAATAGGGTAGCTGGCAGAAAATGTGACAGTTCTGTCGTGTATGAAGTACGTACTACTTATATGTGCGCATATTGATAAACGTTTTTAGGGTTCCGTACCTAAAAGGTACAAAACGGGACCCTATTACTAAGCCTCCGCTGTCTGTCTGTCTGTCTGTCACCAGGCTGTATCTCATAAACCGTGATAGCTAGAAAACTGACTGAAATTTTCACAAATTATGTATTTCGGTTGCCACTATAACAACAAATACTAAAAATAAAGAAAATGAAAATATTAAGGGGCGGGTGGAGGCCCATACTACAAACGTGTTTTTTTTCGTATTTGTTGCTCAAAATTACTAACGATAACAGGTAGACGCTTAAAATTTTCACAGAATATGTAGTTGTATATTACCTTTCAAAATAAATAATTAAATAAAAAAAGTAAATAATAAAGGGCTCCCATACAACAAACGTAATTTTTAAGCAATTTGTTACTCGATCTTAATAAACAGGTAGACACTTAAAAATATTAAAGTATACATACAACAAACGTGATTTTCTTTTATAGATGATGGTACGCCCAATTTTTTTATATAGACGTGATTATACTTATATCTTTGCCTGTTTTCAGATCGTGTGTCACATCACGTTTCCCAACGATGCATCAGAGAAAAAAAGAGGAAAGGTTTTAAATACGACGTACGTTGTGATTCTGCGGTTGGTATTACCCCACAACTTCGAACACATGGGCACATTAGGTACTAGGCGTAAACTATACCTATCAGAGAATAATAGTAATATTTACTGAAATACGTGTCGACCCAAATGTGTCATTCATCATTGTTTGGTAGGAGAATGAGTAATATTGGGTTTTTGATAAAATGTTGACGACCACTGTCAAAGAAGGAGTTTGCAATGTTAGGTTAGAAGAACAAGAATTGTAACAGGATTATAATATTGTTTTAGACTATCTGTCTTACATGACGACACAGTGTATACAAGTACTATAAGCATTGCGGAACAAAAACGCAACTAATAAAAAATATATTGACAGATGGCGTGTATACATGCGTTATAAGAGATCGAAATATATATTTAGACTTACACAAGCTCTACACACGCTTGCACCCTTGTATTAGGAGTACGTTAGTGCAAAATGGTGCCTATTTGGACAGCTGCAGACACTTTTTTTTTGTTGATTACGATGGAAACTCTCCTTATGAGCCAACTCAACTCGACGCCAACCCGGCCAGAGTGTGATCGACCGGGCTTGGGACTGGCGGAGGAGGTGCGTGGAGGCTCTCCCCAGGTGTTCGGGGCATACCCACTAAAACCAACGCGGTGTCCCTACGAGTCCCGTGTAGCGGCGGGGTCACGCGATTCGCAGATAGCATTCTTTGCCGTGACCCCGCCCGGGACTGGCTCGCAGCTGGTGTTGGCAGGCCCCGCCTCGTTATGCTACTTGGTAGGTGGCGAGGACACTACGCCGCCTCCTTGCCTTTTGGAGGACGGGGAGCAGCCCCAGCGCTCGACGTCCGCAGGCACTAAAACGGCCGCGGAGGATAGGGAGGACGGCAACCTGACAACACTGCATCTCCTCTTCCTCTGCGGCCCCACCGCAACGCATCAAATGGTGCGCCTCCATTTGGTCGCGGGAGATAGGGCGCGCGGCAACGCAACACCGACACGCCTCTCCTCCTGCGACCGCGCCCGACTGCGAGGGACAGACAGAATTATCCCCCGCAACCCGCACCTATGGACGCATCCTACGCAGGCTTCACCCAAGCCCACGTGGAGCGTCCACTCCCGGGATCCCTCATAGCTTCACCGCGGGTGTCCAAGCCACGGTTACTGAGCCCCCCCTCCACCACCACAAGGTGGAGATCCCACGGGAGGAGCTGAGGACGCTGAGGTTGTCACTTTACTTTGTCAGTGTCACTTGTTACGATAAGCAGTAGTTTATTTGTGAAGGTATTTGTGCGAGTTTAATTTTTATTTATCGCTAAATAAAAATAATCCATCGGGATTATTTACATTACGTTAGTTTATTTGATATGTTTGACAGTGAGGACAGACAAGGAAATCAAAGAAAGGCAAAATCCTACAAAAATAGATTTGATCCATTTGATCTGGATGATAAAAGTTTTAAATCTAGGTATATATAGATTCACGAAAGCCTATGCAAGGAAAATAATCGATTTGATGAAAGACGACATCAAAAAGGATAAAAGAGGGGGTGCCATTTCACCTGAATTACAAGTTTTAATGGCTCTAAGAAGTTGGGCTTGTCAGGAAATACAAGATGACACAGCTGACTTACATGGCAGTAGTCAACAATCTGTTACTAATATATGTCGCCGAGTAAGTTCCATTTTTTTACCTTTATCAATTATATGATCGAATATTTATATTAGCTAAGAATTCTTTTACTGGAGATTAGGTTCTGCGCGCAAACAATGAAATGAATGTTATTGCCGGAGAAGGCGTTGGGAAGCTATGAGTACAAATCAAAACATATTTATCCTTCAGAAAATAACAACCATTAGTCTCTAGTTTTTGTACATTAGATTAACAGATAAGGGATATTTTTAAGAAGAAACCCCATTTAATATATAATTAAGCTAGTAAAATGCTAGATAAACTATAAAATACAATTAAATAATTAAAACGAAGTTACGAGCAGAAGTTTTTGAACGTACTTCGTAAAAGGTTGCCAGCATAATTATTTGCCGTACACAGCGTGAGTAGTTACACAAGCTTGTCTTTGCGTTTATTAGTAGCGATGTTGCGTTAACCCTGTAGGGTATTATATTGTCTGTGACCCTGTATAACTCCTATACAGACGTTATACGCTGTGTAAGTATTCATACGTTAAACGTGTGAGTAATATTTTTTTATTAGTAAGACAGTAGGTATATAATTATATTGTTTCTAAAGGATTGCGTAGGCAGCCGCGCCGTCCTGCTAGGTGAAGTGACGATTTACGCAAACTGCCTGGCAGCACCTGGACATATGAGGAGACAGAAATCGAGCCCAGCGAAGTACCTTTGGAGAGGCCGTTATTCAGCAGTGGAAAACAGCAGGCTGGTGACGACGACCAAAACATAAATTCTGTCTAAAGTTTCCATGAAGAAGAACCATGCTTTAGCTAAAATCGTATCGTTTAATCGTATCATTTAATAAACATAATATGTCTCTAAAATTGTTCATCTTCACAAAGTTCGGCCGAAGTCAACTGATAATTTAGTACCTATATGTTAAATAACTGCATGTTTAGAATTGAATTAAAATTAACCTAATGGTAAACAACCAAGGCAAGGAATTACGTCATGTATAAATCCGATTCTTTACTACGTTAAATAAATGTAAAATATATTCAAGAATAGGCATACCATGTGACGATTGAGAACAACAAGGAAATTCCTAACCAATACTTGAAGCTCAAAACAATGAATGAAATGATATTGAATGGACCGAAGAAAACAATAGGAAAAGTGACGTATTATTTGTGTTAAGTTAAACTAAATAGGGTATATTATTATCATTTACATTTTATACCTAACTAGACGTCGCCAGCGCTTCGCTCGAATCAATTATAGGTACCTACATAATTATAAACCTTCCTCTTGAATCATTCTATTAAAAAAAAACGCATTAAAATCCGTTGCGTAGTTTTTTAAGATAAGCATACATAAGGACAGACAGACAGAAGAGAGACTTTGTTTTATACTATGTAGTGATTAATGCCTTCTTAATAATAATATTATGAATCAAACGGTGTAAATTTATGAAATAACTAGAGGATGCCCGCGGCTACGCCCGCACATTTTAATATAAGCGTCTAGTCTCAATCTCCTGTGAATTTCGGAAAATCCCTGCACCCCAAGGAACATACATGTCAAATTTTAGCTTCTTGCACCCAATAATTTTGGCTGTGCGTTGTCTGTCAGTCAGTCAGTAACACAAATTATATATCTACATCTACACTAATATTATAAAGAGGAAAAATTTGTATTTTTGTTTGTTTGTAATGGATAAACTCAAAAACTACTGGACCGATTTTAAAAATTCTGTCACCATTAGAAAGTTACATTATCTGCGAGTAACATAGGCTATTTAGTTTTATTTTAGAAAAAATAGGGGTCCGTAAGATATTTGGGTTTTTCGGGTACGCGAAGTAGTGCCTCAGGACGCGGGTGAAACCGCGGGAAACGGCTAGTATATATATATATACCTACAGATGAAATAATATTAAGTAATAAGAAGGCGATCTTATTAATAGAAGGAACGAGGAATCCACGGATTAACCACCCTGACTATTGTAATAGGATAAGGAATAAATGGATTCATGCAGAAATGGATTCCTCTTTCCTTTCATTAGTGTACCATAGAGTTCCACCAAGTAACTGATTCTATCACCTAGGTTAGATCTTGGAGATGGACACAGACCTATTTTTTATTGTAAAATAATAATATTTGAAGGCTGAAATTAGTGTTGCTCAAATTCAGTCTTGGTCTTGCAGTCTTGGTCTTGTTCTTGCGTTTTTGCAAGACCAAGACCAAGAACAAGACCGCGTATTTTTAGCAAGACCAAGACCAAGAACAAGACCGCGTATTTTTAGCAAGACCAAGACCAAGACTGATCGTGCAAGACTTGAGCAAGAACAAGACTAAGCCTGCAAGACTCTTGCGTCTTGCAGCTAGGACTTAGCGCTATTTCACGGAGTACCTAGTTAGGTGTAACAGTTCGGTGTATAGGTACGCTTAGGAATTCTATGAGACGCAAAAAACTGTATCAAAGAATATGAAAAACTGGACCTATGCGCATTACTTTGTATTAATTCTTGGTCAAAAGAATTGATATAAAGTAACATAACCTAATGATAAAGCTGTTGTGTACTGTTATGTTTGATTTGTGTTGTATTTTATTTTTTATTGAAATAAATGATAAATCGTAAAACTCTTTTATTAAATTTCATATAAGTTGAGGGTTCAATCTCTTTCTAGACAGATATTGTTCTTTAAAATACAGTCAAGTTATTGTAATTAATTTGTTTTTTTTACATGTTTTAGCAAATGTAAGCTTATAAATCATAAATGTTTATTAAGAAACAGTTACTTCCATGGAAAACGACATATAGGTCAGTTGATTTTTCGAATTTCTTATCAAATCTTCAGTTATTTATTAATCTGCTTGATCTTTACTATGGCTGTGTTAATTCAAGCTCACAATGTTCCAATTCTAATACGTTTTTCTAAGATTTAAAAACTTTAATAAATAGTAATAGACTGATAGGTAATTGCAAGACTTGCAAGACTCTTGCTGCAAGACCAAGACCAAGACCAAGACTGGGAGCGCAATACCAAGACCAAGACCAAGACCAGGTGTATTGGCGCAAGACCAAGACCAAGACTGGCTAAGTCTTGGTCTTGCATTTGGGCAACACTAGCTGAAATACACATATTTAAGCATATTATAGTTTGTAAATCAAAGTTACCTAGTCACAATGTCTATGAATAAAGTAGATATTAGGCATGGGCGTTTTCGGTTTTTTTCCGCAAACCGATACAAATCTGATTTCAGTTTTTGAAATCGATATCAAAAACCGATTTTAGAAATCGATTTCAATAGCGCATGTCGGGGCGTAGTTACTAGTTAGTATCTTATACGACAAACGTAAACAATCGAATTGTTTGTAGTTTGGTTAGCAAAACTACAAAAACTTACATCAAGCAAATATGCTTGCACAGTTTGGTTCGGATTTTTGTAGTTTGGTTAGCAAAACTACAAAAACTTAAATCAAGCAAATATGCTTGCACAGTTTGGTTCGGAATAAATTGTTTGCGTTATAGTGGTATTGTTTAGGCGTTTTCTAAAATCGGTTTTCTCATACTGGAATATCGATACGACATGATTTCTGACTGCAATCTGATTTCAGATTCGTTTTGATATATCGGTCTCATGCCTAGTAGATATTTATAATTATAACCTTTCACATTATCTTATTAATGACTTCCGCGAAACTATAGCACGGATAATGTATGTTTTCTTTCGCTCTAAGATAAATAAGGGTTGTATAAATACTGGGTTAATGTAGTTGTTACTGTTAGTAATTAGCTGTGATTATTCTTTACAACAGCAATTTGTTATCTCTTTCTAACACGCGCTGTTTGCTATATTGCTAACGAGGTAGTTATTAGCTTCGCTGGACCCTGTATGGTTTAAAAACGTAATTTTTAACATTGGCATCTCGGCAATATTGTCCGTAGAAAGCAGTTTTATCATCTGTTAATAATTCAAAAATGCAATTGGTTATAAATGACTGTACATATTATGTGCTTTTGTTACTCAATGGGTTCGAAACCGTCTGGTTGTCTTATATATATAGTCTGAGTATGTTATAGTGTCTCAAAATACAATGCAAACTTTTTTACTCCACGGCCTTAAAAGGTTAAGGCATATCCTTCTCCAGTTACACATGTGGAATGATTTTCATGTTTCCATGTCAGGCACCTAAATGTGCAGTATATTTGTCCGTTCCTTCGATATTTGGAAAATCACCCCATCCCAAGAGCCTGATTCAACATTTTTCATTAGGTACAGTGCCATTACCTTACTGTATTTGAAATTAAAAAACCATATGATTATTAATAATCATTGGAAATCACGTTCTAAACACGCTATGTAGTATTTATGACATCATAGTTTCGAAGCGTCAGTGTGACTGTGAACTAATTATTTTTACGTAATGTAAAAAGAGTTCAATTATCCCACAAAAAGCATTTGTTCCTGCAGACTCCTGATGTGTACGTATGTATTTGTTCAATTATCAGTAAATACAAATATAAATCAGTTTAGCATTGTAATAAATCGCGTTACAATATTTATAATTGATCATTAATTAAATCTGTTTAATATTTACAAACACGTGTTACCTCGACCCAGCTGTTGTGAAGTTACAATAACATTTATATTTTGCGAGATGAGCGAATTTCTTAGACTCGTATCAGTTCAGAAGTGTCCGTGAAAGCTGTGACTGTGTATTCTAATGTGGAATGTTTTCGGTGACCATTAAGGGCAAAAAGTGATATTTTACGCAGTGGAAATGGATCAGTGAATAACTATGGCCGAAACAAACAAAAGTGCGAAGCTAATGTGATTAAGACTCAATTTTAAGTACTTGGGAAAATTTTAAAAGCAGAACAGTCGTTAGAAGACCAGAAAAGACATCATCAGACAATATTTCAAAATGGCACAGCATTTCAAAATCAACGAATTTCAGAGGAAACTACTAGCACTGTGCTCGTGTATGTTTTGTATTCCAAATAGTTCAGCAACATCAAAAGTAATGATGTTCAAGACAGTGAATGAACTGCAAAGCACAACGAATGGAAGTGTATCAGATGTGCTATTTCATTGGGAAGACTACAGCGTGCTGGCTGCTATGCTGGTTGTATCATGTATGATTGGTATATACTACGGACATTTTGGAGAAAAGCAAATCACTGCAGAAGACTTCTTACTAGCAGGTTCCACAGTATCAACAATGCCTATGGCTCTGAGTCTTACAGCGAGTTTCATAACAGCCATAGAACTGCTTGGCAATCCAGCAGAAATGTATAAATTTGGTGTCCAATTTTGGATGATTTGCTGTGGCTTTCTGATCGTCGTGCCAATTGCCAGTCAATTATACTTACCTGTCTTTATGAAACTACGTTTGACTTCTTGCTACGAATATTTAGAAATGCGCTTTTGCAAGTCAGTACGTCTTTATGCCAGTGGATTGTACTTTCTGCAAATTTTGATGTACACTGCTGTGTGTGTTTATGCACCGGCACTTGCGCTATCTGACGTGACAGGCTTGAATGGCTACTTAGCAGTTTCTGTCGTTTATTTTGTATGCATCTTCTATGGTTCCTTGGGAGGCATGAAAGCAGTCATCATGACTGACATGTTTCAATCAATTGTATTACTTGCATCTCTTCTAACAGTGCTCGTCATGGCTGCAGGGCAAGTTGGTGGACTTGGTCCAGTTTGGGATTACGCGTGGAAAACTGACAGGCTGCATTTCTTCGATATGAATCCGGATCCTACAGTGAGGCATTCGTTTTGGTCAGTAGTCATTGGTGGTTCCTTATATTGGCTCAGCATGTTCTGCGCTAATCAAGCTTCAGTTCAAAAATACATGTCTGTACGGAATATGCAACAAGTGAGAACAGCTCTTTGGGTGTCAGCTTTTGGTTTGATTGTCATTTACACTATTAATTTTATCACTGGAGCAGTTTTGTCACTGCATTATGCTGACTGCGATCCTCTTAAGGCTGGAGTAATAACCGCTTCGGATCGACTTTTGCCACTGTATGTAGTAGAGCAATTGGACAGCGCACATGGTGTACCTGGATTATTTGTGGCGGGAATCTTTGCAGCCAGTCTTGGAACAGTAGCTTCAGAACTAAACTCTTTGGCGGCTATAGTCAGTCAAGACCTAGTTGCGGGCCTTTTTGGAATAAAACTATCTGGAGACAAAGAAGCTTTAATAGCGCGCTGTGTGAGCATAGCTTGTGGCGTTATCTCATTTGGCCTGGTATTTTTGGTGGAGAGACTAGGTCCAGTGCTTCAACTGACACTGTCTTTTAACGGGATGGCTGGAGGCATTGCTCTTGGACTTTTCTCTCTTGGAATGTTCTTCCCGTGTGCAAATGCTAAGGGTGCAGTGACAGGTGGAATATTTGGACTACTACTAGTATTAGTAGTAGGAATTGGTGGGGAATTATCTCCGTTGACCACACACACCTTACCAACTTCTGTAAATGGCTGTGTTGAACTTTATAACATGACGTCCCAAGTGAACTTGGAACCAACGGATTATAAGGATGATGCTGTATTTTGGCTGTTTCGCGTTTCGTACCTATGGTATACTGGAATAGGCTGTGCTGCTACTATAGTTATAGGACTATTGACTTCATTCAGCACGGGTATGACGGATCCATCAGCAGTTCCAGTGGATCTCTTATCACCACCTGTAATCAAGCTTTATTATCGTTTTCCAACTAAATCTAAGTCTGGATATATTCCTCTGGACTAATACATTCAATCAAATTAAGCTTCAATAAGAAACTTAAGGTATTAATATCTCCTTTTACTTCAATTTCAATTAAATAATTAAATCATTAGCTGTCACGATGACTTTTTGTCAGTTCTCAGTGGTAATTAATTAAACGGTCAATGCTAAATTATTTTGTTTTAATTAGCTTATCTTTAATTACATATTTGGGTTGCGAAATACGAACTTTACACCCGTACAGCTAAAATAATGTTTGAGTTATACATTTTTAAAATCGAACCCAAAACATCAAAATCGCCATTCCGATGAGTCTTATCTGCAGTGTGTCGAAACACAATTTATTGTACATATTTATATAATTCGTTCCAATTTCACACCAGAAATATCTGTAGGTAATCAAATTAAAATAAAACACATTTATACCGATAACAAATTGGGCCAGTGAAATTATCATCATAAAAATCTAAATAAAGGTTACGCAAAGTTCATTCCACTTCGTGTAAACGAAACATAAATAAGGCCCAAAATGAAAAGGGTCTTTATAAGCGTCTACGGCATGTTTGCAAGCACTTGCCACTCAGAGGTTATCTCGGGGTCAGACCTTTGCTATAATTAGTTGGGTCTCACCCAGCTGCACCCATTCATTGAGATAGAAACACAATCGAGATACAGTTCTACAATGTATTAGTCTATAGTCAATATAATTAAGATTTGCTTTAAGAAAGAGATCGTTGTGTAATACAGTTTATTGTGAATCAAAGGTTAATGCGTTTTCTTTATTTCTTTTAAGTGGGTAGTTGCAACTTGCAATTATGTAGTTTTTATTGGCTGTCGATAAAAATGATATGTTGCAATTGTCGATGTCATGAATTGAAATGTTTTAAATGTCTGCACAGAGCTACAGTGTTTGGTCATGGTAGTTTAAGAGATACACACGAATTAAGCAAAAACTATACAGTATCGATTATTGTTTTACTTGTATAATATAACATCTTTACGAAAACCAAGACTAAACGGCACTATATATTGGCAATTTTAGATTTTTTTATACCTGTAAAAATATCAATTAATCCGTACCGGAACTAATTTAAGGTAGGAAAAAATATGAAACTCTCTGGTTTTAAAACTTTATCAATACCAATTACTTTTGTTATAGGTAAGTCAACCTCTCAGGTTCAGTTTGGCTCTATGAATGAAATTATATAATCTCGTATATTCAATAGATATAGTCAATGGCTTATAAACATTTACTGCCGTACTAAAATGTTTAGTAGAAATACGAAAAGATTAGAAAGTGTGAAACGTTCCAGTTTAAGTCAAATAACATTGTAAATCAATTACAATTGTAAAACTGATCAGAAAGGAATGTTGAATTTACTATAGATGGTATGTATTCATTAAGTTATTAGATGTGTCATACTTCCTGTTGTTTGAGTTTATGGTATTATATTATAATAATATTAATGGCAATTCTTTCAAAGAGATATAACTACGGAAAATAACCATTCTGTTATTTTAATATGTAAAGAGTTGGACCGCTCAAAGGGCTAGTCCGAGTTTGCACAGATCGAATTTCAGAACTTAGTTCGGCAACGGGAACCCTTTTCATACTCGAACAACTTCCCGCTAGACCACCATAAGGGCGAGAATCGCTCAGCAAGTCATCGTCGCTTCCAGTTCTACTTTGCACGCACATTGACACTCGTATACAAAACCAATTTCTAGTGTGCCTCGACTCTATGAGTGAGCCAAAGGATTTTTTGCAAACTGGTCCACCGCCGACTTGTTTCATTGTACCTGGTGGTGAGTGCCTACCATAATGCCGAGTACTAAATTTAATGCCATAATCATAAGTACCCATAATACAAAAGTTTACTACAGAATGTTATATCCGATCACTTATAATCATTCCTTATCTGTACACACAGCGACAAGTTAAGCTATAGGTACATTTTAACACTTAATTCCTACGCCATAAGAATGGCGCAAAGGCCAAACTGTCTAGCTTGACGTGTAGCCGCGTGTACAAACTATACCAAAACAATACAACGTTGCCAAATCGCACACTCCTTCGAACATCCAAAAATACATATATTTTGTTCATATGTAGGTGCATACTTACTACAATAGCAACACCATCGATATCTAATGGAATTCGAGATTTATTTGTTTGTGAGACAAGTGTTAGATTTGAATAACTAAATAGTACTATTGGCAGAGCCGTAGTAGGTACGTGACGTCACGCTAAGTTACAGGTGTCCACATAAATAGCAAACTAATGAGGCATGCACACGATTAACTTAGACCACAGGCGACGACATATTGTTGAATCTTATAAATATTTGCTTCTCGCCACGAATTGTAATTTTGTTCCATAGTTCAACCGTCGGTGTTTGGTCACATATTTGCGTCCAGCCTTTTCTTTACCAATTTTATACCCAGTGGATGTGATGGAACAGCGGTGGTGATGGAACAGTACGTCTGAGAAATTCGCCTCAGTCGTTGTATGTCGCACAATGATATTGAAGCCGTAGCCTATCACACGTTCTTTTGATTTCTGTAAGTAATGTTCTATATATTGTTTTAAAATTAATTTCAGATATGTAAATATTATAATCATATCAAGGATAGTTCTTTCAGAAAGTGGCAATTATCGCAGATAGGACTACCTACGCTGCACAATATCAGTACCGTACCTAAGTTATGTACATAGATTCGGACCTGGTTCCGACATGCGGTCAACCAAGGTCGTTACGTCAGATCATGGTTAATTCATGTGTGCAGGACGCCAAGGAATGTGTACTTACGCATATATATGTATACACAGAATAGTCTAGGAGCTGTGGTGGTAAATATTTCGCGCGAGCATACTTTTTACTGACAATAAATCTGTCACCCGTCTCAAATTGACTGACACGGCAGTAATTCACTGTAAACGTTTTTCTGTTAATAAAATTGCCTACCAAAACAGTTTATTGCTTTTATATTTTTTGTCGACTTGTGTAAATTAACGTCATTTAAATGAATAACAAATGAGTGACATATTTAAAGTGATGTTGTTCGCGACAGACATTAAAACTATGACAGTGAATAGTGTATTCGAAACCGCGAGTGAAAATCGTTAAAATCAGTGTTATCTAATCGTGCGGTACACCGGGTTCGGTTCCCGGACGTGTCAAAACGTTACAAAATAGCTAAAATAGTGTAAATGGCTAGATTGTTAATATACAACAACTATGTAATACATGAACATTAGTCTTAAACTTGTGCTAACTGTAGGGACCTGAGATATCGAATCATAAATAGCGTTATCAGTAGTGACAGATAAGAGTTAATGCTTCATAAAACAGCTGTTTGTTTACATATTCGTTTTATAGTTTTATAAGTGTTTTTTAGCTTCATATAGACTTGAAATCATGTCTAGATACCTTTTTATTGCTAGTTATTACCGTATATAGTTAAAATAAGCATAATAACAAACATTCGTATGTTTATCATAAAATTTGTTTACTTACGATAGTATTTACTTAAGAAATTCTGTAATTTTTTTATGATTCAAAGTTATCATGTAATATGTTCGAATTGAATAAAGATATTTTCATCGTGTTTGTTTTAATAGATGCCCCATATAGTTGCGCACAACGGCCTACCAAAATTATATATATAAATTTAGTATACGATAGTTTTTCAATTGAAAATATAGTGGGCGGGCCCTTGTGTGGCAGCATTTTTTGGGAGTTTTTATGGAATAACTTAGTGACGCTAATAGTTAGGTTTAGGTATTGTATACCAATAGATAGAACTTAATGAGACCTATCTAACGATGTATAGAACATGTATGTATGTATAATAGGATCGAATCATACGTAACATTTGTACTGTTTTTGAAATAAAAATAAACGAAAGATTCTCTGTGCACGTGTTCGGTGCGATGGTCGTCGATAAGGTAAAGTTTCGAGGTACTTAAGCGACCACCAATTCGGCCAGTTGTTGGCGTCTCAACCACCATCAGATGGTGGTTGAGACGCCTTATCTTATAACCTTATGATGTTACTTGAAGACCTGCTTGTTTGTTTTTTGTTTTTTTGCTATCATTAGGTACTTACTAGGCAGCCATCGATTGGGCTTCACAGGTCACTCTAACTCTATCTTTCTGAACGATATAATTAAAATGATTGTCTCTAGCATAACATGACAATAAATGCGATGCTGAGATGCTGTTTTCACGGCCTGTACAGGTATCGAGGACAATATTTCATTACTTTAGTAAATAAATAAACACACTAGGTATCTAATTATGGCATAAAAATAAATTAGTCATATATATACCACTTGGTTATGGTATATATAAACATAACATTTAACTAATTTAAAAAAGTTTTATATGTAAGAGAAGTTTTATATTATTATGTATGCTGTTGGTGTACCATATTTAAATAAAAAAATAAATCTGGTTACTTAAATTTTGTTAGTTACAAGGATAAGTACAGATTACAAATATTCAGTATACCTGTTGTATCGCTAAGGAAGGAAAATAAACATAGTATTATGTGCGTGTCCTCCAAGATTTACGTAAGATTTCTAACATTACTGCAATACAAAATAATTCGTGTATTAACAAGAATTCGTTAATATTACGGCGAAATGTTTGCCTATTATAATAACAACTTTAATAATTATACGATATTTTATTTAAGGGGTTTTCCCCGACGTTTATTCGACCCGTTTATAGGAAGACTCACTTTTCTCGTGCAACCAGTCGAAAATTGGGGTACGACCGATGTGATAAACATCGAATTTAGGATTACCAGTCAACATTGCAATATTATTTCAAGCGAAATAATTCATCTAAACAATAGATTTATTTCTACAGATCGAACGCACTATACCCGGTGCAGTGTTAGGCATATTACCACTACGCCATCCGTGTAGTCATTGGGGGTTAAGTTCTCTTTATATTTTTTTTTATAGGGTAGGTATATATTGGAAGGTCTCGGGTTCGATTCCCGGGTCGGCAAAGTTATTTATTTTATTTATTTATAGACTCACGCCTGTATCCCCGAAGGGGTAGGCAGAGGTGTAATATTACACCCACATTTCGCCAGGAATTTTTAGGTCCTACGTGGGTTTTCCGTTAGGATATTCTCAATAGCAGCTCGGATGACCATCTTGTAACCATCAAGCACCGCACACCTGAACAGCATCCCTCTCAACGTATGAAGATGTTTCATTTCTGAAGCCCTTACACATCGAAGCCATACAGTCCACACACATAGAAGAACACGCATCGTCGTAGGCACACGTCAGCAGCACACTACCAGCGCACTGTAGCGGACTAGCAAAGGTTCGATTCCTGGCATCCGTTACATTTGTTGGTCCTGTCGAAGCCGGATCGCCTGTTGCTGTCGCGACCATTTGTTGATCGCTTCGAGCCGGATTGAAGAATGCCTACGACGCGTTCAAGAGGTCGTGCTCCCGAGGTCGCCGGGGGAGCGGCCGGCGCCGGGCCTAGTTCCAGTACCCCTGCCCGCGCCGCCGCTGCCCGCAACCCAGCCGCCGCGGTCGTCCATCACGACGGGCCACCGCGATCGCCGTCGACAACAGTCGGGAGCGACGCGCCGCCGCCGGCCCCCCCGGCCCCGCGGGGAGGGACGAACGAAACATCACTCAAGATGCAAGGGAGCGAGCAGAGGTGCATTCGAAAAATGAAGATGGCAAGGAAAGGACGTTGCAACCATCCGATAGATCGAGCGTTTGTACAGCGCAACATAGTATAATAGAAAATAGAGATAGAAAGAAGCCAACGAGGGAACGCGACCAACGCTCAGCAGCTACGGGACGCTCCAATAGAAATGTGATGTTGGCTCGAGAAGAAGTTTTGAAGATAAAACTACAGTTAGCACAGTTAGCACTACAGAAGGCTGAAGAGGAGGCGGACTCCGATGACTACGACGAGGATGGACAGTCGAAGCAAGATTACATACGTTCGTGGTTGGAAGAGGCTCCGGAACCCCAGCCCGGCCCTGAAGATATAGATATAGTGGTATCGGCGCCCACTAAGAAGAGGGACGTCGACGGGGCACAGAAGATAGATATAGAAGATGGACCGCCCTCACAGAAGATGGACGTTCATCAACAGGGAGGGGATTCGCTGAAGCCGTTCATCACGGATCTCACCTCCGCGATCGCCGCGCTCGCCGACAGGAAGCCACCGGACACATCGATAGTTGCACCACACCCGGCGGTTTCGAAAGTCATCATGACGCTACCGACGTTCGGCGGCGCGCACACCGAGTGGCTGTCGTTCAAGGCGATATACGACACCACCAAGAATTTCTTCAACGACGTGGAGAATACAGCGAGACTGAGAAGAAGTCTCAAGGGAAGAGCGTTAGAAACAGTTAGCTCTGAACTGATTGGGCATGCGCGACCAGATGAAATTATGAAGGAGTTGGAGCTGCAGTTCGGACGACCAGACTCGATCGCACAGGCAGAGACGGACAAGCTGAGGACCCTGCCACGCTGTAGCGAAGCACCTAAGGACATATGCGCGTTCGCGAGCAAGATTAGAAGCGGCGTCGTCACACTTCGTGCGTTGAAAAAGGAACACTACCTCATCAATGCGGAGCTAGTGCGCGTGTTGACCGAGAAGCTACCGAACTCGCTACGTGTGCAGTGGTACAAGACGTATACCGAGAAGTGCCAGTCGAAGCCGGACCTCAGCCGATTCAGTGACTTCGTGACAGAGTACGCGCGTTACTGTAGCGCGTTCGCGCCGGCTGAGAACATCACCGATGGGCCGCCAAGCAGACGTACCGTGCAGAGGACGTACACGGCGACGGCAACGGAGAAGTGAACGCATACGGACACGTCTAACGCGAAGTGCAGGATATGTGAACGCGAAGGACACTACTCGTCGGCCTGCAGCACGTTTCGTAACGCCAACGCAGAGAAGAGATGGCAGCTAGCTAAGCAGCATGGATTGTTTTTCGCTGCTTACGCATACGCCGAATAGAACACTCGTGCAAGCCCAAGAAGTGCGGTGTAGAGGGATGCCGCGCTACACACAACCAGTTGCTTCACTACGATAGAGGAGCCCATAGGACCGAAGACGTGAACATAGAAAAGCAAGAAACGGTCGCTAGTTCGTGCATACGTGCAAAGGCTCAAGCATACTTAAAGATAGTGCCTGTGCAGATAGTCGGACCGGCGGGAGAGGCGTCTACGTTCGCCCTACTCGACGACGGAAGCACCGTATCGCTCATAGACGAAGACATAGCTAAGGAAGTCGGCGCGGAAGGGAACCTGGACCCGTTTACGATCCGTGCCATAGGCGATACGTCGATCGACATGCCAACGTCGCGACGCGTAGACATACAAATACGAGGAGCCGGCGCCGACAGCAAACAAGTGCCTTTGTGTGCGCGCACCGTAGCCAGCCTACACCTGTCGCCGCAGAAGATCGCCGAAGAGGACCTGATAGACTGCAAACACCTCGAAGGCATCAAGAAGAAGCTGGTGTACGACATAGGCGTGCCGAAGGTGCTAATAGGACAAGACAACTGGCACCTGCTCATAGCGAACGCAGTACGAAGAGGACCCAACGATCAACCGGTGGCGTCGCTTACGTCGCTGGGATGGGTGCTACACGGCGCGCGCCCACGCACAATAGGAAACACCGTACACTACGTCAACGGACTCGCCGCTAGACAAGAAAACATAGAAACGTCATGTGAAGAATATTTCGCACTGGAATCGCTCATAGTGAACCCACGTCGACCGAACTCGGACCCCGAGAAGCGGGCTACAGATATGTTAGAAAAACATACGAAAGAATTAGTTAATAGAAAAATAGAGACGGCTCTTCCGAGAAGACGAGAAGAACACGTCGGACCCGATAGTCAAGACGCAGCGAAGAGGCTCGCGTGCATAGAAAATACAGAATATAGAAACTCTCACATAGAAATGAAACCGGATACGGATAGAAATATAGAAACCGAAGAAACGAACTCTCTTATCGTTTCGAATAGAGGACAGGTGCACTCTCCTATAGATTTGAAGGCCGCCGTTAAGCCTACCGTCGTTGAGACAATAGGGGAGCAGTGCATTGCATGCCGTCATGTACTGGACGGACAGCAAGACCGTACTAACGTGGATCAGAAAAGGAGCACGGGCGTACAAACCATTCGTCGCACACCGCCTAGCCGCCATAGAAGAGCATAGTAAAGTTGAAGATTGGCGCTGGGTACCTACGAAGTTGAACGCGGCGGATGCGGCTACACGCGACGTGCCAAACAGCTTTAACTCCGAACACGAGTGGTACACCGGACCGTCGTTCCTGTACGAAGACCCGTCACTATGGCCCGTAGAGAAGCACATCGCCCCTGACGCGACAGGCGAAGAGCGCACACTGACAGCTGTAGAGAAACGTCAAACACATAGAATTATAGAAGCCGTACCGGACCCGTATAGATTTTCCAAATGGGAGAGGCTCTTACGAGCGACAGCAAGAGTTCTACAATTTATAGCATTATGTAAGAAAACCGCAGAGAAGGTTCTATATAAAAGAACGCAGAAAAATAGACAGAAGGATCCAGATTGGCGTCACGTGACGAAGACGAAGCACAACATCAAGTCGGGCAGAGCGGCACCTCGTCCAGCCGCCGACTCCCGAAACTTCGTGCTTCTCTCCGCAGAACACACCCGCGGCGCCGAGGACCTTCTTGTGAAGGCGGTACAAGAGGACTCCTTCGGCGCCGACCTTCGGGAGCTGCGGCGCGGAGGAGGTGTCGCCAGAGACAGCCGCCTGTATTCGTTACCCGTGGAGATGAACAACGGAATGATCACTCTACGCAGTCGTATAATAGCTACAGAAGAAATCTCCGAACAAACAAAGAGACCGCCGATCTTAGACGGCGATCATCGTATTACACAGCTATACATAGATTGGACGCATAGAAAATTACATCACAGCGGTACAGAGTTGGTAATCAATGAAATACGCCAACACTATTGGATTCTTCGTCTGCGGCCGACTACAAAGAAAATAGTACATAGATGTCTACCATGCCGCATTAGAAAAACGCAGCCGCCTGAGCCAGCCACAGGGGACCATCCAAAGACGCGCCTTGCTCACCATCAGAGGCCCTTCACCTACACGGGTCTTGATTATTTCGGGCCGCTCTCCGTAACCGTCGGTAGACAGCGTCACAAACGTTATGTGGCACTGTTTACATGTCTCACTTCCAGGGCAGTACATCTGGAGGTCGCCGCCAGCCTGAGCGCCGACTCCGCAATCTTGGCGCTGCGCAGGTTTGCAGCGCGCCGAGGTTGCCCCGCAGAGATCTACTCGGACAACGGCACCAACATGCACGGTGCCGACCGAGAGATGAGAGACGCCGTCGCCGAGGAAGCGAGTCGCCGTGGCATCATATGGCGCTTCATCACCCCTTCAGCGCCATTCATGGGGGGCGCATGGGAGCGCCTCGTCAGGTGCGTGAAGACCGCCCTCTATACGGTCCTTCACGAGCGCCATCCGCACGAAGAAGTCCTAGCTACACTACTGTGTGAGGTCGAGTACACAGTAAACAGTCGACCCCTCACACACGTCTCCGTCAACGCAGCAGACAGCGAGGCCATCACCCCGAACCACATCCTGTTCGGTGGTTCTGCTCGCCTCCCTCCGCTGGGCGAGTTCAGCGAGGCTGACCTCAACAGCAGCAAGCACTGGCGGCGCGCCCAAATCCTCGCCGACATATTCTGGCGCCGTTGGGTGCGCGAGTACCTACCCGAGCTGCAACACCGGCGGGAGCCCCATGGGTCTGGGCTCAACCTCGAGGTCGGCGACCCCGTCCTGATCGCCGACGGCCAACTCCCGCGCAATACCTGACCGCGCGGTCGAGTTGTGGCTGTCTACCCGGGCGCCGACGGCGCCATACGCACTGTCGAGGTG
The DNA here is from genome assembly GCA_944739405.2 of Euclidia mi. Classification (NCBI taxonomy): domain Eukaryota; kingdom Metazoa; phylum Arthropoda; class Insecta; order Lepidoptera; family Erebidae; genus Euclidia; species Euclidia mi. The sequence goes on along the minus strand of OX123202.2, from coordinate 20,019,388 downwards.
CGCACAGCAGCAGGCGTCCTCAAACGGCCGGCTAAGAAGCTGGTCCCCCTGCCCAAGTGACGAGGTGTCGCTCACCGGGTGCTCTGCAGCACCGCCACACGACGGGTCACGCGCGTTGCTGCACGGCGGGAGAGATGTTCGCGACAGACATTAAAACTATGACAGTGAATAGTGTATTCGAAACCGCGAGTGAAAATCGTTAAAATCAGTGTTATCTAATCGTGCGGTACACCGGGTTCGGTTCCCGGACGTGTCAAAACGTTACAAAATAGCTAAAATAGTGTAAATGGCTAGATTGTTAATATACAACAACTATGTAATACATGAACATTAGTCTTAAACTTGTGCTAACTGTAGGGACCTGAGATATCGAATCATAAATAGCGTTATCAGTAGTGACAGATAAGAGTTAATGCTTCATAAAACAGCTGTTTGTTTACATATTCGTTTTATAGTTTTATAAGTGTTTTTTAGCTTCATATAGACTTGAAATCATGTCTAGATACCTTTTTATTGCTAGTTATTACCGTATATAGTTAAAATAAGCATAATAACAAACATTCGTATGTTTATCATAAAATTTGTTTACTTACGATAGTATTTACTTAAGAAATTCTGTAATTTTTTTATGATTCAAAGTTATCATGTAATATGTTCGAATTGAATAAAGATATTTTCATGGTGTTTGTTTTAATAGATGCCCCATATAGTTGCGCACAACGGCCTACCAAAATTATATATATAAATTTAGTATACGATAGTTTTTCAATAGAAAATATAGTGGGCGGGCCCTTGTGTGGCAGCATTTTTTGGGAGTTTTTATGGAATAACTTAGTGACGCTAATAGTTAGGTTTAGGTATTGTATACCAATAGATAGAACTTAATGAGACCTATCTAACGATGTATAGAACATGTATGTATGTATAATAGGATCGAATCATACGTAACATTTGTACTGTTTTTGAAATAAAAATAAACGAAAGATTCTCTGTGCACGTGTTCGGTGCGATGGTCGTCGATAAGGTAAAGTTTCGAGGTACTTAAGCGACCACCAATTCGGCCAGTTGTTGGCGTCTCAACCACCATCTTGTAACCATCAAGCACCGCACACCTGAACAGCATCGCTCTCAACGTATGAAGATGTTTCATTTCTGAAGCCCTTACACATCGAAGCCATACAGTCCACACACATAGAAGAACACGCATCGTCGTAGGCACACGTCAGCAGCACACTACCAGCGCACTGTAGCGGACTAGCAAAGGTTCGATTCCTGGCATCCGTTACAGATGTTGTAGGTATTTCTTGTTACTGGATTAAACGAAAATTGTACTTTATTATTAAAGATAACGTGGCAAAGTATGCCAGCAGTGATTCGATTTCTCATGCATTCTCTTCGGTTAAGTGAATAATCCTCTAATGCTCATAATTTGCATCCCCCATGCTTCACACACTTTTCCTCCCCGAGGGGATGTGCATGCAGTTTAGGCTTCTACCCTAATAGACAAAAACATAATATACACAGTACTGGAATAAAATTGACGTTGACCGAGTCCCGAGAATGCAGTTGAAAAGCAGTAAAAACTTCGGTAAAGAATACGATAATTCCTTATTTATATTGGTTTAAAATACTATTATGGCTGTTTACTCACGATAACGAAGGTCAACTAAAATACTCAATAATTAAAGTAAAAATACACAAAGATGCGTAAAATCAATATAAATATACCAAGCAGTATCAGTTTGTCGCGCGCGTCTATAGAATTTCCTATCTTATTGACATATCGGCTCAGGGACTATTTGATATTACCTCAAAAATGGTTTTTAAGTATGACTGATTGACTGCTAACTGTGCCCTACGGTTTCACCCGCCGTTTAGCGCTTTTTGTTAACGTTTAAATAGCATGGAATAAAAATCCTTCGTTAGTGGATAGGGCTAAAGCTACATACTTCCAAAAGAAGTTGTACCTTTTTTTTTTAATGACTCCCACCGTGCGTCGTCTGTGTTGCGGTAGACTCTATGAACATATATTTAATCGACGCACACACGTCCCTTGTCCTGTAGGTTGCCCTGGTCTGCGTATATTTAAAAATAAAGGTTGGATGGCTTAGCCCTTCTTAAACATTTTTATGAATCCATGTTTAATGTTTCTTACTCTCGTAGTTTAGGGTCTGTGATAACAATCAGACAGGACAAGTGATTTCATATATAATATGTAAGTACTAGCTATTTCCCGCGGTTTCACCCGCGTCCGGGAGGAACTACTTCGAGTACCCGGTTAATTTATAGCCTAATTTACACCTTGGTACATCAACTATCCGCCAATGAATGACCCGTCAGAATCGGTCCAGCCGTTCCAGAGATTAGAGAAAACAAGCAGACAGAAAAGACAAAATTCTAAAAATTGTAATTTCGGTACATGTACCGTGTATACATCCATATGCATTTAGTAAAAAGCGGTTATTTGAATATTACAAACAGACAATCCAATTTTATTTATGTCTATAGATAAGATCATAACGCTAGACTATTGTACCACAACTAATAATTATTCAATAGATGTCTTTACTGTGGCACGCAGGAAATAATGCGGTGTATATATGGGTATTTGTCATTGAAAATAGATTACGTAATGTTTTAGATTATTACGAGATGACAAACTGATTTGTTGCGCGTTCCACGTGGTTTATAGGTTTTACTGAAAAACACGTGTTTTGAACCGACTTCAAAAAGAAGGAGGTTCTCAATTTGACGGTATTATTTTTAATTTTGTTAGCACTGTAGGTACTCTTTCTGAGGTCGCGTTTATATTTGATCGAGATTTAGATGTAAGCAGTTGCTGATTTATCCCTAATAATGAGTTTATTCATTTCGAAGAGCTTTTCAAGTCTGCCTTTCATAAACGTAATTTTGTTAAAAATCCTTAATATTTAAATTACTATATTCATGGAAGCTTCAATACAAAAGCTCCAAATCTTCCTATTCCGTTTTGTGGCCCAAACCCGCATCTGAAAACGTTTGACGTGGCTCCACCGCGCCGTACTAAGACATTGTACAAATTTGCAGGAGCCAGTGGATTACGTCAGGGCGTTCAACAGTAGCCCCGCTAGCTCCAATAGTCTTTTTATGTGGTCTCGCGGTAGAAGGCCGTTTGATTTTGGATGTAAAGCCGTTTGGCTCCTACCCATCAAAATTACAACAGTCTGTGAGTTTACGGAACAACCAGGCAGCGATGGACATTTTGACTGTGTCTTCGTGGTATAGTTTTTAATTATGATTATTTAAGCCTGATCATGAACGTCTCCTGTTTAAAAAAGTGACTTTGACATCAAACAAAACAGAGTGCAATTTAACATCGGTATACTTCTGTTTATGTCCGTGTGGTGGCGGATTAAGAATACGGAATATCACCACCCCATATCATCCCATAAGTGTCGTAAGAGCCGACAGAGGGAACATATTATGCAGAGAACAGCACTGTCAGAGAAGGAAAACTTGATACAAACCCTACACCAACCCGTTTGGCCAGAGTGGTATAGTAGGCTAATTCTTCCTTTCAAAGGAGAGGCCTAGTCCAGCAGTGGACTGTTAAAGGCTGATGATGATGATGTGAGTTTCCGGAACAATCAGGCAGCGATGGACATTTTGACTGTGTCTTCGTGGTATAGTTTTTAGTTATGATGATTTGAGCCTGATAATGGACGTCTCCTGTTTAAAAAAGTGACTTTGGTCTTTCATCAAACAAAACAGAGTGCAGTTTAACATCGGTATACGTTGATACGATAATAAAAGTCTGTTGTCGCATTAACTCTTTCCCTAATAACATATTTGGTTCATTGTTGTCAAGATACAGGTATAGAGATATCTCTCACAATCATTATCCTATAAACAATAATGTTTACAAATACATAGCAAATTGTTTAATATAAGCCACGTGTAAACTGCTATAAAATAACGATATAGAGCAATTTATACCGACGTACAAAATTATAAACATTTTCTGTTCAAGAATTATCCGTTCAAGGATTAATAATGAGTCAACAATGACATACAATAAGCCTGTATACTGCAATTTACGAGTAACGATAGCTATATAGAGCATATGCATTTTAACAACTAAGTGTTATATAACTTTGTTGGTGTTTACAGATGAACTCATGTTGCAACATACACGGTCTATTAAATAGTAAGCAGTACCCGACGCTTGTGATTTCAAAGGAACATTAACATTGGCCTAATAAAATAAAAGGAGGCGAAAAAAACAAGAAATGAGTCGAGAAAAATGAGGAGGATCCTCTCTCCTCCTCCTCTCCTCCTTTGAGGAGAAGTTTCATCCTTCGATGCTCTTGCTTGCAAGAGTAGCACTTTTGCCATTGTACAGTAATTTCGAGAACTTTAAATAATAAAAAACCTACAAGTGTAAGTCAAACTGCGTATTAAAATGTTCATTCGTGTGTTTTTTATCACTTTCGACGGTGTCTGACGGCTCATGCTCATATACATACATTATTTTTTATTTCTTTTTAAATGGCTTTTATTTAGCTTGTCTGCTGTTATTATTAGTAACTATTAAGTTAGTCTATAAGGCTGCGGTTCCACTGAGGCTGAGTGGAGCAGAGCGAGACGAGCTGTGCCGCGATTCACCAATCACATGGCTTGAAATAGAAGAGATGTGGATTTCAAGCCATGTGATTGGTGAATCGCGGCACAGCTCGTCTCCGCTCTGGTCCGCTCCGCCTTAGTGGAACCGCGGCAGCCTTAGAGTGGCGGTCACTTGGTGGCCGGCACTCTAGAGCCATGGTAGCCGGTCCTTTGCATTTCGGCTGAAGAAGATCTTGTTAAGATCAGTGGAAGCGTTAAAAGACAAGGGTGGCTAAAAATAGGTCTATGTGGAGAGCGTTTTGGGAGGGCTATGTCCAGCAATGCACATCTTTGGGTTGAGATGATACCTAATACGAAATGAACCTGCCTGACCACCTTCTGCTTGACAATTGCGTCTATTAGTATTCATAAAATGTTACAATACCACAAGCTTTAATCGATTTTAAACCTTCGTATACATCATACAATATTATTTAGCGGGTCTTAGTCGCGATAATTTACTTCGCTATTTTAAATTTACTCGCGGAGTCCCTCTGCGACCACGACCGTTGCAAGCCGGTGGAAACGTAGGAGAATAACAGTGCCTTTAAATAAGTAAATTATCGCGACTAAGACCCGCTAAATAATATTGTATGACCACAAGCTTTAATAGGTAGAGGTATTTAAAAATGCGTAGGTACGCAGAAATACTACTCGACTGCTACATGCCGCAATATGCAATAATTAATACCTTTAGGTACTATTTCACTGATTATTCCGTAACTTACCTAAAAGACAGTTCAAATATAGAAAATTTACCGAGAAAAACGTGCTAAATGCACGTTCTACATATCAGCAAAGCAACAAGTTATTAAGACCCTTCTGTCTTCACGGTATGGTCTATTATCGCTTGTAAACAGTAGTTCTGGTCAAACCAGTTGTCAAGTGGCGGTTTTGTCAAGGACTAGTGATAGCTTTAGAACATATCAATGAATACAGATTTACATAGGATTTCGTGTGCCGATTCCAAGTGGAGACTGTCTCCAAATTAGTTCGTAGTTTGCGCCGTTGGCGGCGCTGGCGTCGTTCTTCGTCTCTCCTGCTCTTGTAGTAAAGATACAAAGGAGGAACGTTCGTATCTCTTGCTCTCGTAGAGACAGCTGTCAGAGCGTGACTGCCACGCCGCCAAGCGGCAATTTGGGTCACAGAAAGTTTGTTCAGTGCGCCCATAGCAAATGCACTTCTATGTAAATATCTGAGCTCTTTGCTAATATATTGTTATTTACGAACGGTTATTCAACTGTCCGCAATATACAAAGTTTGTTGTATGTTTTAGCACATACGCGTTAGAATATGCGTATCTATTTTGCGATAATTAATACTGACCGAATAACACTTTACTGTTAACCGTTACGGTAGTACAAAGGATGTTGTTGGCAAGATATAAACAGTTATAACTTAAATGACTAGTTGACCTCGCGTTTATTCACGCGTTATTATGGGCTACTGCTCCGCTCCCGTGGCTCAAAGCGTGATGCTACATTGCCTATAGCCTTCCTTGACAAATGGGCTATAAGTCTCATCATCCTTAGCGTTATCCCAGTTTCAATCTGGGGTCCGCTTACTAGTCTAACCGGATTTGGCTGAATATTAGCTTTTCCACGGAGCTACTGCCTGTCTGACCTCCGCAACCCGAAGGGATAGCGATATTCCATGGTTAAGACTAGTGTCCATTTATTTAGAAGGTACTGACGCTCTGTAACGACTGTCAAAGATCTTCATGACAACCAGGACTGACGGCTTAACGTGCTCTCCGAGGCACGGGACAAGCGATAATTAATCATTCAATGCGCACATAACTCCGAAAAGTCAATGGTGCGCGCCGTGGATTCGAACCCGATACCCTCTGCATGGCAGTCTGTTGGTATCTCCACTCGGCTATCGCTGCCTTAAAAATGGGCTATAGTCTATACAACACAAAGGCGGCGATAGCCGAGTGGATATACCAACAGACTGCCATGCAGAGGGTATCGGGTTCGAATCCACGGCGCGCACCAATGACTTTTCGGAGTTATGTGCGTATTATATTGTTAATTATCGCTTGTCCCGTGCCTCGGAGAGCACGTTAAGCCGTCGGTCCCGGTTGTCATGAAGATCTTTGACAGTCGTTACAGGGCGTCAGTACCTTCTAAATAAACTGACACTAGTCTAAACCATGGAATATCACTATCCCTTCGGGTTGCGGAGGTCAGACAGGCAGTCGCTCCGTGGAAAAGCTAATATTCAGCCAAATCCGGTTAGACTAGAAAGCGGACCCCAGATTGAAACTGGGATAACGCTAAGAGGAGGAGGAGTCTATACAACACAAAAAAATCAAAACAAATCTTCAACTTATTTTAAATTGTCTTTCGGGATATATACCACGTACCTTGGACTTTGGAGTAACCGATATTTCGGCACTGTTTAAAGCGCCATGTTCACGGATGTACTGAGGTTATTGCGGGTGGATGAATGTTTCGAGTAAGTATAACGGTCTACCCGCTTTCCCAAATCTTCAACGTTACTATATTAGTATAGATTTCAAACTTCTACGAGTAGGCTTGGTCACGGGAAGAGAAAGAACCATCTGAGATGAATATCAACCTTAGGCCCAGCGGCCCAAAGCAATGAATACAGATTTACATTGAAGCGCAGTTCTTAAGGATTTCGTGTGCCGATTGCAAGTGGGGACTGTCTCTAGTTTAGTTCGTAGTGTGCGCCGTTGAAGCGCAAGCGCGTTCTCCGTCTCTCTTCCTCTCGTAGTTAAGATACACAGGAGGAACGTTCGTCTCTCGTAGAGACAGCTGTCACAGCGCGACTGCCACGCTGCAAAGCGGCAATTTGGGTCACAGAAAGTTTGTCTTCAGAGCGCCCATAGGAAATGCGCCTCTATGTAAATATCTGAGCTCTTTGCCCAAAGTATTAGCAGGATGTTTTTGTCGTTAATAATATCACATACATATAAGGCAGTCAAGTTCTTTCAAAAATAATGCCTCGGGATGGCTAGTTTTACAAATAACAATTTCAAAGGATCCATGCCGTGCCCATTATGAGCGCAGACCCTTAAATGTCTTCGGTTTGGGTTTCTACGTTTCACTGTGGCGATGGCGTACCTATTAGTACGTAACTAGACCTACCTCAAACGACACAAACATCACCTCAATTTGTACGTCGGTAATGTACTCGTATGTAATGTACGTATACATTTCAACACCAAGGTGTGGCGGCTCATCCAATATTACATGCGCCAGTGTTTGCCTTACATATTGGTTGTCAAATATCTAGGTACTTATATAAATAGTATAATATCATCTGCAGCACGGTTTTATTATTTAAATGTGTTCACTTACCAATCTGATTGTTTTTATTTGCTTGGCTGATTTTGTAGTTATTTTTACCTAACTGAGCCAGAAGGAGGGTTATGTTTTTCGGGAGTATGTATGTTTTAGTAGATATCTCAGTAATTATTGGTTACTGGGCAGTAATAGTTAATATGTTTTAGTAATTTACGCTATTGTGGCCACCTAATTTTGCGTATTATAAATGAAGTGCAAAGGCCGAACAAATTCGCGTTTATATTACTATAGTACCGCTTCTATTTACTTTTACTTGCTCCATTGTCTTTACACATAAATAAAATTGGAGTGTCTGTTTGTAATATTAAAATTACTGCTTTTTACTTAATGCATATGGATGTATACACGGTACATATACCGAAATGACATATTTTACAATTTTTGTCTGTTTGTCTGTCTGTCTGTTTGTTCTCGCTTATCTCTGGAACGGCTGGACCGATTTTGACGGGACTTTCACTGGCGGATAGCTGTGTACCAAAGAGTAACTTAGGTTATAAATTAACCGGGTAAGCGAAGTAGTTCCCTCAGGACGCGGGTGAAACCGCGGGAAACAGCTTAGTCTGTAATAAAATCGTGCAACATAAATAATTATTTTATTTAGTTTTATATAAATATATATACTTACCCGGACCGATAACAAATAATCGTTCATACCACACATGGTGTCCTGGCTAGGAATCAAAGACCATCCTCCGGCTGAGCAATCATCGTCATTAAACCCTAGTTCAACAGGCCAGTCAAATTGGCAAAACGTAAATAATATAAATCTAATAATATGACAACACTTCTGTATGTTACTTTTAACTGTTCAAGATAACATTATTTTGTAAGTAACAACTTACATAACGCGTGAAGGTCGCATTAACGATAACCGTGGTACGTTAACCCAGTTTAGTAATTAATTTAAACCGGTGCATCAACCTATAGAGATATTATTAATTAATTATGTACGTTTATGACCCACTTGGGCGACTTTTCTTTTTAGGGTTCCGTATATTTCGAAGGTAACTAAGTATGTCGAAACTTCACTTTTCTTTCAGTTTTCTTAGCAGTGCTTCTGTGATGCTCATGAACATATCATCTTGGGCACCATTAGACAACGTAACGCCACTTGCACCTCTTCGCACTTCCTTTACATTAATGGGAATGGGAAGTTTCCTGCAAGTGAAATAAATTATACAAGTATTTTTATCTAGTGAAACATGTCAAAGTAATAGTAGTTTCATTCATCAATTAATGTTAAAACTTTATTTAACATTTTTTATCATTAATTTATTGATAATAAGTATTCTACTTGACAGCAAAACACTATGACGACGTCACTACGTCATATTTCATACAAAACAAAGAGTATACAAATACTACGATACAAAACCTTTGGCAAAGGTCGTTTTTGACATTTCATTAAAAGTGCTTGATTTGTCTAGTTGGAAACAACCCTATTACTATTTTCATACATGCTCGCCGTTTTTGGATGCTTCGGAGCTTTCCGTTTCCAAAACGTCCCCAATTTGGTCAGCAAACGACGACCAACTTGCCAACACAGTTTAGCCTAATATCTTAAGACACTTGTATCAAAATGCGGTTCTTTGTAAACATTTATAGCTAACAACTTTTAAAATATCTAAGGGGATAAATCAACTTACGTACTCACTAGAATCGATCACGTCCGACACTTTCGAAACTGGTACAAATTAAAGTGCCTTAGTGAATGTGTGATTCGACATTGAAAGGGCCTTAGCACCATTATGAACGGAAACATAGAATGGCCCAATACGTTTATATCTTTTATAAACATCCTGTACTGCAAATAGAAGATATGAACTTTCTTCAAACAATTATACAGAGGTATAGAGAGGTATGGTGATAATGTGCTAGTAGGTCCAATGTTATTGGCTTCTCAAAGTAGGTTATGTTATTAGAAGCAGTTTTGTCATGATGGCTTTGTTATTTGTTATTGTCTGAGGAAGATGTTTACGGAGTTACATAATTTAATTGTAATTACCATAGGTAATTACATATAATATTATAAAAAGCATCAATTGGAATTATCCGAAGTGCTTCAGGTATGCACTCACGGCAGTTACCTAATATAATGTCATCAACAACAAGTTCATTTTTCATCATCAAGAAGTTTCAACCTACTATTTAAAAAAGAATACCAAATGCGATTTTGAGCCGCCTGTATTCTTTTCTCATGATATGCTAGCCAGATTGTCTGTCTACCTTGCAGGAGGCCTACATCTGCGACGTCCAGTAGGTATATGGCCGCCACTCCAGAACCCTTCTGCACCAACTACCATCGGTTCCTCGAGCTATGTGCCCTGTTCATTGCAACTTCAGCTTGGTTATTCAGAGAGGTGTTTAACACGTTCACTGCGGAACAGGCCGATTTCGGCCTGCCGCTGTACGTACAGCTGGTGCGGAAGAAGAAAACTATGTCCCTCTCGCTGGTGCGGAACGATTATTTTAGGTGTTTTTAAGGTTTTGACAGAGACAAATATATATTTCGGCTTATAGTCAAAATTGTAGGTATTCCCGATAAAAACATCACGGCAGGCCTTTTTCGACCTACCACGCACTAGCGGTGAAATATATCTACTCAGTGCGGCAGTGGGTCCATTTCAGCCCGCCAACCCAACAGGCCGCCGGCGACCTGATACCGCACAGAGCGCACGCGCCGCCAGTTAGTGTTGTGTTCTGTCGATAAAATTGACGATGGCAAACAATAAACGAATAATACAAATTTTGGCAGATTTTTATTCGCCCTGCAATTATAACTGATAGTAACACTAATGATAAAATATTTTCAATTAAGAAAGATAAAAAGTATTTAGGAACAAAACATCATGGAAAACCGAGTAAAAGTGGTAAGTTTTGCTTACTACCTACAAGTATATTTATAGTAGTACTTATAATATTTGGAAATGTACGGTTACCTGCGAAAGTGCAGTGATATTCGCTTTTTAACTCCCGACGCAAACAGAGCGGTGCTAAAACGATTTCGATCTAGTTTTTTTTGCTTGACAGGTGATTTAAAAGCTTCGATCAAATATACAATAAATGCACGATCGCGGCTCGAAAAACGACACCAATCAAACTGTGCTTAATTACAATTTTTAGCACAGCTTACCTACTGTCAGACGCTTCACGACCGCGCTAGCAGTGTGACGTACCCATTTTCAAATGTTCACGATGCTGATGATGATGAAGAATTTTATAGCATTTTTATGGAATTTACTATGTAATAAAAACATATTAATTAAGTATAAATTCCCGTTTTTTAATATTTTTGATTCTTTTCAAACGTATGAAATTGTGCAAGGTGCTATGAGAGATTGCGGCCAACCTTCAGCAGCGACAAAGCAAAAAAAAGAGTGAAAAAGGATTAAAAAATATTGCAGGCAATGCAACATGAATCTGCGTGTCATGTTTTCAAAACAGCCACAGTTAAATAAAAATCTTCATTTCTTTATGTACGATAGTTCTGTTTTATTTTCGATATTCCTTTATTTTGGTATGTCCCATCACTATTAAAAATACCTTCTAGTGCGGTTAAGGTCGATATCGGCCTGCCACTTTTCCTGCTTTATATCTCATTTCCTATGTGGTAGATTCCGGGGCGAATCAAACCTAAGGCAGATATGTTCAAGGTTATTCTAACAGAATAAAAAAAATTGTTTACACCATGTTTTCGCAAAGTTATAGCATTTTTAGCTACCCTAGTGCTGGTAGGTCGAAAAAGACCTGCCACGCACTGGCGGAAAAATCGTTGGGGGCACATTTCGACCTGCCGCCGCACCAGATGAAGGTTTATGATTTTACTTGCCGCAGCCAACGTGTTAATACTCGTACCACAATATGTAGTACGAAAACATGTCACTAACAGTATCCTACCAATCGGACGGACAAGACCTCGCCCTAATGCCGAACAAATACTAATCTTAATATATAAAATCCTTGCGTTACTGACTGACTGACAGACACGCTACAGCCGAAACTACTGGTCACAAGAAGATGAAATTTAGCATGTATGTTCCTTGAAGAGTGTAGGGTAGCACTAAGAGAGGATTTTTGGAAATTCCACCCCTAAGGGGGTAAAACTGGGGTCAAAGTTTATATGAAACTTTTTATTCCTTCAAGCGATTGACTCCAAACTTTGTACATTAGTTCCTCAAACGACGATAGTAAACACAAGAAATTATTTTTTTGGAAATTCTTCCCTTAAGGGGGTAAAATAGGGGGTCAAAGTTTGTATGTATCTTTTTATCTCTCTAATGGTTTGACTTCAAACTTTGTATATTGGTTCCTTAAACGACGATAGTGAGTATTAAGAATTTGGTTTTTAAAAATTCCGACCCTTAGGGGGTAAGATAGGGGTTCAAAGTGTGTATATAACGAAACTTATTATTCTTTCAGTGGATTGACTTCATACTTTGTATATTAGTTCCTCAAATGACGATAGAGAACACTAAGAATTATTTTTTTGGGAATTCCACCCCTAAGAGGGTAAGATTGAGGGTCAAAATTTGTATATAACTTTTTATTCCTTCTGTGGATTGACATCAAACTTTGTATATTGGTTATTCAAACGACGAAAGTGAACACTAACATTTGTTTTTTGAAAATTCCTGCCCTCAGGGGGTTTGATAGGGGTTCAAAGTGTGTATTAAACGAAACTTAATATTCCTTCAGTGGATTGCCTTCAAACTTAGTATATAGGTTCCTCAAATAATAATAGTGAACACAAAGAATTTTTTTTGGAAATTTCACCCTTAAGAGGGTAAGATTGAAGGTCAAAATTTGTATGTAACTTTTTCTTCCTTTAATGGATTGACTTCAAACTTTGTATATTGGTTACTCAAACGACGGAAGTGAACTCTAAGCATTTGTTTTTTGAAAATTCCTATCATCAGGGGGTTAGATAGGGGTTCAAAGTGTGTATTAAACGAAGCTTAATATTCCTTCAGTGGATTGACTTCAAACTTAGTATATAGGTTCCTCAAATGACGTTAGTGTACACCACGAAAGGAGATTTCGAAGTCACTCTCCTATGGGGGTTAAGAAAGGGTGCCCCATGTTGTAATATAAAAAAAAAACTTCAAGGGATTCACTTGAAACTTTGTATATTGGTTCCTCAAACCACGATAGTGAACACTAAGAATTTGTTTTTCGAAAATTCCTACCCTCAGAGGTAAGATAGTGGTTCAAAGTGTTTATGAAACGAAACTTATTATTCCTTCAGTGGACTGACTTCAAACTTTTTATATTGTATCCTCAAATGACGATAGTGAACACTAAGAATTAGTTTTTTTATTCCTACCCTCAGGGGGTAAAATAGGGTTCAAAATGTGTATGAAACGAAACTTATTATTCCTTTAGTGGATTGACTTCAAACTTTGCATATTGGTTCCTTTAGTTCCTCAAATGACCATAGTGAACACTAAGAATTCGATTTTTTTTATTCCTACCCTCGGTGGGTAAGATAGGGGGTCAAAGTGTGTATGAAACTTATTATTCCTTCAGTGGATTGACTTCAAACTTTGCATATTGGTTCCTCAAATGACGATAGTGCACACTAAGAATTAGTTTTTTGAAAATTGCTATCCTCAGGGGGTAAGATAGGGGTTCATAGTGTGTATTAAACTAAACTTATTTTTCCATCAGTGGATTGACTTCAATCTTTCTTTATTGGTTTCTCTAATGAGCTTAGTAAACATTAAGAAAATCTTTTTGGAATTTCTTACCGTAAAGGGTTAAAAAGGGGAGTCGGCATTTCTATGAAACCTTTTTATGCCTTCATTGGATTAACTTCAAACTTTGCACATAGGTTCCTCAAAAAGGATAGGGAGGACTGCAACGCAACGCCGCATCTCCTCTTCCTCTGCGGCCCCACCGCGACGCAACGATGGTGCGCCACCATTTGGTCGCGGGAGAAAGGGCACGCGGCAACGCAACACCGACACGCCTCTCCTCCCGCGACCGCGCCCGATTGCGAGGGACAGAAGAACTGTCCCTCGCACCTTTGGACGCATCCTGCGCAGGCCTCCGTCGAGCCCACGCGGAGCGTCCACTCCCGGGATCTCGCTTAGCTTCACCGTGGGTGACCCAATGACGTTTACTGAGTTCCCCCACCACGACAAGGTGGAGATCCCACGGGGGGGAGTTATGTGCTTTGTCCAACTGCTGACCAAGGCTTCTCTCATTTCTTTAACCTAAAATACTAAGAAGGGGTTTTTGAACTTGGATAATTTATTTTAATTTATCGTGGTATGGGCATGTGATGAGGAGGGATGAAAAGCATGTGACTAGAAAGGTGATGAATAGAGATGAGGGTGATGAGAGTTGAGGGATATAAGGCAAGAGGAAGACCAAAGAAAAGATGGATGGATTGTGTGAAGGACGATATGAATGAAAAGGGAGTGAATGATCAGATGACGGCTGATAGGAGAGAATGGAAGAAAAAGACATTCTGCACCGACCCCAAGTAATATGGGAACAGGGCAGGCAAAAGAAAATGAATTTATTTTAATTTTTTTACAATGTCGCTATCTATACAAATGTAAACTGCGACGGAATCCTTGACTCATTTAATTTTAACTAGCTTTTGCAAGCAGCTACGCCTAAATGAATTTTTTATAGTTTGTTCGAGAGTTTTCATGAACCATTAGTAAAATACACATATAATCGATTCAGCCATTTTTAAGATTACCCTGAATAAATAGACAAACAGAAAAACTATCTAAATAAATCATTGGGGTACTGGAAACGGGTTAGCAACAATATGCAATACGGTTATTTTGAGATTACAGATTAGGTCCCACTTAATAGGGGGCGAGCCTATTGCCGTTACCACATTGGCAAACTCAATGCTGCTTCTGAGAATTGGCAAAAACTCAGTAATACTTTTGCCCGACCCGGGAATCAAACTCGAGACCTCCCGTTTAGCAGACGCATACGCTATTTACTGTACCACGGAGGCAGTCAAATATTATTTATTTGTATAATCTGTCTGTATATAAAATCCTTGCGTCACTGATTGACTGACAGACATGCTACAGACGAAACAACTGAGCGCAAGTAGATGAAATTTAGCATGTATGTTCCTTGAGGTGTGTAGAGGCACACCAAGAGAGGATTTTTGGAAATTCCGCCCCTAAAGGGGTTAAACTGGTTGTCAGAATTTGTATGCAACTTTTTATTCCCTCAATGGATTAACTTCAAACTTTGTATACCTATAGGTTCCTCAAATGTAGTTAGTGAACTGAACACTAAGGAAGTCTTTTTGGAAATTCATACCTAAGTGGATAAAAAGGGGAGTCATAATTTGCATAGAATCTTTTATACCTTCAAGGGCTTAACTTCATACTTTGTTTATTGGATCCGCAAATGACGTTAGCGAACACAAAGACATTTATTTTGTAAATTTTTTCCCCTAAGAGGGTGGAAAAGGGATTCAGAGTTTGTGTAAAAACTTTTATTTTTCAATGGAATCACTTCAATCTGTGTATATAAAATCTTTTTGTTACTAACTGACTGACTGACACATTACAGCCGAAATTACTGGGCGCAAGAAGGTTAAATTTTGCATGTATGTTCCTTGAGGAGGGTGTTTGTACAAAATATTTTTATCTAATCGTAATTTACGCGTGCGAAGCAGCGGGCAAAAGCTAGTCTTAATATATATATGTATATAAAATCCTTGCGTTACTGACTGACTGACAGACACGCTACAGCCGAAACTATTGGGCGCAGGAAGCTGAAATTTGGCATGTATGTTCCTTGGGGACCGTAGGGGTACACTAAGAAGGGTTTTCCCGAAATTCCCACGGGATCGGCCAAAACGGGTAAATTTAAAAGAAAATGCAGGCGTAGCTGCTGGCGTCCTCTAGTTTGATATAATAATGGAGGTTCATTTACATATGTATATAGGTACCTGCAAGCTTTATTTGGTGAATAAAAGCAGCCTTACCTGAGACAGTCCTCCAACTTCAGATTCACTGACCTCACATTACGTTAGTTAAGAGTAAACACACAACCTTGCCTCCTCATTGAGAAGGGTGCCCTGACATCACACTTGTTGGGTCAAACGACACAAAGGCGGAGTCCGTTTTGTTTGTTTTGTGACTGTAAACAAATTGCGATATTGCAGCTGTTAGACCTCGAACTTTGTATTTGTTTGTTACTTTAAGAGATGACTCCCAAACAAGGAATAAATTCTAAATCGCGAGTACTTTCCAAACAATAGACAAAAAACCCACCCTAGAACAAAAAATTGTAGATCGGAGATCGGACAAAGTGTTATGTGGGGATTGAGCCCACAAATCTCGTCGCGACTGTAAAATTACTATGTCGTCTATGCTGTAATAACACTGATTTGATGATGGCGCCTTCAGTGCTGAGGGTGTATGGATATAATCTTTCTCATTGTCATTAGAAACTAATGACAATGAGAAAGATAGCTCTAGAGTGGTAGTGGTAGCTTTAGAGTATGTAAAGTGTATATACGTATGTCTTATCTGAATTCTTAGAGGCTATAATATCTCTGCAGTTGCACGATCGTTAGTGCTCATTAAAACTTAGTCATATAATTAGATACTTTGAATAGTTTAATTTTGACCGTCTTATTTTTCTCTATTATTTTCAAACACAGTAACTTATTTGGCAGTCTAGTTTAGATAGCGCCTTAGAAATCAGTCATTCTAAAGGACAGAAGACAGTCACATCAAAGTAGCTTATACTCTGTACACAAACCCGCTCCAACCCTCTATATTCCCATAATGTGTCTTGAAAGTAAAATCGAATACCACTTTAGCCAACCCAAAATTCAATCATCTCAGTTATTACATATTACACACTTGCGCTCTGTCTTAACTTATTTTTATTAGTTTTCGATACCTCCAATACACTTCTGATTAATTTCGTTACGAGTGCCAAAACACTTCCCTTTTTCCTTGGGACTTCACGAATGTCAATACTTGTTGTTTTCAATGCCACTATCGCTGTTCTTATTATCTATACAGGTGATACAGCAGTGGGACAGGTTCCTATAAAGATCTGGGTACACAGTGAAGGCGGGTAGGACTAGTCCCAATAAGAGAAGTATCTAAGCCTACTGGACAAATAACATAATCTTAATATATAAAATCCTTGCGTTACTGACTGACTGACAGACACGCTACAGCCGAAACTATTGGGCGCAGGAAGCTGAAATTTGGCATGTATGTTCCTTGGGGACCGTAGGGGTGCACTAAGAAGGGATTTCCCGACATTCCCACGGGATCGGCCAAAACGGGTAAATTTAAAAAAAATGCAGGCGTAGCTGCTGGCGTCCTCTAGTTATTGAATAAATGCCCACACTTGATTCAAAACAGAGAATAAATCTTGAAATAAGGCCAGTTAAATGAATTCTAAGTTTAGCGAACAGTCTGCGCGTCTGTAAGACAATGGAGACATAAGTCCTCATTATCACCAGTTTATCAGTGACGGGCCTTAATATGTCATGTCTTCATTATCGCTGTGAAGTGTGTGAACCGACCTTTAACTCCTGCAAATTGCGTTGGATGTGTGTGATTGCCCGCGATTTTTGTACGAGAGAAATTGTTTTGTTTATTACTTATAATGACCATGATGACAACTTGTTTAAAGCTTTGAGGAAATGAAAGACTTCGGTAACTGCAAGTTGGATAACTACGTTTTATATTAAAACTTCGTTGGATGGGAAAACATCAAAACACCTGGACCGAATTTGATCAACTTTAGCATAGATAGAAATGTATTAAATCTTGCAATTTTCTTCTTTATCAAGCAAAAATAAAATTTGAAGGGTTTTACATTACTTCTGGGAAACTATTCTTTTTAAGGGTGATACAAATAACTACGGAACCTTTATAACAAACTAGAGTATGCCTGCAACTACACCTAAATTATTTTTCTTCCTGATCCTGGAATTTAAGGTAATCTCTTCTTAGTGGACTCTTACGGTCCGTAAGAAACATAGTGCCAAATTTCAGCATTCCTCGCCCAATAGTTTTGGCTGTGCGGAGTCACTTAGAAACGCAAGAATTTATATATATAAAATATATATTTTTATAGGCTCACGCCGCCTATATCCCCGAAGGGGTAGGCAGAGGTGTAAATTTTACACCCACATTTCGCCATGAATTTATATACAGGTTGTAAAAAGACCCTTAACGAAAACTGTAATCCCATGTTATACCAATCACTACGAACATTTTTTACTTCGGCACCATACCTGGGAAATTACTGGTTCAGGAGATATTGAGGCTCAAAGTTAGTATGGAATTTTTCTAATTAGGTACAAAATCGATGCATTTACCCCGCCAATATGTTCTTTAGATGCCCTATAACCCCATGGATAAGTAGGTATTTCGAGCATTAGACGCGCGCGCTTTTAATTGCGATTTAAAAAAATAAGAAATTAAAAAATAATAGATCGTTTCCCAGGTATTATTTTTGGTTAGTATGACTTGGCATGATGTCCACAACGAGTAGACTTCGGCTTGGTGATGGGTCTTGTGACACCTGTATAAATATATTATTTGCTTCTTTTTTTCACCTGCTTATAAGAGAAGGGTTGCATCCTAGTGCTCGTTGTGTTCTTGGCTTCAATTTCAAGTGCAGAAGTAATGAATTCATCAATGCATCATTTCCTTTGTTTCCAGCAATGTGGTATCTTATGTCCATAATTCATATCTACTTTATGTCATCTTGTAAAAATGTGTGGTATAATTGTGCTCTGAGGTCGTGCACTAATGTCTTAGTTATTTAACACGAGCCTAGATGTCTAGAAGGAATAGTTGCGGTTGTAGGTCATTGACATCATCGCTGCAAACTTTAGCAAAGATAGAAATGTTTTAGATCTTGAAACTCTCTACTATAGCAAGCAAAAATAAAATTTGAGAGATTTTACATTACTTAGAGGAAACTATCCTTTTTAAGGGTGATACAAATAACTACGGGATTTTTATAACAAACTAGAGTATGCCTGCAGCTACGCCTAAACGATTTTTCTTCCTGATCCTGGAATTTTGGGTAATCTCTTCTTAGTGGACTTTTACGGTCCGTAAGAAACATATATGCCAAATTTCAGCTTTTCTCGCCCAATAGTTTTGGCTGTGCGTTGTCACTCAGAAACGTAAGAATTTTATATATACAGATATTATTTGCTTCTTCTTTTCATCATCATCAGCCTTTAACAGTCCACTGCTGGACTAGGCCTCTCCTTTGAAAGGAGGAATTGGCCTACTATACCACGCTGGCCAAACGGGTTGGTATAGGGTTTGTATCAAGTTTTCCTTCTCTTACAGTGCTGTTCTCTGCATAATATGCGCCCTCTGTCGGCTCTTACGACACCCATAGGATGATATGGGGTGGTGACGTTCCGTATTCTTAATTCGTCACCACACGGAAATATTCACGGAATTCTTCCTTTCACCTGCATGTAATAGAAGGGTTGCATCCTGGTGCTCGCTGTGTCCTTGGCTTAAATTTCAAGTGCAGAAGTAATGAATTCATCAATGCATCATTCCCTTTGTTTCCAGCAATGTGGTATCTTATGTCCATAATGCATAGATTATGTCATCTTGTAAAAATGTGTGGTATGGTGCTCTGAGGTCGCCCGCTAATATCTTAGTTATTTAATACGAGCCTACATGTCTAGAAGGAATAATTGCGGTTGTAGGTCATTGACTTCTTAGCTGCTACAGATTCATTTGCAAGTTTGAACTTGTGAATACTGTTATGAAAATACTTTGAATGATTGTCTTTGAATGACTGACGAACTTTTTAGTCCCTTTTCCGTAGTTATTGACCGGTTGTATTATGTTATAAGTATAATGTATTTTAGACTTATTTGAATTCGCTTGTATTTAAATATTATAGGTACAGCAGTAGGTAGGTAGGTTATTAACACGTGTCTAATCTAAAAGAGACCTATATGTATTCCTTTTTAGTTATTTTAAGGTGAGTTATTTGAATAATGTTCAAGTTTATCAGCAGATAAACTTAAGTATTATTCAAGCTGTTCAGAATTTTTTAGGTCACTGCATTCTTTAATGACAAAAAATACAGTTCTTGCATTATTAGATAATTATTTGAATTTTGACGTAATACTATAGGAAAACATATTACAAAAGCAAGACAAAATAGAATTATATATTTTGAATACTAATTCGTCGTTGGCACTTACAAATAACGCCTAATTTGTATGCGTCTTCGAAATTAATTACTTGTTTTTGCTTCCACTCGATTTATACGCTTCTCATCAATTGACGAGCCTAGTAGAGTGATTACTCAATTTTATAAACTTACCTGACTATAATTAGCTATGGAGCAGCAAAGGTTTTACCCGACTCTGGCTAATCCAAAAAGTTGCACTAATGACGTCTTAAAGGAATACCACATAAACCATGCACACTTATAAACTGGGTAACTTTCACTGTCTTGCTAAAGAACAGACAAGATTATTTTTTATTTAGATTATATCCGTAGTCCAGTGGATAGCATATGCGACTGCTGATCGGAGATCCCGGGTTCGATTCCCGGGTCGGGCAAAAGTGTTACTGGGTTTTTCCAAATTCTCAGTAGCAGCACGGAGTCTGGTGATGTGCCCAGTAACGGCAATAGGCTCGCCCCTATTATGTGGGACCTAAATGGCGAAATGTGGGTGTAATATTACACCTCTACCTACCCCTGCGGGGATACAGGCGTGAGTCTATATATAAAATTTAAAAAAAAAGCAGGACCAAAAAAATCACATACTTTTTAGAGAGCGAAGAGTTCTCTTAGAAAGTATGGAACACTAGAATATTTCTACCAATAGATGCAGCAACGTCAAAGGATTTGTTGACTTGACAGTAAGATTATTCTTATCTTTGAATCCCATACAGACCAGATCGACTGATCAATCTTAAGATATTATGGCAACCTACCAAGCTAACCAGACGAGGTGGTAGTGACAATTTCAAAGCTTAAAATAAAACCATGTCTTACCATTCGAGCAAACGTGACCGAACATTTATAATTATTTTTCTGAGAAATGGAAATAGGTATTATATCCATTGTTAGGTATTTATCAAGGGTATGAATGGACATACGCGAGAGGAAAACAAACATACAATAATACATTTATCAACGACATGACCACAAACAGTCTCTGTTATTATTGGATTTTCCTTCGAAGACGAAACATGTGTATAAGTACGTAGTAGGTAAATTGGGAAAATCTTGTAAGCAATATTCAGTAATAATAAATAATTCAAAGAAATAATATTAATACTCTACCACAATCTTTTAAATTGGGTTACCTTTTAAGGTAGAAAGGCAGCCTGCTATAACGACACCTGTCCTTTTATCATTTTATTTAATTAAGAAAGGTACATCAGTTAGAGTACCGAATACAAAATGTATGACAAATTCGCTGGCCCTGTCGCAAGAACGCAAGCGTGCCGATGCGGAATGGTACACAAACTGTGATGTCATCAGATGTTGCAGCCATGTGCCTTTAAACTGACAATAATAATAATACAATTCTACCACATTCACACAACACAATCAAAGTGAATTGATGTTTATAGGAGGAAGGAGAAAATTTGCAGCAGGTTACCTATCTAATTTTACTGAGAACGATTCAGTAAAATATGCAATTTTTGACGTGACAACGTCTTATAAATTGGTTTGCCGGGTGACACTTCAAGAAACTGCGTTACGCTCCGCTCACGTTATGCGCTCACAATGAGAGCGAGTGAGAGGCACGCGTCCCGCCTAAAAGCGAGAGAGACAGACATAAAAAGTGAAAGGCACGCGTCTTTCATCCTTCTTCCTACTATACGAATGAATATTCACATTAAAATTATTTTACCACTCAAAGTCGTTGTCACGTAAAACTTTCGCCCGTATACCGACTTTACAGGCAACCAATTTTTTTTTAAAGGTGGACTATCATTTAGGAACTCATCCTTCGTCCTAATGGGGGGACGGATTGTGTGAACCTGACCTTCTCTCATAGGCGTTAGGGTAAACCCAGTTTCTACTAAAAACCATCGGCTTCTATCGACGTCTCGAAGCAGCTGGGATGCGTTGGATAAATAGAAGGATATTTCACCTTTGTTTTGGAAGAATAACGGGATTGATATCCATAAACATACATAAACTATTCTATATTAGTATACCCCGGGCCCCATAGAAATATGAATAAGAGGAGAAGTGCCAAGGGCATATCTCCTTGTTTATTATATATGTGCCGGGCCCCAAGGCGAAAGGCTTGGATGTAACCAGGATAACGCCAGGACGATTATGATGTAGTGAATTTCATTTATGCTTAGGCAGAGGATTGTGAAGACGTTAGTGTATATGCTGCCTCGTTGGTCTCGCGGCACAAATGTGCGCGTGGGATTGGGAGGTCTCGGGTTCGATTCCCGGGTCGGGCAAAGTGTTATTGGGTTTTTCCGCTAGGAAATTCTCAGTAGCAGCACGGAGTCTGGTAATGTGCCCGGTACGGCAATAGGCTCGCCCCCTATTACGTGGGACTAAAATAAATCTGGCGAAATGTGGGTGTAATATTTACACCTCTGCCTACCCCTTCGGGTATACAGGCGTGAGACTATAAATAAATAAAAATAAATATTAGAAATGATATTATACGCATATGACATAACAACGTAAAAAGATATCCTTATCAATGTTTTTGTCACAATATCGACGTCGACGTCGTATTCGTTTAGATAAGATTAGCTCAAAGCGATATGGATAGTGGATATCACCATAGATGGGCTGTGTCAAATGATAGCTAGCTATCTTCTTAGATAGATACCGGCAGACCTACCTCCTAAATATAACGAAAGAAATATGAACACTTTTTTGGTTTGTACTTATTTATTTGCAAAGAAAATTAAACTATTAATAAGTGACTATCTTAATATATAAAATCCTTGCGTTACTGACTGACTGACAGACACGCTACAGCCGAAACTATTGGGCGCAGGAAGCTGAAATTTGGCATGTATGTTCCTTGGGGAACGTAGGGGTGCACTAAGATGGGATTTCCCAAAATTCCTACGGGATCGGCCAAAACGGGTAAATTAAAAAAATGCAGGCGTAGCTGCTGACGTCCTCTAGTATACATATAAAATAAAACAATAATTTCTATACTTAGGTAACTACCAAACAAATAAAAACCAGTACATAAATAAGGCAAAGAAAAATTTTAAAGGGTGTCATGGAAATCTTCCTTATCCGTTTTTAGTTGTTTTACATAAGTTGATTTTGAAGCAATACATCGTGACTGAGTCAATGCAGCTACCATTCTTCCTCTTTCGCTTATTTGTTTACATCACGAATTGCTTTAAGTGTTTATACAGCTATTTTCATACTACCTTACAAACACGAAGGATGCTATTGACAGAATCGAAAACAAGTCGTGATATTGAAATAAGGCGTTCAAATAAACGAGCGTGATTTGCGTTTTATCCATCACAACGACCCACACTTGGCATCAAATGTATAAACATACTGTCACGAATTTCGTACGATGAATTATCGTGTAGTTTGTTGTGTTTTCTTATAAAAATGCATCCGTATTTACCTAAATAAATATGAGGTGATGTATATGTTTCACAGCTTTTGGCGAGCCAAGGCTTTGATTGGGTGTTCCTATGCTGACGGATTAAGAGTACAAAATGTCCCTACTCTATTTCACTCCGTCCGATAAGACGACCAAGGCAAATATACGAAGCAAATAGTACCTTTGCGAAGAGATGGGCGACACGACATCAAGCCCGATACCAAACTGTCTGTGCAGCGTAATTTATCAGATAAATCATCCTATTCATTCACATTGACACGGTGAAGCAAATCAGGAGAGTCCAGCTTTTTCTTATGCGTCACGCTCTTGACAGAGCGGTCGTGGTCGTCATGTTGTAGGACTGGCATGGGCGGATGTGATTTGTTTCATGACAGCGCGCCATACCCTTTTGCTAGAAACTCTGCTGCAGTCGATTAAAGGCGCTCCTACAGTAGGCTTTATTTGATCCGTCCATTGCACGGGAGCCCTTCCGCGCGCTTTTGGTAAGACACAACTGAGACAAATAGAGACGTGTTAATGACAAATATTCAGCAGTTGAGCAAAAAAGGAACTAGCAGACAGCAAACAAAAATGCTCGAAACGTTTTTAAAACAGTTCTTTCGACATTACTTTATATTGTATAGATAAAAAGCGTTTAAGTTGCATATAAATCTAGTATACACAAGCTACGGTGACACACTATTTCATTTTTGTCCATATATTTTTTGACGAGTTATATGTCAAATATTAACAATTATTACCTTTATGACAATATATTCATGCTATACCAACCACTAAAATTGCTTCAACTAATGCTTTACTATGAGAGAACTTTTATGTACGCCACTGTATCAAATTATTGGTATCTAAAATAGTGGCACATAAAAGGTTCATACGAAAATCCTACGGCCTTCCGTAAGAAAAAAAGATTAGTAGCCTAATCTTTTCGCAAAACAATATTAAAAATACAACATTCAATCCAGACGAAAATATCCAACTTATAAAATAGGGAGTCGTATTTGTTTTCTATAAGGTATCATCTATAATTGAAAGTCTACTTATTCTAGAAAATATTACCGTACCAACTGCGATAATGTTATGCCATCATTGTGGATAACTTTTAGGCATGCTAGCTTTCCTATAAACTGAAAACTTTATCGTCGGGTATATGGATGACATTTATCAAGTTTCGCATGCCTGCACTAAGCCTTATTCACACTACGAGTTAGCAACGGCGAGTAAACATCTTTGAACTTTCATAATCATATTATCACTTAATAAAAGTAATTTAAAGCTGTTAACCCACAGCGGCGAACACTGCTTATTTTGTGCAAACCAATGAATTCGAGGAATTGGGTCACTAAAATTGGGCTATCTAAAGCTGAAAGAATTTTTCAAATCGGACCAGTAGTTCCAGAGATTAGCGCGCTCAAACAAACAAACAAACTCTTCAGCTTTATTTATTAGTATTAGATTAGATTCATAATTACTGCATTATAGCTCGTTACATAAATATTAGTACGAGTATAACAAAATTATACTAATATTTTAGTCATCTAGGCGCTGTGACAATGTGATATTCACAGACATAGTGGTGATATTATCTTGTTCACCTTCTTTTGTTCTCTTCATCATGTAAGATGCACAAACTAGAACTTATCTACTTTATAAACTAAACAGTAACTGCAAAGTAGGTATGAATTTTAGCAATAAAATTAAGAATGTTTTTATCGAAACGCATACTACTCTTACGAAGGATTCTGATATAGCTTAGTGAAAGGCTTCTTATCTTAGATATCATCGATCAATAGTCAATCCTAAGCCTCATGTGGATGTACATACATATATGCATCCCCGCAGTCGGCTTGCTGGGTGTTAGGAGATGCGATACGGCTCACGTACGCCATCCCTATCAGGGATTATTCACTCGTGTGTCATCATCTGCCTACTGGGATGAGTGTGTCTGATTGCTGACACGTGTTTTAAAACAGGTAAAAACTATTGTTATTAGGTTTAAAATATGTTGCCGCGCAAAACATGCTGTTTAAAAAATATGTCGCCGCGAACTGTGACATTATTTATCACTATTAATGAAATGCGTATTTGTAGTAAGCGCAACAATTTGCCTGAATAATATTTGTAACATAATAATGCTTTAGATAATTGTTTTCTTTGGCACTTTCGTTCATGTAAAAGAAGGAATATAAAAGGCTAATTAGAGAAGTGAATAATTTAATTTTCAGATCCTAATAGGTATTCATGTTAGCCTGGAGACATCCACTGCTAGACGTAGGCCTCCACCGACACTTTCTTGAGCCCCCCACATCCAACCATTTCCCGCGATCTTAACCAGATGTCGATGTCAGTCCATCTAGCGGCAGTCCTACCCCTCCTGTGTCGTCCGTCGTCGCACGTCGTACCCTTCATGACAAGCTTCAATTTTAAAAAATGGGCAACTAAGACTTGTTTTAACATCAAACAGCCGAAACTAAACTTAAATTGTACGCGAATTGCGTTCGCCGCTGTGGGTGAGTGGCTTTAGTATTTTATAATTACCGTAATAGTCCGTAGAGCACCGATTACATATATTTTGCAATCATTTATTTTTATAAAGAATTGCACATTGCAAGTCTCTTTGTTTCGTTAATTGCGGTTTTCAACACCAGCTTTTTGCAAACGTTTTGTAAATTGTGTCATCCGTAAACTTTATTGCATATGACTTTGTTGAGGTAGTTACGGCTTTTGGGTTATGCATGATTGCACGGATGGTGTAGTGATTTAAGTCTCGGCCCCGCACTGCTAGAGTGCCGAGTTCCTACGTTCTGATTGATTCCTAATAGCAGTCTCAGGCTCTATTCTCAGGTCAAGGTTAAAGTGATATTTGCTTTTTTATTACCTTTTATCTGATAGACGTTCCGAGTCAGACATGCCCGCAACTAACACATTAAAAGGAAACACATATAAGTAACATTTGGTCCTACGCCCATTTTTTCTCCGCTCGTTACGCATTGCTGTCTCATCGGATTATGAGAGAAGGGACATAGAAAGCACTTATCTTGGTCCATACACTGGTGCACCATAATAATATTATTATGTCCTGTGCTATTAGCTAGGCTCTGTTTAACGTGTGCGGCTAAGAAATGATGCAGGCTGGACGAACATTATTACTTCTTTTACGCAGTTGAATACTAGTAATTGTAATATATATTAGATTATAAAAAAATTTACAAATTACTATTGAATTTGAGAATTTTACAAAACTATCTTTTGGAACTTCTCGATTAAGTTCTGGGTATCCTTATTAGTTGCATTACTTGCATTTACAATAAATTGGTGTTGTATATGGTTGTGATATATACCCCTTATAAATTAAGTAACTTACATGGTGACTCCGTTCATATCACAACTATCTATACATCTATACATCTATACTTACATATAAATAAAATTGGAGTGTCTGTTTGTAATATTAAAATAACCACTTTTTATTTAATGCCTATGGATGTATACACGGTACATATACCGAAATGACATTTTTTTTAATTTTTGTCTGTCTGTTTGTTCTCGCTAATCTCTCGAACGGCTGGACCGATTTTGACGGGACTTTCACTGGCGGATAGCTGATATACCAAGGAGTAATTAAGGCTATAAATTAACCGGGTACGCGAAGTAGTTCTCCCAGGACGCGGGTGAAACCGCGGGAAATAGCTATTTAACATTATAAAAAACATACCTACACAACATTGGAGTCTATAATAATAAGCTAAGTATATAATTTTGCATACTTAGTGTGTTTGTTCTTCTAAAACTGTGAACTTGTTTTCGCAAAAACAATAAAATTGAAAATGATTATCCTGTTCGTAAAAAGTTCAATTGTAAATACGCGATGACGAGGCGTAATAACTAGATGACAAAAACATGAATTGTCAGAATGATCACTGTACTGTTGTCATATTTCGGTGGTATAATTACAGATGCTTTCAAACGTTTTAATAGTTACTATAACTATGAGGCAGTGCCAAATATTAAACCTGTGTTGTTTCGTATTTTACTCAGAACAAAAACTCAGTACTTGTACCCAACTAGCACAATGTATCATCCATTGATGGAATCGAACTTACAGCGTGCGCTTCGCTGTTAGAATCCAAGCGATCATTTATATTAAACGTAAGTAGTACGTAGTAGTTTGCCGTGTGACTGACGGCATAGAATACAAGTGTCGCCACCCCCATATCTTCCCGTGGGTGTCGTAAGAGGCGACAAAGGGATAACACGATGCAAATACCATTTTTGCGTAGAGTCGGAAAACTCGACATCAAACCCTATACGACTGCCTCGTTGGTCCCGCGGTATAAATGTGCACGTGGGATCGGGTTGCTCCCGGGTTCGATTCCCGGGTCGGGCAGGATGTGATTGGGTTTTTCTGATAGGAAATTCTCAGTAGCAGCACGGAGTCTGGAATGTACCCGGTACGGCAATAGGCTCGCCCCCTATTACGTGGGACTAAAGTATATCTGGCGAAAAGTGGGTGTAGAAATATACACCTCTGCTTACCTTTTCGGGATTATAGGCGTGAGACTAGGTATGTATGTAGTAGTACGTAGTAGCATAGACTAGTAATAACATTGTGGTAGTGCGTTTAACTCATTGACATTAAGTAGCCAATGCAAAACATTATTTAACTATCTTATAAAATTAAAATTTATTGGAAATTGAACGACAGAGAAACAGGTCTGATATTCGATGGATAATTTTGAGATTCTTCGTAGGCATATCTACCTATATACAGAGCTATTATATGCTACTACTGGCCTAATGCCTAAAATCAAAGGCAATTAGTTTACCTACATAAATAATATATCATGCCGGAAATATACATAATACTATATTATTGTTTGTGAGCAAAGACAACAGCAATTTGATCGCGTGCTGTCGAGCCTACAATTGTCGTATCACCGTCAACATCAGTACAGTCATAGTGCGATTAAGCACAGTTCACACGAAGGAAGAAAAACGGACCTAAGTTGGTTTAACTTCGCTCATCTACATATTACCTACTTTCATAACCTATTGTGTCTTTCATCGGTAATTATAGTACGTGACTGCCTCGTTGGTCTCGCGGCATAAATGTTCGCGTGGGATTGGGAGGTCTCGGGTTCGATTCCCGAGTCGGGCAAAAGTGTTATTGGGTTTTTCCGTTAGGAAATTCTCAGTAGCGGCTCGGAGTCTGGTAATGTGCCCGGTACGGCAATAGGCTCGCCCCCTATTACGTGGGACCTAAAAATTCATGGCGAAATGTGGGTGTTATATCACACCTCTGCCTACCCCTTCGGGGATACAGGCGTGAGTCTATAAAAAAAAATATATAATACATATTTTTATGGTAGCCTAAAAGTTCCACCAGAAACGTTTATAAATTTATTGAAAAATTAGAAACATTATTCGTGAATAATTTTGACAACGTGCTTATGAATTGATCGGGTAGCACCGTGTTGGAAATTCTAAATAAAGTCGATTTGCCTGGTGTTTGCTCATGTTTTCCGCATAATTACTTATTAAAATTATTTACAAGATTAAGGATATTTTCAACATTGAAATTTAATAACCACGAATTTAGACAAGGAACAAAATATCTTAATCATTTCATAAAACTCAAACATATTTAACTTTAACAACAAAACTCAAATATATTTACAAATATAAATATGGTTATTTCGCAACATTCGTTTTATTTCCAAAATCATTATAGGAACAACCCTAGCGCCTTCGTTCGATGACGCGCTTGTACGTAAGTCAAACAATCTACAACTCTTTGCTTGCGTAGTTAAGGTACATTTCTGTTCACTGCGAAAATCGGCTATTATTATTAAGATTTTGTAGGTGATTATAGCGTAGGTATTTTCGGTTTTGTATGGGAGTGATGTATCTGTTACGAAGTAACTATTTAGTAATCTGTGGTTTCAGTTTCTCGTTCTCGGTATGGCCAGCGCCTTACAACTGTAAAGCACCTACCATAATTACTACTTGTATAATATATCTATGTATCTAATGTACGGTCCCTAAATTACTCTTTTTATTGAAATCTCTGTTTTCTGTATATCACGCGATAGGTTAATGTTCCAGTATCTATTATCAAAGCTATTAAGGGTGGTTTCTTTCAGTGTCATAATTTTTTTTTGTATTTGTTGGTCAAATTGTCTCCAAGTATCTACTTATCCGTACTTAGCCAGGGGAACAGTTTTTCGATTACAATTATATCAAAATCTTAATTACATACTTTTTAATTCATAAATACTTTGTATGTCACTAATACGGGCAGCGGCGCGCTAGATTCGCCAAGGAATTTTATACCGAATGAAATGCACTTACGTAGTTTAGTAAGTAGTTGCTTAATCTTTACTAATCAGCAAAATATGTGCGTCAGTAGCTGCACCTGGAGTGGACTGGAGCTAAAAGATATATCACATATAAAAATCCCGCAAATATAACTTTGTCGTTCATACTAACACTATGGAAAACAACGATATTTTTGGTGGCAAAAAAGTAATAAAGATATTTGGATAGGTGAAAATGGGTATGTGAATCCCTCTATTACGGAAAATAAGTAATTGTTTTTGACAGTAGGTCGATTCCATACAAATATCCTGCTTTACTGCCAATGAATGAAAGTAACGTGACTTTTTGCATAGGAGAGGGTGATGGTTACTCTCTACAGCGCAGCTCTACTAACAGCAATATGAATGAGGGTGTTTGATATTTCTTCTACCACCAGACGGTGCCTAAATACGCGTCAGGTCCAAACGGACGTCAGATATGTAGTACAAACGCGTACACACACATAATACAAACAAACACAGACGTACGAATATATAGGGGTTTTGACAGTTTTGACAGGTTTCTAGACCTGCTGCCTCAGTGCTGCCGCATAGTGAGCGTCATTTCTGAAGACCCTCATTTGGCGCACTGCTTAGCTAGCTTCGAATTCTACAATATTCAGACCTTGAAACGAGGAATACGTTATTTAAAATAATAGTAGGATTACCGCCTACTACTCTTCAGCCTTCCTAGCTGACCTTGATTTTTGTATCTTACCTTCATTGCTGTCAAGAGGCAGGCTGAATATAGTGACTTAAATAATCAATCAATCAATATAGGTAGGTAGGTACATCAAATTACTTATCCTATCTGACATATTGTTATCTTCGCTGAGTCTAAACAACTATCTATCGTCACGCCTGTCTCCCATTGGGGTAGGCAGTACAAACACACCTCTTTTGCTTCCTTGAAATTCATTAACCTCATCATACATGCTCGCCGATTATAGGTGGGTACTTTTAGTTTGGCCCTTTTTAGTCAGTTATTTGGTCGGCGTACGTCCGTCTTGGGCGTCCCCTACCGACATCTCTTTTCAATCTTACACGACACACTACCTTCGTATTTCTTCTTTCATCCATCCGTTCCAAATGTCCAAACCATCGCAACATTCCTTTTTCAATTCTTTTCACTACATCTTCTTTTAGACCACACTTCTCTCGTATCACACTGTTTTTCACTTTAACTATCAGTCTTACTCAACTTGAAACATGAAATTTGGACAGTGGGTTCATTTTATAATTAAGGCACTTACAGAGGAAGGAATTACATTGCACCACTAAGGAGATAAAATTGTGGTTGTAAGTTTGCTTGAACAACCGCTTATTTTGAAGTAAGCACAGTGTAAATACGAGCACTAGCTGGTCAATAAATAATTGCTCATGGAATACTTAGGCAACAAAGGGCAAAAGGTTTGTCTATAAGAAATAGCTTCGCTTGCGGTGTGAAGGAAAACATCGTGAGGAATCCTGCATGTCTGAGAGTTCTCCATAATGTTCTCGAAAGACATGTGAAGTCTGCCAACCCGTACTTGGACAGCGTGGTGGACTATGGCCTTACCCTTCTCATAGTGAGAAGAGGCCCGTGCCCAGCAGTGGGACAGTATAAACGGCTGATGATGATGATGATGAATAGCTTCCACTTACCACCAAATGGATCATTTGCTTTTCTGTCTCAAATTGCAACTAGGAAAATATTACGTCCTAACTTGTAAAATATTTTTTGTCACTTATCCATTACGTATAAAAACATGTATTGTTATTGTAAAAAAATAAACTTAAATAAACAAAATTCAATGACGTATTACAGTATTGTCTGCCAATTTCCTCGTTCTGCTTTAGAATGTTGAGTTCTGTATTGTTTTGTTTTGCCTTTGATTGTGCGTATCGAGTGTTTTCGCTTCGGATCAATACGGAACTAATCTGGTCTTTTGTGTTACAGAACTACCTATATAAGGTGTCATCTGGCTGATGAAGCGAAACATTTGCTATAGGGGTACTAAGAGTTTTAAGTCACAGTCAAAATACTTTATTCAATCATGTCACAATGTGACGCTTATGAAGACCAAATAAAAAAAGGAAGTACTGAGCTGTACCATTACGGGTTCAGTACTACTTACTACAGTAATCGGTGTGTCTGCTACAGAACATACAGAACCGGTGTGGAAACTTTGTAAAAATAATCATCATCCTCTTAGCGTTATCCCAGTTTCAATCTGGGGTCCGCTTTCTAGTCTAACCGGATTTGGCTGAATATTAGCTTTTCCACGGAGCGACTGCCTGTCTGACCTCCGCAACCCGAAGGGATAGCGATATTCCATGGTTTAGAATAGTGTCAGTTTATTTAGTAGGTACTGACGCCCTGTAACGACTGTCAAAGATCTTCATGACAAGCGGGACCGACGGCTTAACGTGCTCTCCGAGGCACGGGACAAGCGATAATTAACAATTCAATACGCACATAACTCCGAAAAGTAATTGGTGCGCGCCGTGGATTCGAACCCGATACCCTCTGCATGGCAGTCTGTTGGCTATCGCTGACTTTGTAAAAATAATACATATATTTAATCGTTTTAAATGTACCCGTCACAATTTGTATGTTACTTAATATGTAAGTGTGTGGGCAAAAAGCGCAGTCTACGTCGCCGTCCAAATAATTATTATAGTAGATATTCTAACTTTATTTTCACCGGATACAGATATTATAATATTGTTATTATAGAATGTCTCTCTTGCGAAACTGTGCTATATTATGCTGTATGTGATGTAACAGATCAATCATTATAAATTCTTTGAATTATTGATTCATTCACCTTTGTTAAAGATTTTCACATATATGAATATAACACAATTACCTTTGATAATTTTATTGGGATAGCCTTTATTTTTCATGTGGGTGGGTGGCTACTTTGGTGTAGAAATGTTTAGACCAACTGAAGGCTTCCGACATTGTCCAGCGTTTACAGTCCTGAGACAAGAGCAAGGCTCGTCGCGACGGCTTCACGTACCCACCGAAGTACAGTAGCCTAAACGTAAATACCGTAGCGAGCGATGACCTGTGCAACTAGTGTTTGACTTTGACTTGATACTCAGGCGCTATTTTAGTCATAGCCTTTTTATAAAGATATTATGCCTCAGTTTAAAAGATCACCTTGTCACGGGTTCGATACCTGCGTAAGATAAAATGTACCTCACTGCACAGGAAATATGTCTTTTATGTCTAAAAATAATGTCAACTGATTGTTATCTTGGCAATAACTTAACCTTAAATGATCCTTCAACTTTGTAGCGGCATGCATGTTCCTGAAGCTATCTAGATCTTTTCGCACAAGTCCTCAGTGTTGCAACTAAAGAGAACAAGATGGATGCCGCACCTGCCTCCACAAAATGGCTGTGACCTTCTGGATTGATTGCTTTGATATAAACGGTTTGTTTTAAGTTGTTTCCCTTGTGTGCTTTTTGCTAACTTTAAAACTGTTTCAATATTATCCTCCCTAAGTTGAAGTGCTCTGAAAGTTATTGTTCATCCAATCTGGTAATCCCCGGCAATTGGCCTCAGTGGCGTGTCCAGCAGTAGACGATGATAATGATGAATGATGAGCAGCAGGCTGATGATAATGATGAATCCGGTATTCGACCTCTGGGCTTTCCTCGACACAGCTTTGGTAGGCGATGTCCTAAGTCCTAAGGTAAAACAAGACGAAGATTAATTACTTACCATTCAGCTTGTTTAGAGTCGGCTGCTGCCAAATCTAGAGACAAATAAGATTATCCTGGACTTCGATTAAGTGAGAAGTAAAATAAACTCCAAGTTTCGTGTGTAATAAAATGAACAAGTCGGTTACTTCTAAGAATGGATATAATTATTATACCTATAGGTACTCTGAGATGGATCAATTATATCATCATCAGCAATCAAGGTACATTCAATATTCATAAATAAGTTCATAAAAAGTGTACCTTCAAGAGTCATTGGATGTATTTTGGCACTTTGATTAATCATTTTCGCATAAATGAAATGATTTATCTGGGGGCACGGCAGTGCCCCCACCAAGTCGAGCAAAAAAAAGTAGCACGGCCGTACCATCCTTTTCTCGAAGCAACTCAGGCCATTTTCGACCCCCTATAACTTCGTTGTGGATGAAACTAGAAGCCTGATTGTTTAGTAACCATGCAGGCATTGTATAAAGATGGTGTATTTCAAATTTCATTCAATTTGAACCAGTAGTTTAAGAATTATAACGAGTCAAAATTCTTAATTTTGTCACTCACTGACCGATCATCAAAAGTCTAAGGCACTTCTAGCAAACATAGAAGCTTCAAATTTAGGAAACAATTAGTGTTTAGTGTATGAACCAAGGGAAAACTAAAATATATTTCAATTTTGGTCCAGTTTTCGAGATACATCAACTGCATAAATAACTTTGTAATCCCATATGAATATAAAGATTTACAAGCGCACAATAACAATTACGATGGCCGAGTCAATCTATTTATGTGAAACATTAAAGATTTTTAATTAACCGACTTGGTATTACATGGATCTCATAACTTTTTACGGTCGCGAGACTTGGTATTTTTGACAAGTATTGTTTTTATGGGATAACGATTTCTTGTGAAGAAAAATAACAAAAACAGCGCTATTATACATCTTCAATTAAATGGTACGCGAATTTGGACATTCAATAATTATGTTATACAAAAAGTATGTACAGAACCAGGCTCTGTTAAAAAGAGTTAGTACATAATTATGTATTTATTGTGTTTGATATTGGCTTACCTAAGTTATGTTTCTGGAGGAGTACTAAAATAAATTCCTGAGTCATTTCATTAATTGTTTGAGGAAGTTGCAATGTAATTTAGACTCAAATTTGCCTAAACTTCTCAAAATCTTGAAAGGAACTGTTTTGGTAGCTAAAATATGGCACAATCACAATATCTGAAGCTAACAATAGGGACAGTGCTAATAATGACAATCTCTAATATGAAAACTAAACATTTTGATGAGCTGTGAGAGAGAAGGAAATATTTCAATTTGAAATCGGTATTACAGAAAATCCTAAATGTACTTTCCAAACCTTGGCGCTATGAAGAATCAAAACATTAGGAGACTAGTCGTAGGTACTGTTTTTGTGTTTGAAACAAAAAACAGATGCGTAACAAGCATTAATACCGACTGAGACTATTCTACGGGAATTACCACGACCACAAAAGTCTTAAAAATTAAAATAAATATTTTGTTAGACTTAGACCACAACGGGTAAATATACTCTCGAGCCATACCTATTGTGGATTGAGGCGTGTGGTCGGTCGTAACAATGAGTGATGTGTTTACTCCAGTAAGTGATAGTAGGTAAGAGAAAATGTCGTAAAACGCTCTTAGTAATTAGTACACGATATCTAGGTTATTCCTTGGTACATTTGATAACTCAGTATGCAGAGTGATAGAGTTTGCAATAAAATGCTATCTGACTCGTTATTTCCTTCCAAAGGTCGCTACACGGTATTTAAGGGCTTAGAAAAAGCTTCAGGCAGGTTTATACTCGAACAAGCAATTACCAGTTATTGAATATTTTCATTGCTCTCGACTTGATGGATGGTTGGAAGCTTGGACGACTTTACTCTTTTTCGCAAGAACTGCTGAACGGATATTGATGAAATGGTTTGGATAATAAAGCGTATACGTTGAAATAACCCACCTACACTTTCTTTCGGGATGACCGCCACACAGGCAGAAACTGATCGTTATTAAATGCCTGTTATCAATTTGCCGCTACTACTTCTGTATACATTTTATTTTAATTATCTATCTATCTATATCTATCTATCTATAACGTCACGCCTGTCTCCCATTGGGGTAGGCATAGACTATGGAACGCCACATGCTTCGGTTCAAATATAACTCTTTCGCTTCTTCGACATTCATTAACCTCATCATGCATGCGCGTCGGTTATGGGTATTTTTAATAATAATAATGATGTCCAAACCAAAGCAACATTCCTTTTTCAACCTTTGTCACTACATTATCTTGATTAATTTCAAATAAATTACTAGGTACGGCAAAGTAAAATTTTTATTAAAAAGAAATGGTTGCACGCAATAATACTATTATATTTTGTCCGAGAATTCAAGACTAGGTATCTATTTTAACACGGTTCCATTAGCTTGCCCTGTATGCAATTCTAAGAAGCTGAATTTCACCTGTGGTGTTGATTTGAATTGGATTAGTGCTAAGCCATTTGATTGTGGCGATGATTAATATTCAATTAACTATGCCGGGCGTTATACATTCAATGAACTGACAATTTAATCATAGAGACTTGAAAAGATTCCTTAAGCTCAAATAATATCATGGAAGTTGATTAAGACAGTAAGCGTAAGGTAGAGCGGCCCCCGGCTAGGTGGACCGACGACCTGGAAAAGGTGGCTGGGATAGACTGGATGCGGAATGCTGAGGACCGTGTACTATGGGGCGTGTTGGGAGAGGCCTATGTCCAGCAGTGGACTGCGATAGGCTGATTGAGAATAACGTATATTATGCGTCAGAATTTGTAAAGCATTTTAGCAATGAATCTTGTAAGACTGATCCAATAATTGTTTTTTGTCAAAGAGCTAAAGTTTGAGAGTGTAAAATGTTAGACATGCCTTAAACTGCCAAAAGCAGTCTCTAAATATGATCCAATTTTGAGTCACTTGTCTCTTTTTGCCTTTTTAAACAAACAAACGGACAGACAAACAAGGCACCAAATAATGTATATCAACTACTCTACAAACATAAACACTGCTTTCACGACCTTGCCATCAACTTTTTATACGGACCACATGCCGTCAATCAAACCGATCTACAACAATGCGAACATGCAAAGTGAAAGTTCAGTAGCCATTAGACCACAAATCGGACCGGTCGAATGGTCTAATCACATATTTTATGGCCAGACAATAAACACATCAAATGTTATTGCACATTGTATAATCTATACTAACACATTAATGCTGAAGAGTTTGTTTGTTTGTACTTTTATGTGTTAAGAAATACAACCGCTGCGCTAGGAATAAATCCTGGGTCGCGGGGATCCTACAAACCTTCAATCGACATAATTATAAACAAAGTTCCTCCAGACTTAAAACAAAACTCGACTCATGGCTCATATAAAGTGTTGTCTCATATGGGGATCAAACCCATAATACACGACGCAATTCTAGGCATTGGGGCGTCCGATTCAACCCACAGTCCATTTCTGTAGCTTCAACTACTACGTTGTCAACAGTTTGAACGCCTCACCTCTAGAACTACCAATGACATTTGAAAAATCTAAAATATCTTTGTATATGATAGCCCCACATATATGGGGTAGGCTATATGCGAAGTAACATCACGGTACAACCTTAAGGAGCTGAGCAAAAAGAAAATAACGCGAGAAGGATGCTATAACACGGGCGAGCGATACGATACGACGCGACAGCTCAATAGACGAGGTGTGGTAGGTGAAACCGTGGCGCACGGCTAGTACGTAAAATATGTAATATCTACCGGTCCCCGAAATAATTTATAACTGTAATAAATCTGATTGAGTAAGGAAAACGTAATTATTTTATTGTGTTTAATTATTAAATTTAATCTGATGATAGTTAATTGGTACAATTATATTTTGATATCACTGTACATTGCTAGCTGTTAAAGGATTACGTTCATACATTGATTATCACATATATTAATTAATCGTTTCGTGGGTTTTAACATCTGTTTTGACTTTCAAGAACCAGGATACGTAGCATATACCTACCTTCGTGATGTTTTTTGTACAAGCGTGGTTATGGCGCTTACAGTAGTGCTGAAATAATGGTATCCCAAAAGACAATTTGAAACTAATATCCCACATATCTAAATGTTCTTGTTATTTTTTATATATTTCTTTTCTATTCCTCAAGAGGATCTCTACAGCTACGCTAGCATATTTTTTTTTAATTTATCCGTCCGCCCGATCTCGTGTGAATCTCGGTAAACTCCTTCTTGGTGCATTCCTATGCTCCCCATTCAATGTGCATTGATTTTGGCATTTATGCTGATTTTATCTTGCTAAAAGTCATGGTCGCATTTTAGGCAATGTACATCATCATCATTGTCTTGCCCTGGTCCCAATTTATTTGGGTTCGGCGCAGTATGTCCTTCGCTTCCATACTTCTCTATCACCAGTCATCCAATCGTTTACCCCTTTCTCTTTCATATCCATCCTCACACAGTCCATCCATCTTTTCCTTGGCCGTCCTCTCCCTTTTCGTCCTTCTACATGTTTTAAGCAATTTACATAATGTACCTAATAAATACATAAGTGCATGGCAATAATACAATATTGTCAACAGCGAGTTGTGAGAAATCTCCATATTGATGTAATTTGCGACTCAAACATGACCGTTGACGTCACGACAAGGCAATAAATCAACATATCAAAAACATGTGACTTTTATAATGATTTGAATACAATAACCAGCAAATCTGCCATCAATCAAAGTACAGATGAAAGGCACCGCGTGCCAATGCGTGTACGAAGAGAAATGATGTATTTGACGATTCTGATTAGCATATCGAATTTGCGACGTACTTTAGTCACGAACGGCAAATGTAATCGAATTAGAAGGTATCGATTTAATCGAATAATAGCACTCGTTCGTGGTCTCATTTGCGTGTCGTTGAAAGCAATTATTTAATTGTTGAAAGTAATAGCTAGTCCGTTTTTACACATGCAATGTTTTAATTAAAATACAACTAAAAACAACAAGAAGTTATACCTACTAACAAACAAAGATTACTAAAATACTAACACAAGCAACAATGTAGATATAGTAATGTAAAACTGAACGGAATATATAAAGGAAATGTTTTAATACCTAGATTTATACTAAAAAAAACCGGTCAAGTGCGAGTCGGACTCGCGCACCGAGGATTCCGTACAAACCTGTAGGTATATAAGTAAAAGTTTACTAGTCATAGTTATGGTATTTTTATTGCAAAATGAAATCCATAACATTACAGTATGGAAAGCTGGAGGAGCATAAATTAAAGAAAAAGGTGTCTTTGTCGTTTGTAATCAGTCATCCTTAATTTTATATTAACATTATCGCTTATTTTATAATATAACTTAAATACCTATACCAGCCTTGCAGCAGCCTTGCAAAAGTCTGCTGATGAATGATGGTAAGATTTTTTATCAAAGTTATTGATTTACAAAGTTTTAGTGACTATTAGAAATCTGTTACAAAAATACTAATTAAGTATTTTTAATAATTATAGTATTTATTTGCGATGAAAATTAAACGAGGGTGACTATTTACACATAAAATAAAACAATAATCAAAATTCTTAAATAAATAACAAAAATAAGTAAGGGACGATAGCCCAGTGGTGTAGGTAACGGACTGCCGAGACGATGATCTTGGGTTCGATCCCCAGGTACCCCAGGCACAAATCACTGACTTTTCGGAGTTACATATGTGTGTATTTAAAATGTTAATTATCGCTCGCTTAGAATGTGCCCGGTAGATGGCAATAGGCTCGCCCTCTATTACATTGGGACCGAAACATAACTGGCGAAGTGTGGGTGTGTAATACACCTCT
This sequence comes from Euclidia mi, assembly GCA_944739405.2. Lineage (NCBI taxonomy): Eukaryota > Metazoa > Arthropoda > Insecta > Lepidoptera > Erebidae > Euclidia > Euclidia mi. The sequence goes on along the minus strand of OX123202.2, from coordinate 19,979,844 downwards.
GCCTAACCCTTCAGGGATAAAAAGGCGTGAAGTTAAGTTGCGTTATGTAAATTAAAAAAAAACATATAAAGGAAATGAAAATTTTAAAGTATGGAATTAAGTATCTTGAACCAGATCTGTAAATGGAGACTGAAAAAGGTATGAAAGTACCACATTGAACATTGAAGTTCGAAAACCGTTATCTATAAATGTACTACTTCGTGTTGTGCTAGTGTTTATTAACGGGAACATGTTTATAGATGAAAAATATGTGAAAATTCCATTTCGGGGATTCATTCTAAAATCAATATTGAAGTCTCCCACGACAATCAGACGAGAACATGAATTATACCTATTGTGGTTGCTGCCGTATATTGTTGTATTTATGCATTCTATTGCAACATTAATTGGACACTGTGGTGACCTATATACAGTTATCACTCTGACATTAAACATTTCGAAATGCAAGCATTCACAATGGCCGTTTGCAGCGTCTGGGTTATTTAAAATCTCAATCAGCCTATCGCAGTCCACTGCTAGACATAGGCCTCTCCCAACACGCACCACAGTACACGGTCCTCAGCCTTCCGGATCCTTTATCTGGGCTATAAGACGTTACTTCGTACCAAATTTCAAGATTTTGAGTTCACGGGAAGTACCCTGTAGGTTTTGATTCCCTTGCGAGTAGACGCCAGTTTGAAAATATGATTATATTGCTCTTTCTTTTGATTGCGTTGACATAGAAGTTTGATTTTGTTACAGCCTAACGGTGTTATATACCTGAGTATTTGATATGAATTTCAATTTAATACCTCCACGCGTTCAAGAGAAAGGGGTAATAACTTTAAATTTATTAAAAATATTTTTTTATATGCTGTTACTAAAAAAATACAGTTTTCGCAATTTTTCCTTTATAAGTGATATAAGACATTGCTTCGTACCAAATTTCAAGATTTTGAGTTCACGGAAAGTACCCTGTGGGTTTTGATTCCTTTGCGAGTAGTCGCGAGTTTGAAAATATGCTTATATTGCCCTTTCTTTTGATTGCGTTGACATAGAAGTTTGATTTTGTTGCAGCTTAACGGTGTTATATACTTTAGTATTTGATATGAATTTCAATTTAATACCTCCACGCGTTCAAGAGAAAGGGGTGGTAACTTTAAATTTATAAAAAATATGTTTCTTGTATGATGAAACTAAAAATTTACGGTTTTCGCAATTTTCCCTTTATATGTGCTATAATGCATTGCTTTGTACCAAATTTCAAGATTCTGAGTTCACGGGAAGTATCCTTTAGGTTTTGATTCACTTGCGAGTAGGCGCGAGTTTGAAATTATGCTTATATTGCTCTTTCTATTGATTGCGTTGACATGGAAGCTTGATTTTGTTTCAGCCTAACGTCGTTATATACTTGAGTATTTGATATGAATTTCAATTTAATACCTCCACGCGTTCAAGAGAAAGAGGTGGTAACTTTAAATTTATAAAAAATATTTTTCTTATATGATGTAACTAAAAATTTACGGTTTTCGCAATTTTTCCTTTATATGTGCTATAAGGCGTTGCTTCGTACCAAATTTCAAGATTCTGAGTTCACGGGAAGTACCCTGTAGGTTTTGATTCACTTGCGAGTAAGCGCGAGTTTGAAAATATGCTTATATTGCTCTTTCTTTTGATTGCGTTGACATAGAAGCTTGATTTTGTTGCAGCCTAACGGTGTTATATACCTGAGTATTTGATATGAATTTCAATTTAATACCTCCACGCGTTCAAGAGAAAGGGGTGGTAACTTTAAATTTATAAAAAATATTTTTCTTATATTATGTAACTAAAAATTTACGGTTTTCGCAATTTTTCCTTTATATGTGCTATAAGGCGTTACTTCGTACCAAATTTCAAGTTTCTGAGTTCACGGGAAGTACCCTGTAGGTTTTGATTCACTTGCGAGTAGGCGCGAGTTTGAAAATATGCTTATATTGCTCTTTCTTTTGATTGCGTTGAAGTAGAAGCTTGATGTTGTTGCAGCCTAACGGTGTTATATACCTGAGTATTTGATATGAATTTCAATTTAATACCTCCACGCGTTTAAGAGAAAGGGGTAGTAACTTTAAATTTATTAAAAATATTTTTTTATATGCTGTAACTAAAAATTTACGGTTTTCACAATTTTTCCTTTATATGTGATATAAGACGTTACTTCGTACCAAATGTCAAGATTCTGAGTTCACGGGAAGTACCCTGTGGGTTTTGATTCTAATGCGAGTTTGAAAATATGCTGCAATTTGCAGCATAAACGGCTGTATCTTTTGATTGCGTTGGGTTAAAAGTTTGATTTTTTTACAGCTCTATGGAACCGTAGATTCGAGTATTTAGTATAAATTTCAGTTTGATACCTCCACGCATTCCTGAGAAAAAGGGTCTTGACAGACGGACGGACAACAAAGTGATCCTATAAGGGTTCCGTTTTTTTTCCTTTCGAGGTACGGAACCCTAAAAAAATGTGAAAATATGCTAATAAAGAATTATTATTAATTGTTATATTATCAAATCGATAAAATATATTATTATATTACATAAACAATAAGGTAGCGATGATAGAATAGCGATAGCCTAATGGTGATTCCAACAAACTGCCATTCAGCGGGTAACGGGTTCTAATCCACAGCGCGCATCACTAACTTTTCAAAGTTACGTTGGTCCCGTCTGTCATGAAGATCTTTGACAACCGTTAGGTCGTGGAGGAGTCAGTTGCCTTGATTAAATTGACACTGGTATAAATCATGGAATATCCCTTTGCGTTGCGGAGGTCAGACGGCAGTCACTCTGTGTAAAAGCTAATATTCAGTCAAATTTGCGTAGTATGCGATGTTGATATTGTATAAGGTCACAATTGACTTATCAACCTATCAACGTGTGATATAAAATAAAAACAAATAATAACTGATGTAACGTAAACCGTAAAGAGCATAATGCGAGCTGTTGAGGTAATCGTCTGCAACTTGGAATGTGTTTGGTGCCTCGAACCTGCAATACTCGGTAAACGATGACAACACAAACCTCTGTACAGGTGATTACACTTCAATACTCAAATACGTAAGACATTTTCAATATAAATCTTTGACATGGCATTGTTTTGACCACAAATATGACGTTTTACCTGCGATGTACAGGAAATACTCTTATAAACCTAGGGTTGCTTCCTGTACTATATTACATAGCATCATATTACTATATTAAATGCGAAAGTTTGTGAGGATGAATGGATGCATGTTTGATATCCTTTCACGAAAAAACTCCTGAAAGCATTTGGATAAAACCTGCCATCAATGTACCCGTATGCGTGTATCTACAAAATCTACATAGGTACATACAGGTCATAGCTTTTCTTGCTAATACTAGCTTCTGCCCAGAGCCAGTGTTATATAGTATCGTACTATACTCAAATCTATTTGATTGTGGCTTAGGTACGTAAAAACACACAAGACAGTTTTTATTTATTTTGTCGGTGGAACACTATTGCGGGCCGCCACGCTGCCACTCTATACTACTAGGTACTTGAGTTTGAGGTTAACAAAGAAGGAATTTTATGACACTGTCCCCTAAAGATGTTCGAAGCCTCCTCACTAGGACGACCGCGGTGTACTTTATATATTACTACTACTATATATTTTTATCTAATTACTATATATTTTTATCTAATTATATTTGGCAACCCTAATGATCCCTAAATACCAACGTAAGGACTGCACAACGTGACATCGCGTGCGTATTTTCTACAAAACGTTACACACAGCTGAGTACCGTAGAAAGCTAAACATGATTAGTCACTGCTCTATATACTTTGAACTAGTAATGGGAAAATACCGGGACGACTGGTCATCACTGTCAAAGGATTAAGGTCTGCTCACACAAGCGGTGACACGCATCCGAGCGTTGGTATAAAGGTTGAGGCATACAAATGGTGCACGTCAAAGCGACTGGCTGTTAAGATGTTTTTTATGGTTTGTCTTAAAATTAAGTACCATTTAGTATTTTTAAAGGCTAGCCTTTCCTAGTAAACCAAAAACCACCCATGATTTGCATTGTACGTAAGCCCTAGAAACACGTTTGTATATAGTATCAGATTTGGTCCTAGATTTATTCCAAGGCATATATCATAATAATTATATATTGAGCATTATGCATATAATGGGCCGCTGAGTATTTATTTCAGCGGCCTAAAACGAAAGCCTTTACCAAAGTCGCCACGTAGCATTATTGTGAATAAGTTCCCCAAGATCGGTAGGTACAAATCGCCAAAGACAGTCATCAAGGCGTTTGGGAATAGGTACTAATTAATATTAACGTAGGAAATATTACTTATGCACAGCACAAAACATCCTAAGTATTTAAACTTACCTACAGATGCGTTGCCCTCAGTGAGTCAGAGATTCATGGAATATCGCTATCCCTTTGAATTGCTAAGGTCTGACGGCCGCGGCAGTCGCTTTGTAGACAAGCTAATATTCTGTCAAATTTGGTTATACTAGTAAGTGGAATCCAGACTCCAAGACGTAAATCATTGAGCTACTGGATGGTGCTAGAATTAAGAAGATATCGAGTATAATCTATAGAGTCTATACGGAAAGGCAACTTTTTCATTTTTGTTGTACGTTCATCATCATGCAGCACGTATTATGCTTTTCTGCAATATTTTTTAAGTAGTATCAAAAGTAATAAAATAATGGTGCTTGTGGGTAAAGTCATTTACTGTGCAACCCACTTGGTAGATAAATATGTTGCCAAATGGATAAGGTCTTGTGAATAGTATAATTCTGATCGACAACAAACCTTTTTGATAATTAAACTGCTTTATATTACAGAACAAACCTTAGAACTCCGAAACTAACCGCTACCGGGCATATTGACTACGTTACCGATGCTAAGGACATGAAAGAGGAAAACCTCAAACAATGCGCCTCGTTACCAACAATAGGTAGACCTACATATTTCTATACACACATAACTTGATCTAGTCGTCTAACGTGAAATGGATGTCGATCTTTTTTACCATAAGTATCTAGTCTTTATTCCATCGTTCCATACATGACTCAGGAAAGTGTATAGAGTTGTGTTAACTTTCATCACTATTAAAGGCCATGCGTGTGGTGGAGATGATTTCAGATGCAACCAAACTATTAGCTAATGCCAATGGAGTCAAAAAAGAGCCCCTCTTCGATACCCGAACCACAACATTTTGAGACACAGATAATAAGTTAATCTTTACAACTACTTAAGAAACCTATCATTATCATCATCAGCCTTTAACAGTCCACTGCTGGACTAGGCCTCTCCTTTCAAAGGAGGAATTGGCCTACTATACCACGCTGGCCAAACGGGTTGGTATAGGGTTTGTATCAAGTTTTACTTCTATTACAGTGCTGGTCTCTGCATAATATGCTCCCTCTGTCGGCTTTTACGACACCCATGGGATGATATGGGGTGGTGACATTCTGTATTCACCACACGGATGGATGGATAAGAAACCTATATGTGATAATAACTTTAGGAATATATATTATTATTATGCAATATGAGAAAAAATCTTATCAGTCTTTGTAGCACATTGCAATAGACAGACAAAATCATCAGAAGTGGATCGATACACAATTTTCAAGCTGCACAGCTACATACTGTCTGTTGAACTGCAAAAGAGCAAACAGCACAGAAACCACCCCAACAAAATAAACCCCCCATACAATTCTAAGTCACACGACCTTAATCGTCTCTTTAGAAATTTTTCAACAGCGTCACCGCAACGATAGTCTGAATGCATCTTTATCCAATGGGAGCCGGTTTGGACGACTCACGCGTTGCAGGTGCGGCGCCGGTCCGTCTACCGGCCAGACAAGTTGATACACTGATGCAACTTTACTTTTATTTATGTTAATACATGTGTAGGTTAGTAGTGTGTAATGTCTTGGTAGGCCTTTGAGTGTTGTATAATTTCTGCTTGTAGTTGTGATAAGTTGTGTAATTTCTGATGAGGCTAGTTGGCTTTGATGTTGCGGTAGTTCGTTTTTGTATGTTTATGTTACTAGCTGTTTATGTAATAGTTTATGGTTGTGAGTTTTAATGTGAGTTCGGATACATTTAAGCCCAATTTATAGGCGAGATTAGGAATAGTCATAATTGAGGCAAAACTTATAAACTGCAAGGTACCTACTTAGTTGTGTCACCTAAGCTACTCGTGTGAATTAGCAGTGATCATGATATTATTGATTGTTATGTGATTAATTTCAACAATTCGCGGCCCTCTTCTCACTGTGAGAAGGACAGGGCCGTAGTCCACTACGTTCGCCAAGTGCGGGTTAGGACATAACATATCTTTCGAGAATATTATGGAGAGCTTTCAGACATACTCTTCGCTATGTTTTCCTTCACCATTAAGCCAGCTACAATCAATAGAAAATTCATTGGCAGGCGACGTGGTTTCGAACCCCAGACCCTCTGCGTAGCCTCTGCCTTTTTATATAAAGAAATGCGTAATTGTTATAAAAACATATCAAAATCTCATGTAGGTTATTTGCTTACAATTAACAGTAATCCTTTTCTCGTGTCCTTAAAGATGAACATTAATAAGTAGGTGTTAGTTATAACCGAGCTTTTTAGTGATTGTAAACGTAACTCCATAACAATATGACCTCGCTGCTACGGCCCTGACATTCATACAAGGTAGGTACTCTATGACCTAAATGAATTATCGATGGTTCTTCATATAATGATAGAGGTTAATGCTTCCTGTGGTGAATATTTTGTACCTATATTTATTTATTGCAATTCTACAGCAACAAGGACAGCTGAGTGCAGGGTTGATCAATTAATTTATTTATGCCTGTTTTGTACATTGACAAGGCACTAGAAGTCAATATATAAAGGTACTCTGTGCTAGAAGTGCCCATACTATAAATGGAAATGTCTTCGAGAAGAAAAGAGGTGCTATTTCATAACTGTCCTAAAGTTAACACGATTGCGTCCAAGACGAGTCTTCCTCTTGGAGCCAAAAGTCCGTTTAGCCAGAAATAAAAGCAGTGTTAGCTATCAAAAGCGGTGCCAATTTACACTAGCCCAAATTAAAACTTTACTCATCTGTATATATATATATATATATATATATATATATATATATATATATATATATATATATATATAATTCTTTCGTAACTGACTGACTGACAGACGACGCACAGCCAAATTACCGGGCGCGAGAAGCTGACATTCCCCAAGTACGTTCTTGGAGAACCGTAGGGGTACACTAAGAAGGGATTTCTCGAAATTTTCTCGGGGTTGAGCAGAAACGGCTAAATTAAAAACAATGTGCTGAAGTGGCTGCGGGCATCTCCCGACAGTACAAGCAAGGGCAACCTCTACACATTCACATGCCGTAGAAAACATTGGTCCAACCTAGGGACACAATTTATCTTTGTTACTCTAGCACTGAATATAATGTTTGTTCTTGAAAACTTCATCGTCCATTACAAGTGCACATACGTTCCTACGCTTCGATTGTCGGAGTACCTTGAGTTATTGCCTATTGTTGCGCGTCATTTGAATGAAGCAACTCAGATAAATGAGTAGGATCTGCGTTTAACACGATCCGCGTGGGATTTCAATAGACATTCACACATTCATGCATATTTTTGATTAGAATTGCCATGAAGATGTAGCTAGTTTTATGCCCACCTCAGTGAAATATTCTATTCATGAAGTCATTTTTAAAATGTCCTGTTTTACTTAGAATAGAGTCGATTTATAATATTTGTAACTATTTTGGTGCCGACCAAGTTATGTTTTTGAAAGTGAATCGCTTTGAAGAACGAGACACATCAAGCCATCTGGGAATTTTACATGGATATTCTGACACCGAAAATTTTGACGAGTTGGCAAGCGCTTCCAATGGGTGTCGATGCAAACATATGTGACGGGTCCAACGCCGAAGATTCTCAGCATAATCACATGCACACTCACACAAACATCATCCGAAAACACAAGGTTATCGCAACACATGTTTATCGAACCAAATCAAATATGAAAAATGTAATTTGAAATAATTGTAAAATATTAAAATTACTTTATCCACACCAAAAAAGGCGCAATGTTTAAAAACAATACTCAAGGAAGCAACAACTTACTACCAAGGAGTTTTCCTACATCCTGCTGAGGCAATGGTCGTAGTCAGGATACAATCTTAATATATAAAATCCTTGCGTTACTGACTGACTGACAGACACGCTACAGCCGAAACTATTGGGCGCAGGAGGCTGAAATTTGGCATGTATGTTCCTTGGGGACTGTAGGGGTGCACTAAGAAGGGATTTCCCAAAACTCCCACGGGATCGGCCAAAACGGGTAAATTAAAAACAAATGCAGGCGTAGCTGCTGGCGTCCTCTAGTATATTAATAATTATCCTGCTTCCTGACCATTACGTGAACAGTAGGTAGACGTTATTTGTGCAACGCTTAAAGAATTATATATTACCTAAAGCGGGAATTATAGTAGTACTGCCTCCGTGGTCCAGTGGATAGCGTATGCGACTGCTGATCGGAGGTCACGGGTTCGATTCCCGATTCCCGGTTCGATCAAAAGTGTTACTGGGTTGTTCCAAATTCTCGGTAGCAGCCCGGAGTCTAGTGGTGTGCCCGGTAACGGCAATAGGGTCGCCCCCTGCTACGTGGGACCTAAAAATTCATGGCGAAATGTGGGTGTTATATTACACCTCTGCCTACCCCTCCAGGGATACTGGCGTGAGTATAAAAAAATATTGTAGGTAAAGAGGAAATGCAGGACTTTAACTGAAATTGAATTGGCGTGCTCCGTGGGTAAGAACCCAAGACCTTCTGCGTGGTTGACTGTTGGCTCTACACTAGTCTATCGATGCATGTTTGATGGTGGTTTGCAATTTTGAATAATTATAATAAGTATACAAATAACACGAAGAAGAGCATGCATGAGAAATTTTATGTGAGTGAATGAAGCAAGAGAGATATGTCAGGATCTTTGCAAATGGCGTTCCGTTCCATAGTCTCTGCCGACCCCTCCGGGAATCGGGCATGAGTCTATGTATGTATCTATGTATACGAATAATTACTGTACTAACGGCAGACTTTTTATAAAGAGTTTGGCTCCAGAAGTACGTGCATGCAAGTATATGTACATGGTACGAAATACATCGAACTTGGTACGAAAACTGTTGTTATATAAAGTCATTATTATGATAGTGTACACTACCAGCATATCACTGAGGAAATGAACATTAGAAATTGCACACCCATCACTCTAAGCTTGGCCTTTCTCTAGTATATTTCCCATCCTGGTCAATGAACGATCACCTGGGCCTCTCAAGTAAAAAGTCCCTACACTTACCGTCCACCGTTCACAATCTCAAGTGTCCAACAAATGAGTCCAGATTACTATCACATACCAACAATTGCGTCTTATCGCCAACTATGTAACCAATAGCCAACAGATATGTCGTGTACCGATATGGTCAAGTATGCGAAAGTTCATTGGCCGTGATCGGCACACATGTCTGATCATATAATTGCCAATCAATAATGATTAAGTATTGCGAATAGTTACGTGACTGAGAATGTATGAGTAGGGTGAGAACGACTGTCGGTGGTACAATAATTGCGGAAGCAATAATTTATTTAAATTTTCTCGTATTTTATGATTTGATTTTTATGTGTTTTAATTTATTTACAAAAAGATTTATGAGCTAGTAATAAATGTTATCATTTTCACTGAATAGACATATATATCTGTTAGCATTTTTAACCATTAGGTAGGTATAAGTTATATTTGAAGCTAGCAAATTATATTATTTTTCTACTTTTGTTCTTATTTGATGCGACCTGGTTCTAATTAAACATTTTGGTAATGCCTTATTTAGGTCTAAGCGTGTCAATATTCATGGAAACATAATTATGTTGGCATCACTCCTAAGTTTAGGCAAGTGTCATAAATGGCATTCTTATGCTTATGACTTAAAATTAATGTTTAATTACGATGGCTTTAAAATATATGTACCTATATGTGGTTAGTCTGTAGCAGCCATGCTGGTTACAATCGTGAATATATTCATTATCATCATCATGTTATCCCAGTTGAATCCAAGACTTTCCAGAGGTATTCCGACTCTTTTCAGAACAACCAGGTTTGACAAAGTATGCTTTTATACAGAGTCACTGCCGTTTGACCAGGCGCGCGGCGGCATGCTTATACAATGACATGACACATAACAGATTCAGTTGCTAAGAAAGTATCAAGCCGTACCGTCAAGGGGTTGGCCCCTACACGGCACCCCTTGAAGTATCAAGCAAATATTGGTATATGCTCGTAAAAAGTTGACGTTTTTTGCGAAACAAACACCAAGCGGTTTCAGTAGGTACTTTGTTTACTAGTTTGCCATTGTGAGAAATATGAAATCTTTTATGGACGACCGGTTGGTGTAGCGGGAGTGTAAGGGACTGCTACGCCGAAGGTCGTGGGTTCGATTCCCGCTCAAGTCGAACATTTGTGTGCATGAACATGGATGTTTGTCTTGGTCTGGGTGTTTCTATGTATAATATGTATGAATTTACAAAAAAAATAGTATATACGTATGTTTATCCATTATCTAGTACCCATAGTACAAGTTCTGCTTAGTTTCGGACTAGATGGTGTTGTGTGAATGTGGTAGAATATTATTATTATTATTTTATAATTTCTGAATAGGAACTGTATTACGAGGGTAGTCCCAAAAGTACCCGACCTGACAAGGAAAACAAAAGAAAATCAATTTCTTTTTTTATTATTTTTCTATATAATCTCCTTTTAGTTCTATGCACTTGGCCCAGCGATGTTCGATAGCTTCAACACCTTGTTTGTAATGAGATTTGTCGAGCTCGTGAAAATACTCATCCACCGCTGCCTCCACTTCATCATTGCTGGCAAATCTTTTACCAGCAAGCCATTTTTTTAAATTTCGAAACAAAAAATAATCCGAAGGGGCCAAGTCGGGCGAATAGGGTGCATGAGGAAGTAGTTCGAACTTTAATTCGCGGATTTTGGTCATGGCCTTGGCACACGTGTGTACTGGTGCATTGTCTTGGTGAAACAAAATTTTTTTTTTCGCCAGGTGCGGTCGTTTTTGACGGATTTGTTCACTTAATTGATGCAACAGGTTAGCATAATACTCGCCATTGATAGTCCGTCCTTTCTGAAGATAATCTATAAAGATTATCCCACGACAATCCCAAAAAACGGAGGCCATGACCTTTCCCGCTGATGGAACGGTTTTCGCCTTCTTTGGGGCTGGTTCTCCTCTACGAGTCCATTGCTTCGACTGTTCTTTAGTCTCTGGTGTGAAATAATGCACCCACGTTTCATCCATAGTAATAAAACGCCGCAAAAACTCCGCTTTATTATTGTGAAATTTTGCCAAACACTCGGTCGAAATATCTTCGCGACGTCGTTTTTGGTCCTCTGTGAGCAATCGCGGCACCCACCCTGCGCACATCTTTTTCATATCCAAATTTTCGGTTAATATGCGATGTACAGCACTTTTTGAAATCCCTGCCATGTCTGCTAACTCGCGTACTTTCAATCGCCGGTCATCTAATACCATTTTGTGGATTTTTAAGGTTCCGTACCTCACAAGGTAAAAAAAGGAACCCTTATAAGATCACTTTCTTGTCCGTCTGTCTGTCTGTCTGTCTGTCTGTCTGTCTGTCTGTCTGTCTGTCTGTCCGTGTGTCACCACCGATTTTCTCAGGAACGGGTGGACCTAGCAAATTGAAATTTATACCAGATACTGAGGTCTGTGGTTCCTATTAGGTGTATAAAAATTAGGGTCCTGGGTCAACCCGATAAAAAGATATGGTCAAAATTAGATTTTTGCGAAAACTTGTAAGTACCAAAATTAACCTTAATTTTCAACTTTTTTTAATTTTCGGAATTTTTCCTTTACTTGTGCTGTAAGACCTTGGTTTTGACCAAAATTGACAATTCTAGGTCAACCGTAAGTACCCTATAGGTTTTGGGTCGAAAACCTATATGGTAGTTCCCGTTGAACTAGAATCACAAAATTTGGCCAAAAGCAGGGTCTTACAGCACAAATAAAGGAAAAATTACAAAAATTTCAAAAAGTTGAAAATTAAGGTTAATTTGGTACTTACAAGTTTTCGCAAAAACCTAATTTTGACCATATCTCCTATGTACCTCTACAAAAAAAAAGTGGAAAATTTAAGGGTGTCCCCATACATACATAGTAGACTCCATTTAAGATAGTAGGTACTCTTTGTATGGGCGCTCGTACAGAGAGAGTTAAAGCGCCCCTTATAGAGAGAAGCGATCGATAGAGACCGCTAGGGGGCGCATTTAGAAAATGTATGGAAATTGTTCCTGTCATCTAAGCTATCGTCCACCGTGACGATCGAGTGCAAACTGGTACTAGACCCTCAGATTCGGAGGACTAGCGTAATTAGCATCAACCTCAAATAAGGTAAAATGCGTACGGAACCCTCGGTGCGCGAGTCAGACTCGCACTTGCCCGATTTTTTTTTTCTATGGTTTCTGGTATTGTCACTTCATTTGGTCGACCACATCGATGTTCATCTTCGCAGCTCAAGCGACCACGTTTAAACTCTGCCACCCAATATTTTACTGTTGTAAACGATGGAGCAGACTCCCCCAAAGTAGAATCTAGCTCCGCTTTAATATCAGTTGGACTAAAACCTTTCAAATGAAAGTATTGTATCACATAACGATGGCCAATTTTCTCCATGTCTGAAAATTTGTTCACAGCGTCAACTATTGATGGCTACTAACTAAACAAAAGACAAACGACGCTACGTGTTCCAATTTCAAATTTAAACTTTATGAAGTATATTATTTTTAAAAAGAGTATTTATTTGAGATAAAAACCTCTTTAAGTGTGTCAGGTCGGATACTTCTGGGACTGCCCTGGTACCAATATTTGTAATATTCAATACCGTCAATCAGCCGACTCATCCTATTAGATAGTTTTCAATCGATGACGCATTCGGTCGGCACCCCCTCAAAGGGCTTGCAGTTTTGCTAATAAATTAACTAACAATAATAAAAGGAATGTTTGCTTGCTTGTTTACAACTTAACTGTCTCTGTACGTTGAATTATGACTGACGTATAGTTTCATTGTTAACGTTGGCATATAAAACTATGTTAGACAGTAGTCTATTAAATTTATTCTACGACACATGCGACAAATAATGTGTTTAAATAAGTAATATTGCAAACATAGAAACTACATAATATTTAGTTCTGAAAAGTAATCTCTAAGACGTTATGTGTGTCATCTAATGACTCCACTCCCCTAGTAAGTACAAAAATAAAAGTATAGTATGTACTAATCCAGGACTAAAATAATTCCCTATCAATAATTGCTTCACTTTTTTCTTAAAAGAAAGCTGTTGTCTAACTAAAGCATCTTTCCTCTTTTTGATCTCAGAGTCACATCACAACACACCTAGTCAGCCACCCCATTAAGCCTTGTTGACTTAAGCCACCGTTATTTGAAATATTTGGGTGAATTCGGTGGTCGACCGAATCTTTCGGAGCACGATGGTAAATTGTTGCAGACACGGTTTATTTACGGCGTGGCGCCGGCGCCCCAACAAAACTATGCCACCGTGTTTTTGTGTTGTTGTTTAGACATTTTTTGGCAACATCAAATGAAGTTTAATATTTTTTTAAAGGAAACTAAGTGAAAATGTACTCAATCAATATTTATGAAGCACGCCAAAAATAGCAAGTGAAGTACGCATCAAGTACGAGAACTATTTCCAGCACATGCTCACTACATTGTAGTTCATATCAAAGCGCAGTCGTGTCACGGGTAAGAGTCCTGAGAATCACTAAGTAATTTGGCAATTGCTTCAACTATAACTGGATCAGTCAACGCATTTCAAATAGCAAGCAGGTCATTTCGTCACTCGCGACGTAGAATTAAGTCGTTTTGAAGCGCACCAAGCAGAACTGGTTGCAAAATCTAGTGTAGGTAATAAATCGACTAAGATGTGCAGGTGACCTTACCATCCTACTTTGGCAGGATAAACAAGGAATGTTGTGGGCGATCTCTGCTTATTTGGACATTAATGAGTCAATAGTCAAGGTGCTTGCAATCATTGTAGCTTTTATTTTAATGATCTATAGTCTTTATTATTAGTTGTAGAGCTTTATTTATCATGATACCTTATTTGATTTGCTTAAAGTAATCAAATAAGGTATCCAGCAAGGTTTGTTTTGATTGATAATAATTAGTCTAAAAAATTTTGTTAATTATTTCAGGGCTGCCCGCCCAAATTATTTTCTCACAAATAGGGTAGCGCGATTGGGAATAATCAGTATCTTCTTACAAAAGTGGAGTCAGTAAGTATTCTGCGGTGCGATGACTAGAAGAACTGAAGACTCTATGAGGATTGATTAATCATAACATAACTTCACGCCTTTTATCCCTGAAGGTGTAGGCAGAGGTGCATTACACACCTACACTTCGCCAGTTATGCCATGTGGTTGACGGCATAGAATACATGTGTCACCACCCCCTATTATCCCGTGGGTGTCGTAAGAGGCGACTAAGGGATAACACGATGCAAATACCATCTTTGCGTAGAGACGGAAAACTCGACATCAAACCCTATACGACTGCCTCGTTGGTCTCGCGGCATAAATGTGCGCGTGGGATCGGGAGGTCCCGGTTTCGATTCCTGGGTCGGGCAGTGTTATTGAGTTTTTCTGTCACGAAATTCTCAGTAGCAGCACGGAGTCTGGAAATGTGCCCGGTACGGCAATAGGCTCGCCCCTTATTACGTGGGACTAAAGTATATCTGGCGAAAAGTGGGTGTAGAAATACACCTCTGCCTACCCCATCGGGGCTAAAAGACGTGACGATATGTATGTATGTATGTACTTCGCCAGTTATGTTTCGGTCGCAATGTAATAGGGGGCGAGCCTATTGCCATCTACCGGGCGCATCGCGAGCGATAATTAATTTATAATGCACACATAACTTCGAAAAGTCAGAGGTGTGTGCCCGGGATGGGTGCCGATGGCCTCGGGATCGAACCCGAGACCATCGTCTCGAGAGTCATTGATTCTCACAGCTAATAAGAGATCCGTACATGGTGTTATTATTACAGCATACCTGTATATTCGTATATGGTATTTGCGGTTCGAGACGTTAATAATGTTAATATCACTACGATAATCGCAAACATTCTTATTTGCTACTATAGTACCTAATTACATAAAAGTATATGTTTTTCTTCGCCATCTTTCTTTCAAGACTTTCGATTACTGTTATTGTCATCAACAATCATAAACCCATTACACTAAAATCTATATAAGGCAAAGACCTACCTATTACGTGTAAGCAGTGAAAAAAATAACAGGTATTTGGAAGATCCACGCAGCTATTAAGTATTATTGTGAGTCACACGTAATGCAGTTAAAACAACGCGGAATGTAGAACAATTGCGAATGGCGCGCGATTTCGACAAACGCAATTAAATACACTCTTGTTGGCTAAGGCAAATTCCTTGCATATTGCCGCCAAATTATACTAAACCTTCTGTGCCGAAACTGATAATTTTGGGGTAAATTTAACATAAATGGTAGATTAATAGTCCCTATAATTATATGTATAGGTCTTACCTTGGTTATATAAACTGCCGATCCCAATATTCGATATATTATTAATTTGGCTACTGGAATATATTATCTAAACTCCATACAAAACATGTCAAGTATGTATGTTACATCCAAATGTATGGATAACTCAAATATTGGACTGGCTGTTGAGAATTTTTCTCTTATGGTAGTGATTTTGAATTTCGAATAATGAATTTGCTTTTTTACAGTGAAAGGATATTCCTGCCTGCAGATCACCGAATTGCGGCTATATTGGTGGTATTCTATTAAACTATAATTATCTTAGTAAAATTAGACAAGATTTTAGTCAACACTTATCTATTCTTGCAAGCTTTGTGAATGATTTTACTCAGATGACACATATTCTCCTCACTTTTAAAGAAAATAACACTTTTCCTCATTTCATTAAATAATGCCATACTATCGAGATACCTATATAATTATCATGCTGTAACGTTATAAAGTAAGTTGTGCAATTAATGAACAGTCAACGACCTCTGTAGATAATTTACCTTCGGTACAGTCAGCCAATTCATGCTAAATGTTGTTTGTACTTGTATAATTAAGACAACATCAACATAAAGGTTTTAAGTTGTTGCCTTGAGGCTATCGCCAAAAGTATTTGTCACCAGCCAGTACCTGAAAAATTTACTAATAAATTTAAAAAAAAAAGAAATTCTAATCACCACGAACTTTCTACCTCTATCAATCTAGCAGACAAAGGATGTATGACCATACATCAAGCCTATATTACCAGCATAAAGTGAACTCTTGTTGAAAATATTGCTCGTCCAAGAAAAGACCAGCTAATAGTGGCAATGGGTAGTGTTAGTACGCACGTATAGGCCGTTTTATTTTATTTTAGGCACATGTCTATACGTTTGTAGGTTGATGAATGGTACCATTTGTCAACGGTGTCACTTCGACCCGTCTATACAGTAGTGTCCAAATAAAAGTGAAACTAACCATTAATTTAGTTTCTTTGTTTGTGGCCCTGGATCAGGAGTCTTATAAAAAAGACTAAATAACAAAATGTTCAAAAGCTACCTTTTTATACCATTATTTTCATACTTACATTTGGATGGTACAAAATGATTCTGGTTTTAAATAAAGCCATTTAATCAAAAACAGTGGCATAGGGTTGGACTCCCGCAAGGTAGATGGACAATCTGGTTAAGATCGCGGAAAACGGTTGGATGCATTTTCCACACAGACCGATAGCCTCAAAGCTTGGTGAAATCCTGTGTCCAGCAGTGGACGTCTCTAGGCTGACACGATGATGAATCAACAACTTATGTTTTATTTTAAAATTAAACGCATGTTTCTAAGAAGTGGTTAAAATAAAGTAAACTTTTGGCTGAACTGGAGGAAACGCTTGTTACATGAAAATAAAATGAGCGGGCATAGCTGCGGGCATCATCTAGTATTGTATAATAATGAACAAAGCCATCGCAAATGCCAGCCTTGTCAAGTAAACAAAACAATTGAATATAAAGCCAAATGGTATAAATAGCTTGTTATTTTGAGCCGTTTCTTCCGTGAATCTAGTGGAGCATCCTTTACGGAAATAATTAATACATATAATAGAATTATGGACCCAATTCATATTAGACAAAGACCAAGGTTGTATGTTTGCGTTTAACTTTACACTAAGACGGTGTTAGTACTTGGTGGTATATGCAGAAATTGTCGTTGTCCAATGCTGTCGACATTCAGTTCAGTAGTGTACAGTCACGAATGTGACATTATTACTAAATTCGTATGACTGACTTAATTTTAATATCGCTTCAATTCGAATTTAGTTATTTTTGAGAAATTATTTTCTGGGGGTGGCAGTAGGATACAAAATTAATTTTGAGCTTGCTTCATCATCATCCAGGTTGCAGCCTAGGATTTCGGAGTGCAGCCCAAGGTCAATTGTCAAGTCTGATAGAATTTGATATAATGATAACGTTTCTATAGATCGACTGTTGTAAAGTTAAGACAAGTGTAATTACATTTTTTTTTAAAACAACTCCCGCACTAGGAATAAATCCTGTATCGCGGGGGACTTTACAAACATAAAACCAACGGAGACAATGAACACTCAGCCTCGAAACAACAATTTATGGATCACACAAGGTGTTGTCTCGTGTGGGAATCGAACCCACAACACTCGGCGCAGTGTCAAGCGGTGAGTCGGCCGCTTAATCCACTACGCCAACCGTGCAGTCACAATTTAATAGGACATTGTCTCCTAGTTGCCATAAAAACAGAGTGAACCTTCATGTGATCCACCCATCTATAAAATGGACGATGATAAATGTACTTAACTCCGATTATATCTATAAGTTCTCGCGGTCGTCACTGTGCCATGATCCTGTCTAAAATAATGAGCATGGACATTATGTTATATTTAGCAAGCGTGTATTAATATGTCGAATAATTACAACATGTCTTAGCTCTCTCTCATTTTGTTTTATTACAGCACCTTGTGCTATACCTGAAGATTAATTACAAAAGAACAAAAGCGGAACATCTATAAATATAATGGACTGCGTAAACATGCTAAATAGCAATAGCATTTTAATTAAGCAATTAGTATAATGTAATAACTTATTAACGTTGTGTTTTTGTTCTCCTTTGTTGCGGCTTTGTTTATATAATATTAATTTGGTTAACAAATCACGAGCGTGAAATTTAGAGCTGTCAGAATCAGTAACAGTAAGTATCATATCTTCTATAGTAGTATATCTATAGTAGTATAATATGTTCTAAATGATATTATTATAAGCTAGAAATAATTCAATCTATGTTTGAAATGCAGAGACAAACTAGTGGAAAGACTGACAGGTTGCTACGCATGGTTTTGGATTCAAAGCCATGCGCCACTGATTATTTGAAAGAAAACATCGTGAAGGAACTTGCATGTCTGAGATTTCTCCATAATATTCTGGGATGCATATGCATATATGCGCAGTGGAATTTTGTCTGACTCTTCTCACTATAACAAACGATAATAATGGTAACAATTTAATACACACTTAACTTCGAAATATCAGTTATTCGCTACGATGCACTATGGTTCGTCTAGAACAAGCTAGCTAGACAAAATTATTTTATTTGATTTTTATGTCTAGATGCGGTTAATAAGCAAAGATATAAGGTTTTTGGTACTTTTTTCAAGGCAGTTTGTCATTTGAGCTGGTATCATGAAAAAAAAAACATTTATCGGGCATATGTGTATAATATATTTTTTGAACATTTTATAAAGTGATTTATCCCTCGACGTCGCTATAAAATCTAATAACAGATGCATAAAATATCTAAGAACTAAATCTATTACTCATTATCATCACTATCATCAGATGAATCATCCATTGAATAGTCATGATCGTGAGGGGCAGAACTATGAAAAGTAGAAATCATATTAACATTTTGTTCCTTACAGCTAGGTGGGACAATTAAATCTAATACTTCAGTTGGAAGCGTACCTATTTTCTTCCGAGGAACTTCTCGTAAACCGTTTATTACAGGGTCAGATGTTATCAATAACATATTAAGTAAATCTCTATTCGTAGCCTCCCGTGATCGCTTTCGTGTGTTGTGCTCACGAAATCTTCTGCAGTCCTTATTCCGAGCTTCCTGTGCTTCCTCGGAAAGCTGGCCTATAGGTAGAAGGGACGATCTAATTACTTCGCCACTGTGCAAAAGTATTTTGTGGACAGTAGCGGGCATGTAATACCATGAATAGAGATTTACATAAAGTTGTCTAGTTTCTTGAGCTAAGTTAACGAATTTTTCAATATTTATATCATATCCCGATGATAAAGTGCGAAGTAGTATGCCAAATTTTTGTATTAGTGAAACATCTAACCCTGTAATATCGGCACTAGCCTCGGGATTTCCAAAAAATCTTCGCGCGGTGTTCCCGTCATTAGTGTTACCGAACCCTGGTTTTGGTTTGTCTACAATCAAGCCCATTTCGCTTTTAAATCGTTTTTTAATGTCATCTGAACGTTGTTTCACACTAGCTTTGTCTTCGGCTGTTCTTAACTGCCATTTTTTTATATTTAGTCGATAGCTAATGTGAAGCAAGCATTCAAAGCACCTTATCCAAGCGTGCAACGTAGACAAACCAAAACCAAGATTATCTTTGTCCGCAGCAAACTCTTTTGACAGATCATTCATCATTGTTGGAGTTGCCCCACAAATAAAACATTTTTGTGAGGAAGAAGTTTCGGTCAGAGCATTGCAAACTTTTCCGTCAATCATTGTTAAAAGCATAACATGTGTGACAGATACTTCGGTCTCCATCACCTTGCAGGTTGTCGGCAATAAAGCGTTTATCTCTTCTAAAACCTTATTGGTTTCCGAAATCGTAAAATCTTTCGTTTCCTTAGAAAAGATAAACTTTATTGGCCGACAATACATTGTAGAACAGGGCCGAGGATTCTGCCACACAATATTACCACTTTCATCTTTCAATTGAAGAGGAACGAAAGAAAATACAAATAAAAACTCGTCACTATCGTCACAATTAGTGAATTTTTGTTTGTACATACTATGACCGGAACTTCCATCACAACCCCATTTACTGATTAATGTGAATGACGTGCAAGGTAACAGACTATGAACAACTTCTTGTTGTGCTGAAACTAAACGTTCGGCAGTCTTATCAAGAATTGCCTGAACTTTGATTTCAGCATGCGTTTCATTGACTGTAATTTGTTCACCTGACGGGTAGCAGGCTATTTTAGCCTTTCTAACACTGTACATTGACGGAAACACCTTATGTCCAGCTTTAATACTCCACTTCCGAGTCTGCTTATAGCTATGGCTACTTGATTTACTATCAACGTAGTACGCTAAAGCTTCCTCACTTGTTAAACTCCTGGGGGCACTTTCTTCACTCGTGGTCTTGGTTATTGAAGGATCACTAGTCACATCTTTAATTTGACGTGCTACACTTCTCTGACCCGAGATTCGAGCTGACACTTCAGCGGCGTAAATTAATTCACTAGCACTTCTGGACTGTAATAGATCGTCTACACGTCGTCTCTTCGTTTTGAGACTAGAATGTTCAAAATCTTTAGTAGGTCTTCCGGGTCCCGGTTCTCCAGATGTAGTTGGCAGAGATAAATAAACGGACACATCGAAAGATATGTCAAGACCCTCCAGCCACGTCGAATACTTTTGTAGGAATCGCTCTCGATTTCTTCCACAGCTGCTCCACTTTTCAGCAAATTTCGTTGAATATCTTGAGATTAGTACTTTAATATCTCGCAGAGACTGCTCCGTAACACCATCAAAATTATATCTCAAAGATATAAACCGAAAGAGCTCCTCATTCCGCGTTTCCTTCGGGTGTTTCAGCCATTCTTCGAAAAAATCCATTCTTGAGACGGTAAAAACTGTTGAAAGAAAAAAATAAATAAAAATTAGTTGTGCAAATATATCGCAATGAATTTTTTTACGTATAACTACTAGACACTTATGAGAATCGTATATGATAAGTTCTACGGTGGGGACAAGTGGGGACATGTTATTATTTGACCGATGAATTTGAAAAAATGAGTAAAAAAGTGGGTGAAAATTCAAACATTTCATTTTATAAGACTAAAGAATGAAGTTCCCATGTTGAAAATGAAATAAAATATAACTACTTACCCTTACGTATACAATCCATCACAAAAACACTTTCACAAATTTCTTTTAGTGACATAAACAATGCTATCAAATATGATGTAAAAATGCAAATGAATGCCCTTTAAATAGTCAACATCTTATAAACATACCTTAATGACGCTCTTAATGAGGGTAGTATTGATAATTAATAGGTGTAATCCTCAATGTATAGGGGTAATGAGTTCGTAATAGTAATTAACTTCCAGGAATTTAAGAGTTGTTTTTGTCTAGCTAGCTTGTTCTAGACGAACCATAGTGCGATGGTGTGGACACAAGACCTACCGTGTCTGTTGGTCTCTCTCATCAACATCAATAAATAGTTATTTGTGCAACAAGAGAGCAAAGTTGTTTTTTGTTACGAGTGCTGATTTTGAGTCCCGAGCAAGCGAAGGATTCTATGATTGATTCACGAGCGTAGCGAGTGAATCAAAGTTAGAATCCTGAGCGTGGTGAGGGACTCAACAGCACGAGATACAAAAAACTTTGCTCTCGTGTAGCACACATAACTTTTCACCACAGCAGTGAGAACACATATTACTTAGGAGACATAGAAATGAACAGGAATAGATTGAATTCTGCATAATCACTTGTTGATTTAACTCTTCTGGTGTTAAAGTACAGTCATCATCGTTAGTTTCGCTCATCTTTTTAGATTATTTTATATAATATTAATATAATTTAACACGTTACGCTATACCTACTGTATCGACATCAGCGAAATTTTTATTCCCGCTACTTTTTTAAATCGCGTTTTAATACCGCGTCCCTGATGTTTATTTTTCAAATGTATCATTGTTGTAATTCTAAATAAAAATGTATTGGTTAAATACTAATTTTATACTATTAATTAGACTTATTTTTATTAAAATCCAATAATAAATTAATCATGTAAACAATAACATATAAAAAAAAGTAATTTCTTTATTACAAATATCTTTTTTTTTGCGTTGCCGTCGAATTCCAAAATCGAATTTCGAATTCGAAGGGGTTTGTTTTTTCACTCACTTTTTATATGCATGTGAAAGAGACAGAGCACAGTAAAATTCGAATGTTTCAAATTTATGGCTGAACAATGTCAATTCGTGGCACTGAAGATTGAAAAATTAAAAAGCTACTTTGCCTCACGCTCAAATCAAAATCGCGTTTTGTTCACTGTTGTCTCGCAGCAAAAGCGGCATGTTTGAGCTGCTGTGGTGAAAAATAAATTAAGCAAGTCCGACACATCGCACCCATTGGTAAACACCTCAAACACAACAAACTCGTGAACACGACGCCCCGCGCGTGCGACAGCTGCCGTGAGAACGCATGTATCACGTGCATCAAGGTCACCGCTGAATAAAAACAATCGTTTAACATCAATCGCTACTCTTCGCGCGTTGTGTGTGAAACACCTGCGTGTTGGCATAGCAATGTATGCGGACGTCAAAGGCGTGACAGATGCACGTATTATTTAAGGTAATCTGGGATTATCTGTAACAAATATACATACCAACTTGTAAGAGGCACCATTAATATTTATATGTGACTCCTGTATGTGTATCCAAATGCTGCGAGTGACAAAAAAAAGAAACAAGTTATAACACTCGGGTATTGACTTGAAATTGCTACTTTTCCTTCTGCTGTTTTGGAGTTGAAAGGGTTGAAATTCAATAGGAGATCTCCACTTAACCAAAAAAATACAAAGTAAACAATACTTTAACTACTCATTAAGCGTAACTGTTAAGAGGTAGGTAGATATGAACATGAATCTCTTATAAAAAATGTGTTCTATTGTATTTATAATTTATTTCATAAAGTTTTTAACTTCATGATACCTACTCCGCATTCATGTTTTCTGTGCTATAATCAGCAGAGTTCATGACAGAAATTCTAAAACTGATCGAGTGTGTTTGGTTAAGGTTCTTTACGACACACAGTAGCCTTGTAAACGACGAAATTATTATTTACATCATGATTTGAAACGGTGATCAAAAGTTATATTTATATTGAAATAAAAATAAACGTTTCGTAGTACATACTATGTTATTGAATAACAACATTATATACCACGTGTTAAAAGAATAACAATATAATAGTAATAAACATTGTATACGGTTATCTTTAAATAAGAATAACATTCATTTGAATTTGTTTGTTTATTTACCCATATATTTTTATAGCTATACTAAAAATATATACATATACAGTTTCCGTATATTTTAACATACTGGTAGGTATTGTTTTTATTTTTAGTATATTCTATCAAATGTTACTTTAAAATCTTTATGGGCTAACCCTTGTCATAGACAGAAGAGTTTTGAGCCCAACAGTGTGATAGATTTCTTAAACAATGCTGATGATTCCGTAATTGCGGTGTAATGTGAATGCATATCCGTGTGGTGACGGATTAAGAATACGGATTGTCACCACCCCATATCATCCCATGGGTGTCGTAAGAGCCGACAGAGGGAGCATATTATTCAGAGAACAGCACTGTAAGAGAAGGAAAACTTGATACAAACCCTATACCAACCCGTTTGGCCAGCGTGGTATAGTAGGCCCATTGCTCCTTTCAAAGGAGAGGCCCAGTCCAGCAGTGGACTGTTAAAGGCTGATGATAATGGGGATGCATGCTTATTACAGCTACAATCTCATCCTTATGCTTCTGCAATGTAATAAGCACTAGTGCCCAATATTTCGGGCTTTAGTCTGTCTGTCAATCAGTAACGCCTTTTTTTATACACATTACATTGACGTTTAGTATTTCGATCGCTACTTTATGGATTTCAATTTTGAAAGCACATTATCCTTTCGCCTTTAACAGTTTTGATAGTGGATAATATTGTTACATTTTGGTTGAAATTTATAAACACTTTCACTAGCGTCGAAAATCATCTTTTAGTCACGATTGCTGAAAAGCAAGTAACTCATTGGAGAAAGTGTGACTAAATTTTCAGTTTATAATCGGGGTTTAATTTCAGTAAATATACAGAAACTTCTTTCTTTGTTCTTTTTAAAAGACAACTCCAGCAGTAGGACTAAATCCTGTGTCGCGGGGGACTTTACAAACATACAACTAACGGACCCAATGAACACCCAGACTCGAAACAACAATTTATGAATGACACAAAGTGTTGTCTCGTGTGGGGATCGAACCCACAACACTCGGCACAGTGTCAAGCGGTGAGACGGCTGCTTAAACCACTACGCCAATAGTGCAGTCAAATGGTTTTATACATACGTAGGTGCACGGTCCCTGAAGAAGAAACAGTCAAATAGTCGAGCCGGTGGGTCAAGGTTAAGGATAACGATAACAAGCAACGTAAAATAGCATTTACATACATTTAGCCACACCCGCGCGAATTATTCTTACACCGTTCTCAGGAATGATCTATCTATCGATAAAAACCATGCAGTAGTTTTTGAGATTATCGCGTTCACACAGACAGTATGTTAAGATTGGATCTTCTGTGTTCGCGGTGGAAACCTTATTCGGGTAAACCTTATTTCGAACATTTATCCAAAAATTTCATTATAGCCAACAAGTTTATGTGATTAGTTACTTGCATTAAATAAATTAAGCTTTATTATTATTATGGTTATACATAGTTACATAAAACATGGTAGGATCATTTGACCATTTGTCACGGTCAGTCGACACCTGATCTGCCTCTGAGTACAAGGTTGATATGTAACACAACACCGCGGTATCAGTTCTATATCTGCGAATGTCAACGTTATAAGCATGTTAGTCGTAAACACAACATACTGCTGCACAGCAGCTGTGCTCTTAAGTACGTACTTAAAAGAAAGCAAAAGGATAGAAAATTTATTTTAATTTCTCTTTACAACAAGTCGTGTAGTATGATACCAATTTGTTTCACGAAGATTATCGCTCATTATGACTGTGTTTCTCTAAAATATTTGAATACTGCACTACGTACGTGATTGTATTTAATTTGCATTTAATCAAAAACATTAACCACGAAGGATTGACTTTTCCAAGAAAATATGATGTTTCCAAAATCTTTTTCATGTAAAATGTTGTCAAAACGAGACCAGACAGCTCGGTCTATCAAATTTCGGTCGGTCTAACAAACCCAATCTTCACTTACACTGGATACACCTTAGTCAAAATATGGATCTTGGCATTTTCGTTACTACAGGGACACAGAAACCATAGTAGTACACTTTAAGCGCATTTGATGGTAGCCTAACGGCCAAGCCACACTGTAGAGTTTGTGACGAGAGTCTGCGTTCGCTTGTAGAGTCAGTGCATGTAAAGTTATAAGCTAAAGATATAAATAAATTAAGTACAGTCTTTATACGTACAAGATGTTTCTCCTACAAGCAGGACCATTGGCCAACCAATGATATTGTAAACTTATCTAACTCAAACGAGCGAAATATAACATTTCAAGCAATTGAAAAGACCCGTAACGCCATCTATCGCCACGTCATTTAGTTCTAATTTTGTTGACAACTTAAATTGTTTATTTTATGTATTTTGATTGTGACCAAGATAGATAATTGATACAACCAATGATTCCTGTACAGCCTTCAATATACTAATATATAATTTGCCCTCATAAACACATACAACAAAATAAACATACATAACAATATAATTGACCTCCCAAAGTCATAAACATACTTCAGGGAATCTAGTGCGAGTTTCTATCGAGTTGCGGATACTTGAGAGTAATTTCTCGATAGGAAAAGTTTTCATACATTTTCTAAATGTCCCACTGGCGGTCTTAACTGACCTTTGTTATCCGCTACGGGTGCATTTGAAAAATGTTTAGTAATTGTTCCCGTCGAGAAATGACTTGCAACTCGATCAAACTCGCACTAGAGTAGGTACTTGAGTCAAGGATTGGCAGATCCGTCGTAAGGTGGGTAGGAGATTCCCATAGCCTGCATTAAAAATAAAACATAATTATGTACTACAATAAATAAAAATAGTTGCTGGTCCTATCGTTCTTAAAATATCGTGTATGTTAGACTTTACTACCACCGACCACGTTCGAGTTTTTGGGATTCCAATAAACGTCGACATTTGGGTTCTCCACAAACTTATTCAACTGAACAAAAACATGATTTTTTAGGAATTTATTGTTTATCGCCAGCATCCTTTTACGTCGCTCAGCGTTTATATTCAACAATATTATTAATAACGGCACAGTTTCGCGGTATCACAAAAATACTTCAACAAGGGCACTGATACCAACAACACTGCTGAATGGTATTCCCACACTGCGTCCGCGTCAAAACATCAATGGATGATAAAACTCAAGGTTCTTCATGCTCTTCCTATAAATTCAGAGCCTTGGTTCCGATTTTCTCTAGTACATTTCCGGCTTTACATTATGCATTGGGTTCTCAAGGCTCGCTGCAATTTTCGCCTCTACAAAACCAGAAACCTTGGTAGACATTTGATTGATTCTATTGTACTGTTTGGTAATAATATTTATAAAATGTCTGCCATTTTGAATAGATTTCTTTATTGCGATTATGTAGTTGTCTGAGAAACGTGATAGATTAGATTTTCGTAAGATATTCATTTTAAGTGAATTAACTTTCTATTGCAAAATGCATCTAAAGCAAGTCTCTGCTCAGAAAATAAAACAATTTATGGAACCGAACATTCAGTTTGATAACTTGTATTATTTTCTGACGAGATATTTTAGGAAATTTCAGGTTAAATGCTTAAAACTAGACTTTGAACTTAGAGTCATTTCGACTGCGTGATTCCTTTACAAAATTGAGCATCGTGTAAATACAGACATGGCGAGTAGGTATATTTAATATCTGTATGTTCTATGATATTCACTATTCAAAAATGAGAGAATAGCATCAATATAAAAGGGAACACATATTCTATATTTCACGCCTATTCTAAGTATAGGGACATACTTAGAATAGGCGTTCCCTTAAAAAGCATCATTGTTTAAAGATGTAGTTTAAAGTACCTACCTAGTTATCCTACCACAATTCGTTAATTTATATAAAACTATTATTATGGTATTCGTTAGGTACATCATAGGAATGGGTGTGACACCGTCATGATTGCACTTGAATTCAATCTAAAGAACGCGGACGTAGGTAGACAATCAATGAGAAATGACAAGTTTTATTTATTTATGGCGTAACAACTTCTTCTGCGAAAATAAGCTTGAAAGTAAGAAGCTGCGACTATTGATGAGCCATGTCGAAAGTTACACTTATCGCTTTAGCTAGCCACTACAATTTTTACACTTCAACACAGTCGAGTTAAACGTTTTCTGTACACCTATTGTTATATTTCGCTATCACAACATGCAAAAAAAGAAAGCGCAAATCCAAAACACAATTGTCTATGTTCCACTCTTTCTGTCATTCGCGAGTTTCGCGACCCATATGTTGACATAGTAAAAAAATATGGCGCCAAGCGTGAAAGACGTCAGTCTGGTTCGCGCGTGTACGAAAATATTCTTGTATTTTAGGGTTCTGCAGCCAAAACTGGCAAGAAACCGTACCCTTATAGAATCACCATGTCTGTCTGTCTACCTGTCTGTCCGTATGTCAGTTTTTGAGATGTATCATATGTTCAGAAACCGCAAGTAGGTATAACTTTGTCGTCTATACAAACACTATGGAAAACAAAGTTATTTGTGCTGGCAAAAAGTGATAATGGTATGTAGTTGAGTAAAGATAATGTGTATGTTTAGTGTACCTATACGTCGACTACGGAACCCTTCATGGGCGAGTCCGACTCGCTCGTGATTCAAATATTTCTCAGATGCGTCAGTTGAAACCATTATATCCATATACCATATATCATTATCGTGTTTCAGTCCATTTGTTGTATCTAAAACAAAGGGTTTTATCTGATATATTGGCGCCAACCGGCTACAGATGATACCACGTTTATCGGTGAATTGTCGCCATGCTTGGTCCGAGGTCAGCGCGAGTTCCGCTGTGATTTGCGAATTATGTGTAAACAATACGAGTTAGTAACTGTGTTAATCAATAAATGTATTTAGGTATACGACGGATTTTCTGTCTGGAAATATTTTGCATTCATGTTAGCTGCCGCTATTCTTTGATTTTAGAATGTTCACTTAGACAACACTTATCACGGGCATATTGGGGACATTACAAAGATCTAATCAACAAGAACTTCAAAGAACTACCGCTTAAACCATTACATTTCCCGTTTAGTAACCAAACTCATTTAATACTTATGTCATCGGAAATTACAGAAGTAAATTCATTGATAAAATAATATTATAGGGCAACTCATACACGGTCATCTTATCCCAAACAAAGAAGAGCCATATTGATAAACATTACATGCACAGAGCAAATCATCCGTGCTCATCACTCAAAGATTTGTCCTTTGTTGAACCCACGACCTCCGCCTGAGCAGTCAAGGTCACTAATCAATAAACCAACAGGCAAGTCAAAGTTCACGTCAGTCTTTAAAGTCTATAAAACATTTTAGCAAATGCCACATCATTCTAGTAACAACAATACAATCACTCAGCGACAAGGCATAACAGGTGCAGTACGATTTAAATTCTTATTCCTTACGTCATAAGAATGTGTCTGGCTTGACGAGTTGCTGTGTATACAGTTGTCTAATACTCCTGAAATAAGGAAAGGTCACTAACAGGTTCATCATTAAGGATGTTCTGATCAATGAAGCGGCAAATTAATTTTGGCAAACAATCGACTTAGTTGACTATTGTTTAGCTACGCCGAAATGTTTCTGTTTCAGTGAGTTTGTAGCGTAATCGTATTTCAGTACACATTAACGGCCGGTTTAAATATTCGATCTATGCATAGATTTGAAGATTTGAGTTATATATTTGGCATAAGTTCCATATAGTAGGGGAGTCCACGATGCTAAATTGGGATTTACTCGAGCGTTATTGAGACCTATTGGGTTGCAAAGCTAAGATGATAAAATGATAAAAATGTACATAATGTATACCTTTTCAGCGGTGGGGGGCGCGGATATTGATTTTCAAAGCTGACGACAGTCACATCTTAATCTGACGTGATTGAGTATATATAGGCCGTGTGGTTGACGGCATAGAATACAAGTGTCGCCACCCCCTATTTTCCCGTGGGTGTCGTAAGATGCGACTAAGGGATAACACGATGCAAATACCATCTTTGCGTAGAGACGTAAAACTCGACATCAAACCCTATACGACTGCCTCGTTGGTCTCGCGGCATAAATGTGCGCGTGGGATCGGGAGGTCCCGGGTTCGATTCCTGGGTCGGACAGTGCTATTGGGTTTTTCTGTCACGAAATTCTTAGTAGCAGCACGGGGTCTGGAAATGTGCCCGGTACGGCAATAGGCTCGCCCCTTATTACGTGGGACTAAGATATATCTGGCGAAAAGTGGGTGTAGAAATACACCTCTGCTTACCCCTTCGGGGATAAAAGGCGTGACGTTATGTATGTATGTATGTTGAGTATCTCAAAATGGCGAATTCTTTATGCACGTTCTAATAGTGACCATGAGTTTGCGTCACACCCAAATCGTCAGATTATTCAATGAGAGCCTTCTTTTAGGTTCAGTTAACATCTCGATTTTTTTTTTGCATTTTAGAATCTTTCGTACGACCACCTCCTTTATGCAAACGATCAAATTACCATTCCTCCTTTATTAAAAATACGTAGGACATGGATGCTATGAGCTCGAGTAAATTCCGAAATCCCTTCATGGGCTCCCCTACTAATACAAAATATGATCATATCTAAATAAAATAAAAAAATAAACAAAATGTTAATGTATTAAATATCTTCATGGACTGATCAGATATTGAATTTAACGGTAAGCCAGGTTCACACCGGTGAACTAAGCTAACGAGAAACGATGCGAACTAAGCGTAACTTTGGCGAACTAACTAACATATAGAATGCAGACGGTAATGGTTATATAGATGACATAGTTTAGTCATATTACAATAGTAGCTTAGTTTTGTAGTTTGCGGTGTAAGCCAATAAGTAGTTGGTAAAAGTTAAAACGATGTTCATACGTCCGCACAGATAATGCTCTACGAATAAACCGATTTTTCACCCGGCGATTTTACTAATCGCAGTAATCGCATGGGGCACTTTGTACATCAGGCTAGAAGCCTTACCAACCGGGTAAGCAGAAAATAACATTATGCAATAAGAAGAAACAATGGGGCATAATTAGTCTGAAATAAAAAAGAAAACTAGGTATACTATTTTCGTCTGTCACGTCTGTTCGCCGAAGTGTACAAATTAATTCTTTCGTTCTTTTCAATTTATCACTGGAAGATATATAATTATAAATTTTCCATTGTCGGCTATTGAGTAAAATGCGAGGGTTGCGTTATCAGTGGCGGAATAGCAATTAAACAAACTGAAAAACTATAAACAGTAAATATTTCTATTATGTTAGATCCACATAACATATCCTACATAATATGATGTTGGAACTAATATGATATAGCTGTCCTTTTAGTAAGTAGGCCAGTGGGGATTCTT
The DNA here is from genome assembly GCA_944739405.2 of Euclidia mi. Lineage (NCBI taxonomy): Eukaryota > Metazoa > Arthropoda > Insecta > Lepidoptera > Erebidae > Euclidia > Euclidia mi. Next base: position 19,948,995 of record OX123202.2, on the reverse strand, counting down.
ATAAATCTACTACGACGGAATCTTATTTTTTATAGTAATAGGCGGCAAATGAGCAGACGGATCGTCTGATGGTAAGAAATTACCGCCGCCCATGGACACAAGCAACACCACAGGAGTCACAAGTGCGTTGCCGTCCCTTGGGGTTAGGAAAAGAGATAGGATGAAGAGTGGAATGAGGGAGAAGGAATAAGGAAGGATAGGGCCTCCGGCACTCTCACTCACCGAACGAAACGCAACAGTTTAAGTTACTTTACGTCGATTTTCTGTGAGAGGGTTGTAATTTCCCGGTCGAGCTGGCCCATTCATGCTGAAATCAGCAAGGCTCTATACCTATGTAAAAACTATAAGAAAAGCAAGAATAAGCTTATAGAGCGACAGCGTAGTGAATAGTCGGCATTTCCACCGTGAGTACAAAACAGGTAATTTAGGGAACACTTCTTCATCATCATCAGCCTTTAACAGTCCACTGCTGGACTAGGCCACTCCTTTGAAAGGAGGAATTGGCCTACTATACCACGCTGGCCAAACGGGTTGGTATAGGGTTTGTATCAAGTTTTCCTTCTCTTACAGTGCTGTTCTCTGCATAGTATGGTCCCTCTGTCGGCTCTTACGACACCCATGGGATGATATGGGGTAGTGACAATCCGTATTCTTAATCCGTCACCACACGGACTTCTTACAGCTATGTTATTATTATCTTAACACATGTAATGTTTTCAGAAATAAATACGATTTCGATTTCGTCTACGTATATCCTAACATATAACATCTAGTGAATTGACTTGACTGAACATACCTATTTAATTTTCGCCATCGATTATATATTTAAGTGTGTTACTTTCTGAATGCTGTTTAAAGCATGTAACTTCACGATAAATTATACTTCAGAATAGCACATGAGCTCCCTTCTATTCCAATAACTGACCTCCATGCGGATAAAACCGCGGGCAAAAGCTAGTAGGTATACAAATAAACAGTAAAGCAAGAAGCTCATTTAAGCAGACAACAAGTCCGGTTAGCAGCTGCCATTTTTATAAATAAAGTACATTCAGTCCACCATGCCTTCATGGATTTATCAACGGATATCATTGTTATCACAAACGAGAAATCCGTTGCGCATATTTCAGTTCTCACACATATTAAGTTTTACGATATTTTTTCGCAAAACATCTGTTAGTAAACATTGTTTGGACCTTTAATCTGTTTAGCGGGTGGCACAGTTTTATTACATTTTAACGCTCCTCCTTAAATTTCGAATCGTAAAAATTTTAACGGCTCACAATAGGACTTTTACGACTGGCAATATTTTACCCTATTATGATGTTAATGGAACTCGGACGTTATATATTTACCGAAAAGAGTATAACAAGTAGATTATGTAATCAGATTTAACGGCCGATTTCAGTACAAAAGAATATTATAATTTTTATTTCTGTATCATTTAAGCGGTGATAACTTTAATGTGTAACGGTTAGGATTTACACAGGGGACAAACAGAACATTAAAATAATACAAAATATAAGAACATTAGTTTAGGATTCCGTAGTAAAATATAAGAAAAATTTGCTCATATTTTAACGAATCTCAAAAGCTATAAAGTACTTTAAAAGTAGAGAAGTAGGGTTAAAATTCGCCATGGTTACAAATTTGAACCACGTATATAAAGCAATAAATGTAAAAATAAATGTGTTTTATTGCTCTGCTCCCATAAACATAAATGCGAACGAGGTTTTTTTTCATCTATCTAAATCCATTTTATTCACCTGATACATACCCATGTCCAATTTACCATAATTTTATTATTCACTATTTGGCTCATTTGTCTGAAAGTGATGTCGCGCCATATTGAATAAATCCATATTATTAACTTCAGACGTGATATTCACCGAAAGCTCAATTCATCGTATATGTTTTAAGAGGTCCGAATTCATATATATTTGTCAGACAGTCTCTAAAAGACTTTTTTGTACATACCTATTCGAATCTTCTTTAAATATTTACACAGTTATTTGCTTACGAAAGACATCCGTCTAAGTAACACGGGATAAAAACTCATGTTGACATATTAGACTGGCTACCAACACGAACCATCTAAAAATAACGAACCATAAATCATCCATAGATTATAAAAAATATTTAAAAAAACATCGATACTAATCATTTAGATGGATTTTTGGGCTACCTGTTTTCCAGCGAGTTTTTTCTGAAAAAGGTTCTCATGTTCAATATGCGTCGATATTAATCTATATTTTTTGTGTTATTGATTTTAGATAATGATATGGTGTTGATTTGAATAGTCGTAAAATAAATGTTATATAGAATAGTCGTAAAAATTATTGAAAATAATTGAATTTAAAATTCTTATAGGTATAACGATTTATTTAATTTCGTTTTTAAAGTTGTAAGTTTTATTGATCAAAGTTTCGCTTTGAATCTATAATATTGCATACTATGTGTACATAAAGATTAAAAAAATACTTATATAATAAGGGCATAGGCCTGCTAAACGTAGTAGGTAGCCTATGATTGATTGATATTCCGCATTATCCGATATGATTCTTTCAAAAATTGCCAAGTTCGAATGTCAAAAAAGAACAAAACGTAAGAAATGCTGATATATGTAGGCATTCCGTGGTATTACCAAAATAAGAACATAACCGCTTATGTCGGCCATCATGCGCTGCTCCAGCTGCGTTCAATTTATGACAAGTGAGCAATGAACGTTTCAAGTTACCACATGCATGTTTAAAAACAATACAACAACTGTGAAAAATGTTCATTTAAATAATCATTAGCGTTTCAAAGAAGATCTCCTTCGTGATTAGAAACTTCACACCTCCGCTAACATTAATCTTGCTTCAAAACAAATAATCTTATGATTTGGGTGGTTTCTAAGAAAGCTTTGCTGTCGCGTCCATCATTCGTGACAGTTTGTTATTTGAAGATCATTTGTTAAAGAAAGTAGCACTTATTTTGAAAGGAATAAAGTAGTTTTTTGATAAAAATAATGGGGTTTAAAGTGCAGCCTGCGTACGTGATGCGTTGCCCTTCGGATCGTGAGGTCCAAATATAAAAGTTATGTCCTTGGGAACGGAATCCCCTTTTTATCGGGTCTTAAGCACAATAAACACTTTTTTAAATGTTCTGAATGTGGTTTTTTCGTGCGTAATAAAAATTTTGTCCCCTATTATCGTTTATACGATTTTGTTACTTTTTATTTGATTATGTTTCTTTTTATTACTTAGTGATTTTAATTTGTGACCTTAGGCTATAAACCTTGATGTAAAAATTATAACAAAAAGTGATCTTTGAGAAACTATTACTATTTGTATGAAATTCGTTATTCAGATGACCTGTGACCCCTTCATCCAAATTTATATAGAAACACAAACACAACAATTCAAGAAAAATAATATGAATGAAAGTTGTCACGTATTTGGTAGAGTCGTATTATTTGTGAAGAAAATTATGAAGTAAAATCTTTAGATATGTGGAAGAACTGTATGTCATTTTTTTTTTGTATGTTACTGTATGTGTATTTTGTAAACTAACTTATGATGACTCATTAAGTTGAAATTAAAGTTAAACCTGGCCAAAGTATGACAAATACGATTTCGATTTTAATTATTTCACAAAACGAAGAATTGAAATATGAGATAAGGTACGTATATGAATAGTTTACTTTACAGCGTTTCGTGCTTATTTAGTGTTGTACTTACATTGCGACCAAGTATTAACTTTGCCCACCTGTATCTCATTATGCTATAACTTCTTTTATTAAAATTCAGGTTTTGGCGAATTAAACCATGTTAATGGTAAAAACTTTATTTTTTAACCTATATTGTCCCATTGTTGGGCAAAGGTCTCCCCTACACTTCTTGCAAGCTCCCTGTCCCCAGCTATTGCTACCTATCCAAGTTTTGAGAATGCATCCAGCTCATCTCGCCAACGCTTCCTGGGTCTGCCCCGACCCCGACGTCCTGGAACAATTTCCATACACATACAGAGAGTAGCGATCGATAGAGTCCGCTAGGGGGCGCATTTAGAAAATGTATGGAAATTGTTCCCGACGACTAGGCTATTGTCCACCGAGATGATCGAGTGCAAACTCGTACTTAGACCCTCTCGTGTCCACCACGTGGCGATCTGTGCACATTTAATGTTAAAAAATAAGTCTATCATAAAAAATATTCAACATTGTCATAGACTAGCTTCATCCTAGCATTAACTCGGTTACATCCAAGACTTCTGTCTTGGAGCCCTGGAGTTTATATCCTAGTCCAAGCACATATGCTTTCAACGACATGACCATACCTATTTATTTTTACTAAGTTTTGGTATTAATTACATACATACATACATACATACATATCGTCACGCCTTTTATCCCCGAAGGGGTAGGCAGAGGTGTATTTCTACACCCACTTTTCGCCAGATATACTTTAGTCCCACGTAATAAGGGGCGAGCCTATTGCCGTACCGGGCACATTTCCAGACTCCGTGCTGCTACTGTGCTACTGAGAATTTCGTGACAGAAAATCCCAATAACACTGCCCGACCCAGGAATCGAACCCGGGACCTCCCAATCCCACGCACACATTTATGCCGCGAGACCAACGAGGCAGTCGTACAGGGTTTGATGTCGAGTTTTCCGTCTCTACGCAAAGATGGTATTTGCATCGTGTTATCCCTTAGTCGCCTCTTACGACACCCACGGGAAGATAGGGGGTGGTGATACTTGTATTCTATGCCGTCAAACACACGGCCACGGCCGGTATTAATTATACTTACTTTATAATGCAGAGTGAGACTGGGGTCGAAGTGACATTGAGACACGAGTTAGTAAGCCTAAAAATATTCATACATTTATTTGGACGTCTCCGGTACGTATTAATCATTATGCGTGAGGCATCCGATACTAAAGGGTTACCATATAACCACAGTCTTGATGAATAACTTTGTACCATTCACAAATAACTTACCAAGACTACAGCAACACTTATCAAATCATCGTTAAATTCTTATTTCGATGAAACAGAGTTCAAATTGGCGTGCCATTTAGTTTATCGACTACTTTTGTTGGGTTGTCAGTTTTGTCCTTCGCCATACTATAATGCCGGTTGCTTATTCAGATGTGTCCCCTCAGTTAATAAATTAAGATTAAGGGAGATTAACGCGTAAGCTCTGAAAGCCAACCGGCTATGTTACACAAGTGTGAGATACGGTTGTAATTTGGTTTTATGAAGAAATCAAAATTATAAGCCTTTACTTGCGCAATACCTTATAATAGTTTTAGTAAAATGTGGTTGAGCTAATGGCATGAAGATTTTCTAGCTTTTACGAAATCTGTATTTGATGAAGATAAGAAGATGCAATAGCCTTTGCAGGTACCTAATCGACCTCAAGCCTTTGCAGAGCAGGCCGTTCTACAAAAGCTGTTAGATTCCACTACTCGTACTTACAAGCCGCTTCGGGTTATTTGTTTGCAGTGGCACCTCAAGAGCGACAGCTCAAGAAAATGCGACTACAAGACGGTATTTAAAGGAGATGTTTCCTTTTTGTATGGAACTCTGGCTACACCATGTACCATATTAAAAATCCTATGAAATTAACCCATAAACATAATTAAACTAAAAATACCCACTTTAAAATAGTTTTGAAGATGTAGAAAATAAAATGAAATAATATTTGACGTCTATCTCAACAATCATTGCGGAATATTGTGACAATTGCAAATGACGTTATAAGAAAACATTGACATAAAATAAGTGTTAACATCACCAGTGCAGTTATAAAATAATTTTTAGGGTTTCGTACCTAAAAGGTAAAAAGCGGAACCCTATTACTAAGCCTCCGCTGTCTGTCTGTCTGTCTGTCCGTCTGTCTGTCACCAGGCTGTATCTCATAAACCGTGATTGCTAGAAAGCTGAAATTTTCACAAATTATGTATTTCGGTTGCCGCTATAACAACAAATACTAAAAATAAAAATATTAAGGTGGGGTCCCATACAAAAAACATGTGTTTTTTTCGTATTTTTTGCTCAAAATTACTAACTGTAACAGATAGACGCTTAACATTTTCACAGAATATGTAGTTGTATATTACGTTTCAAAATAAATAATGAAATTTAAAAAAAGTAAATAATAAAGGGGAGCTCCCATACAACAAACGTAATTTTTAAACTATTTGTTACTCGATCTTAATGAACTGGTAGAAACTGAAAAGTATTTAAGTATAAGTACATACAACGAACGCGATTTTGTTTTATAGATGATGGTACGGAACCCTTCGTGCGCGAGTCCGACTCGCACTTACCCAATTTTTTACCTTATGAATCTTATGATAGGTTCATAACGATTATTCCAAATTATTTTTATTCTAGTCGCAGTATGCTGCAGTTGAGTTATACATAACTATTTTTATTTTACATCTTTGTGTTATTTACTTACCTTATGTCATTTCATCTCGAACAATTTCTGAACGCATTAGGCATCATGCTATAATTCAATAAACCGCCATATTGAATATGGCAAGAACAGAGAAAAGAAATGTTTTTCTTGATCTCAAATATGAGTAAAATCTTGAAATAATATTTTTTTGATTTCTGATATTTTTCCCTATTTTTTAAGGTATGGTATATTTTGTAGCCAAAATGAAACATCTCCGTTGAGACGCGTTTACAATATTTGCTGCTTGATTCATTGCTTGTAAACTGGTGGACAGTATTTGCTATTTTGAGAGACTGCTTTTTGGAAAGAAGCTATATTTGAAGCCAGTGGCGCAGGAAAGGGGGCGGTACGCCCCGGGTGTCACTCTTTTTTTTGGGGTGCCACCCACCTCAAACTCGACCCAAACTATGTACAGACATATAAAAAAACATAGGCACTAGCTCAGCACTAGTCAGTCAGTCAGTCTGGAGAAGTTAAGAAGAGACTAAAAAAAACGTCACCCGCCAACTTCCGCCCTGGGTGCGCCCAAGCTAGCTACGCCACTGTTGACATAGCACCGCGCCAAGTGTTGTGGACTCGATCCTCACACGGAAGGTCACCTTTTGACATCCACAAATGGTTGTTAGGCACTAGCTCAGCACTAGTCAGTCAGTCAGTCTGGAGAAGTTAAGAAGAGACTAAAAAAAACGTCACCCGCCAACTTCCGCCCTGGGTGCGCCAAAGCTAGCTACGCCACTGTTGACTAGTAGTGGGCGTTTAAACGAAAAACTGTAAACACAATCTGCTTATCAACATAAGCATAAGCGTTCATTTATAAGTACAGGCCGATTTCGTTTAAACGGAAAGCAACATCACAAACTGTAACGCTGCCGCTGGACGCTGCTGGCGGCTGGCGCGTTGAACGACAACGATTCGTGAACGTTAGGTTGGCCGCACTGCTCACTGCTTTTTTAAAGTAATATTGAAAATGAACTCAATGCGTTTTTTGTGTGTGTGGACTAGTTGTTGGCCGCTGATGGCCTTGACAACTTTACGCGGACTATGGGAGAGCGCAGAAGGCTCCCAACCCGTTAAAGTATACTAGACAGCGTTTTGACTCCCCAAGGGTGGACTCCCACGGACCTCGGCTTGGGGCGCTGCCGGCAATGCGGGACTAAGGTGTCCCGCGGTATTAACGTTAGCGCGTCGCGTATTCCGGCCTCGTCGGCGAGTACGGAACCGCGGTCGAAGTTGTATGGCTTCGCGAGCCGTGTGTGCTCTGATTTGAGCAAGTATAGTGTTATCGTCAGGTTCGTCTAATACGTGCCTAGGTCTCCTAATCTTAGAAATCCTAGATGGTGTATAGTTTAACGCCGCAACCAATAGTGAGTTGGGGTGTGTCGAAGCAGAGTCAAAGTAGCTACGGGAGCACTGTTTCATGAATTGCCTGATGGTCGGCAGTTGTAAGTCTACATGTAACTCCTCGTTACGTACTTACGTACCACGGTGCGCCCTAGTGTAGCTCGCCGCATGAACTTATTCTGAAGTGTTTGTAGCCTATGGATCCTGTGTGGCCTAGTGTGTGCGAAAACTACACTAGCGTATGTCATTATAGGCCTAATACACGATGTGTATAACCTAATCTTGTTCTTAAGCGATAGTTTAGATTTAGCGTTGACTAAGCTATGTAAGCGCCCAAGCACAAAGGAGGCTCTATTGCGAGCCTTCGTAATGTGTGAGCGGAACGATAGTTGATCATCAAGAATCACACCTAGATATTTGGCTTCCCTAGTCCATTGAATAGGGGACCCAAACATCCTTATTTGTGGGGTCGCACCCGGAGGGTACCTACAGGTGAGGGGCTCTCCGATGGAAAAGCACCGCCTGACTCTTCTCGGGATTGACCTCTATCCGCCATCTCCGGAACCACGCGCCTAGGGCGTTGGCTGCGGATTGGAGCTTCCTACTGACTGCGCCAGGGTCTGCGCCTGCGTAATAGATGGCTGTGTCGTCTGCAAAAAGTGCTGTCTGCACTAGCCGATGCATCGGTATATCGAACTCAATGCGTGTGAACATAGAGACTAATATACAAACAAACACGTCAACATTAGGATAAAGCTACTAAATTACGAGTTGTTTGTTTACGTAATAATATTTAAAGTAAAAAGTATTTTGTTTTTAGTTGCATAAACTTTCGTTTAAACGACTTGTTTTTTCTTCAATGTATTGTTAGTATGCTTTTCGCGGCCATTATGTAAGTGCATACGTACGTAAATAATATAAATTGGAACTTTTACGTGCGAAAATTAAACCTGTGACTGTCAATAGTTAAAAAAAATTATATATTAAATTTAGTTCACAAGCGGGAAGCGGCAGCATGTCCGTTTCACAGCGGATTGCAAAAAGCGTTTTAAGTGAAAAGCTTTTTCAAAAGCGCGCTTTTCTATATAGGTACAACGTTGTAAACGTTGTTGAAATTAAGCCGTTTATCACACTCCTACTGTTGACATAGCACCGCGCCAAGTGTTGTGGATTCGATCCTCACACGGAAGGTCACCTTTTGACATCCACAGTTTGGGTGTACATTTTATCCGTTGGTTGAATATTTGTAGTCGTAGCAGCCTTTGCTTTGTCTATTTTAAAACAAACAATAATAAAAGCGAATACACCCAGTTAGGTAATGCAAATAAAATATGTTTTTACAGACTCTTAGAGGTTTTATCCGTTGCGTACAAATGAGTGCCACTTAAGCTTAATATGGAGGATCGATTTATAACTTGCAATTACACTGTAGCCCATTACAATAAAACTTATACTCACCATAAAGTAAAAAAACAGCAAGAGACCGGCTCTCCTTTTGCTTAAGGAATTCCTACATACCATGACAACATCAAAACGACTAAGAATGTTTTTAAATCTTACAATTAATATGCCACCGAGTTTTATACCCATTTCGTGGTTATAATATTAAGTGAAAATATTATAATACGGCCTTGTGATTTCCGCGGTTATAGAAGCAATTCAAATGTTTTTGAAGCGACGACGTGACGGTTTTATTCAAGTACAAGTGAACCACAAATGTAGCGCGTGATTTGTGGTTTTTGACAACATGAGAATTTGTTAAAGATACTGTAATACCTCTGTAGCACCGTTTAACAACAGTGACGTTAACACTCGTAGAGTCTTGTTAAAGGCTGCTATACGATTCGACTATTTGATTTTTATGGCATAATTATGTCCCACCCGCATTCCGATTACCTAATGGTTCACCTGTGTAGTCAATCAAGCACCGCTGGAGTGATTATTAAAAACAAAAAGTTTCGACATAACTATGTGAAATCTCTGGATAATTGAGAATATTTTAGATCTGTATTACTGCTTAATTTGCTTACCAGCAGATTATACCTTTTCAAACAAGGTTAATACAAGATACTAATACTATTATTTTCATTAAGGAATTTGTGTGGATGGGATTAAGTTTTTTGAAATGAGTCTTTCAAAAAAATTATACCCATATTTAATATTTTTAGAGCTGATCCTAACACATTTTTTACAAGAGACAGAAAGAATAGACACGAATTCTAATTTCAAAAAGGATACCAGCGTTTAATTAAATAATATATTGTCTTTGGCAGATTTTGGTTAAAGCTGGTCTTGTATTCCAAACAGATGCTCTAACTGCCCCTTTCAAAAGTTCAATCTGTATTGTAACTATTGGTCTTTTGTATCTATAGTATGTGGGTGGCCGACCACTTTCTGTAGCTGGAGACACGTGCACTTCCGGTACCGGTTACTCGTGATTTTGGGGTGTCATCCGTTGTTTGAGAGTTTTATGAAGGGTCACAAAATCATTGGCAGCATTTTGGATCCAATGATATAAGCTCGAACAAGACTTATTATATTTTGGCTCCAATGATATAAATATGAGTAAGGCATATTATTTTACTTTCCTATTTTGCGATAACTTCTTATAAGAAAAATGTGAAATCACTTTGTCTGCCGCAAGCATACCAATTTAGAATTCTTGAATATACATACTTACGCGCATAAGTGTTCACATACATAGGTATCTACTTGCACCATGAAGAGCATGAGTTGCTTAAAGATATTCATACATACCGCCATATTATGCCGCCATTGATTATGGAAAATTCGAAGGGTATGTTACGTATTCTTCAAACATAAAGAACTATACCACAGAATAGATAGTTCTTGACTATACATTTAATTTTATTAACTTTATAGGCCAGTAATCCACAGGAAGTTAATAAAATAAAATAATTATGTATATATGAATACAGTAGACATATTCGTAATTATTAGTATTTCCTGCCATATCTGTTACATTCGGTATAAGTGAACAATTATTTTACAAATTGTTCGATTTATTATATAAATTTATAACATATTCAATCTCGAATAAGTATCATAATAATTGTTATTGAATTTATGTAAGGCAAATGTGAATATGGCTGTTGGTAAGAACGCACTGCTGATTGCAGTGATTTGCCCAAGATTACGATTGCTAATTGAGTACCAATATCAACATTATAAAACACTCATAATTATAATAATTTATGCAATAAATTTGATCTATTGAAACAGAGGAGGCTTATTTCACGTCACTATTTGCTCAATTTGAAATAAAATTTAGAAACTTACATTCAAGCCAAAACACAAAGTTTGACTAAATCTGTACGCACGCTACCTTATAATAGACACTCCTTTTGTTATTATTCCTTCAAGCCACGAGTAGTACGTAGTATATAATCATCCATCGATCGTAAGGTCAACGTTCCAGATCATATCATTATTATGTTGTACTATGGCCCAAATATCGCGCCCTGAAGTAGGCCTATAGGCGCGGCCACGCGGTCCAATCTGGGTTACCGTTACATTGTGGTGAGTTCATTCAGAACTTTGGACTTTTACTAAACAACTCTTGTTGTTAACTTGACGAGTTCTGATCTATTTCGCTTTCACAAGTTTTGGTTTGTTTGGTCATGATGTGAATGCTATAAAAATTCATTTATTTCTGAAGTTTGGTACTTATGTTGCATCTAAATGTAATAAAGAAAGAAAAAGTCATCTAAGAACTGATAAGCTTGTTGGTTTCTTTTTTGTATATCGAGATAGTTACATTTACCCTCCAATAATCTTATCTTGAGTTTTCCAACCTATACTTTGCCACTTCCCTAATCAATAAAGGTATTTATTATGTTACATTAAAGGAGTAAAACGATAGTTTATTTGAGCGTTACTTCTGTGAGCAGATTATCTGTGAATTGATTTCGGTACATTCGTTCACAATAGGTAAATCACAAAGCTAAGTTATAAATACGTAAAACGTTTAACTCCTGTCCAATACAACGCATGACATGTGCTCACTTACACATTTGTTTCTTTATAAAATATCTCAAAGCACACGTGCAAAACACAGTTTCTCATAACAATCGTATCTAGGTAGTAGTTACAATAAAAGCAAGAGCACTGGTCACGTTTTTGTTCTACTACAGAATAAGTATACGTGAACAATATATAGTACGTTTGAACGATCTGTTTTTGGCACTTACGAATTTCAACGAGAGAACATCCCAAAATAATCATGCCTATCTTTGGTTAGCAGAGTTGATGAGAACATTAATCTAAATCGCTTGAAGGCAAGCGATGTATCGCATTTATGAGATATCACTTTTTCCTTTAATTGTTATTCAATCAACAAAACAGCTAGGACAGGTAGTCACAACATACTTGCAAAAGTTCACAAGTGGGCGTATAATAAATTTCATTACCAGCAATTCATATTGCTGACATTGTTATATTCGTTCAATAAATCGAACAAGAACATAAGATACGACGCATAATAAATGACATTTTTGCTTTGTCTTTCACGCTAAAGGAAAGTAGAAACTCGAAATCGTATTTCCGATTGGCGGTATTGGCATTTGGCAATCAGTGTATCTATTCCGCGATGACGACGGATAAAAAATGTATTATAAGTCCTTTCGTGAGAATACAAATAAATGGAAAGTGGTACTTTTATACGAAAGAAGATTGTTTTATCGAAGCGACAGTAAAGATAAATTTTGTTAAAAAAATGAGGTCACATTATTAATCTGCAGACATTGTATTTATTTTGTTATTATCGGTGTGTTGTTATCGGATATTGGCTTTTGTTTTAGTGTATTATTTGGTTTGGTGCTTTCGTTTGTACCAGTGGGGAATATGTGTCAATGTTTGGTATTCAACTAACTACGTATAGTGGTTTATTAAAGTTTCTGAGTATAACCTTTGCACATAGATTTGCTTTGATAGATAGTAATGATTTTTCTATATTTCGATGCAATTTTTGTATTTACGTGCTGTGTCTCTTATATTTATGCTACTAAATAACTAGTATGCTATTGAATTATTTACGAAATGAATTGCCAAACAAAGGATTGGTATTTGTACCATGCATTGCTTAGATCGTAAAAGTTCCAAATTAATTCAATCGTAAACAATAAAACACAATTGTTTGTTTCGTTTTATTGGGACACAAACCGAAACGACAAATCAAGGAGGTTTTGAAAATAGGTCGAAGCTACTCTTTGGCTTTTTATGAGCCATAAAAATACAAATGGATAACAAATAAACAAAAAGTTTTGTTGTTGTAGCTATCAACTCAGAGGCTACCAGGCGGATGTAAGCTGTATCTTATATAATTAATTTTATTTTAATCATTTTTATAAACCATTTATTCTATATTGAAAATAGAGGTTAGTCTAGCACTTCTTAAATAATAATATAAGTATCTCAGTCACTTATAGTTTCGTACCCAATTATACATACGATTACATACATACATAGACTCACGCCTGTTTCCCGGAGGGGTAGGCAGAGACTACGGAACGCTATTTGCTACGATCCTGACTCTTGCTTCATTCACTCCCATCAAGTTTCTCATGCATGTATGTTCAAGTTGCTTTTCTGTTTAGGGTACTTCTGACCTGTCCTGTTTTAAGGATGTCTCCAATCGGCAGGCCTATTCAGAATCTCACGACAACTAATCGAATCGTATGTCATCGGTACCGTAATCCAATCTAATGCGCTTTGTCAATGTTATTCAGAATCATTCGACTTCGGAATCGGTTGGATTTTCGATAAGTCAATTTGATTTCGATAACACATTATGGTGCGTTTACTGAGTATGCTTGCATAGATAAATGTACACACGAAAGTACAAATTATTCAAATATAATTAGCTTTGTAGAGGACTATTTTGATAATCTAGATTAAAATTAAAGCAAATTATATGACATCAATATTATATAAAAAAGATATATTTATATAAATTAAAAATAAACACAACTATGTCCCTATTCATGTCATTGAATGCAACCTATGAACAATACTTACTTCGTAAACGCTAACCAATAAAATGAGGGAAGAAGTTTTTGTCTGTGGTTTTTGTACTTTTTGTCAAATTGTATTTTTTGTGTTTGATTCGGAAAGCGTCTAATTTTTAAGTGGTTACTTTACTATAAACTAATATCGATAAAGAGATTGAAGTGCAAAATTCTCCATTATGACAGTAACAAAACGTGTTTAAAAAACAAAGTGATGATATGAAGTGGAAGAAGACAGAAGCCGCTTGGGAAAGCATTTTTATTATAATGATGAATGATCGATCTGGAGGAACATTCAGGTCGACCAAGACTGCAATACCTTAGGAGCAGTATCGTCAGTATCAAAACAGCGCCTCCACTAGATAATGTGGACTTGGAAAGTGTTGTTGACTCTGATGAACTGCCAGCTCAAGAAAGTCAAGGTAAGTTTAGTGATTATTTAAAAGTACATAAGTAATTATATAAAAGAGACCCATACTAGGACACAAACCTTTATTGCAGAACCATACTCCAAGAACTTAGGGTCCCAAGCAAGCCAACCTCACCTGCAAGGTGCATAGGGTTCCCACCAAGAACGTAGGGTCCTAAGTGTACAATTATTTTTCAAATTAAATTCACTTTTGTTTTCTTTGCAGCTAATGTACCAAGTGAATCACTACAAGGTATGGGATTTTGAAGAAAAGGAGCGGAAGGAAGAGGAACATAATACAAAATAAAAAAATAATAATAAATGAATAAATGTTTATTTTGTTTCTGTCATTGCCATTGATTGCAATGTAATGTAGGACAATGCAGGCAACTATTATAGCTTGCACACAAGCTAATTTTAATGTAGGTGACATTAAAATTAGCTATTAGTTGTCTAATTACAGGTCATCTATTCTTGCACACAGCAAATAATCGTTCAACTATATTCCCTATTCCTATTCTATGTCTCATTAAGTTTTCTGTGAGGGATGATGGGTTCAGAAAGGGTGTCAAAAGATATTGCTTTACTCATATCCGCTATCAGAAGTAAGCCATCTCTAAATTGACCAGTTCCAAGTCATTGTTTCAAAAGTGAATTATTGAATATTATCTGATCATGGACAGATCCTGGCAATTTTGCTACAAAATCCAAGTATTTTAATAGGCTAATGCAAAACCACTTGAACATTAATCAACAAATTTTCCTTTCTGTTTCTATAACTTCACCTGAATCACCTGAAATAGTAAGTATTACTTTCATTTTAATATTGAACTAAGCAGGTATACATATAAGTAAATCAACATGTTGTGTCCTTGTCATGATAATGTTAAGAAATACCATGCACCAGGCGAGTACAATCTAGAGCTATGACATTTTATAAAAGCAATCTTGTGGTGTAGCTACTTCAGACGTCAGGGAATTATAACTAAGTGTAGTTGAGCAATAGCTGCAGTAACTTTCATAACAATACAGCATGCCATTGGTGGACTGACACCACAAAGATCAGCCTCACTTCTTAAGTATGATGCAGTACTTAGCGAGATACCTAAGCCTAAGTATTATACTTGTTACTGTGGAAACTGCTTGATAGGTACCTAAATAAATATTTTTATTAGGTAAGTAGGTACTTCTTAGGAGAAACTTGATGGGAGTGAATGAAGCGAGAGAGGTATGTCAGGATCGTTGCAAATGGCGTTCCGTAGTCTCTGCCTATCCCTCCGGGAAACAGGCGTGAGTCTATGTATGTATGTATGTAAGTAGGTACTTCAATATTGTCGTAACAGTAAACTAATGAGTTGGTGTAACTTCTTGTTTAGATGTAGGTACAGGATTTGATAGGTTGTATTAGTAAAATCACTTGAATATGAAAAAAATACCACTCATCTTTGCGATTTAGGGCTTATTTTATGTTAAATAAAGTTAAGCACTTGGTTTACTGCATATTTCGATAGGTAAACGAAATCTGGCAGAAAAAAAATGTTTCACCTAGGTCAGTAAAATAATACCTACCTTATAATCACGGAATGATACCATAATTATTACCTACTTTCACGAATTCTAGGTAAGGTAGGTTATCGCTGCGTCATTAAGATTACAACATCTTCAATCAAGTCAAATAAATACATTTTTATTGATAAATTATATAGAGTAATCGTAGGGTAAACACGCTAAACGTCGGCCCCTCCCCAAACCTCGGCCGTCTGCACATTTTTAGCTTGCGTTCATTTAAAACGTAATGAAGTGACAAATTTGCCACTCGAATTACAACCTTAGTTCATGCTCTATATGTGCAAACCGTTACTTTCCGATTACGCCACTCACTCTTCGCACACTGAGCGTCAGTAGCGATTGCGCCGTCGAAGTGTCAATTTTATATTAAAAGTACCTTACTTGCTGTGAATACCCACACTTCGGGGATTGATATTAGAACGGTCAGACATTCCTTTTTTTTGTTTTAAGCTTTATTATCAGTAACTAGTGATTTTTACTATATTTTGAGATAGTTTTTCCAATGTTTTACGTATTGTTTTAAAGGGAAAATAGGAGGCCGCCAATAGAATACCAATTTTGAATTAAAACCGGATTCTCGGCCGTGGCCGACTTAAAGTAAATGCAGTCTGTTTTATAAATTCAAATTGTACTTATTCCATTGGCTTAATAAGAGAATTTGCAACGCATATAGGCAAATAAATCTATTTTACGTTTAATCGCCAAATACCGGCCGGGGTGATATTAGTTGAATCTCGAGAAATAATGTACGCGAAATAGGGGCCGGCTTTAGAAACATTAAAGATCGTAATGTCGACCAGCCTCGAATTCGAGCCCAACTATACAGGCTGATTACTTTTTCTTATTTTCTCAAAATAAAATATTTATTATACATTTATTTACTAATAATATAAAGAGTTAAGTTTAAATGTAAGAGTTGATATTATTGAAAACATTTATGGTAGCTTATCATGGTATGGGAATATAAGATATACATTGCTCTTTGGAACTTGCTACCTTAACCCATGTTAATTAGCTTAAAAATATAAATGGTTGGTCGTGAATATTTCATTCATTAATTAACCTGCATGTCACAAAAGGCTGCCCTTAGAATTAATGCTTTTAATTTAAGGTACTACAATGACAGCAGGGAGATCCAGGGCCTTCACGAAAACAAAGAAAATTATGCAGTTACGATCGCACAAAAATAAAGGAAGCACTTGAGGCAATAAATAATGGAATGCCCATTCGTGCAGCCTCTAAACTATTTGGCGTCCCGCGAACGACGACGTTGCAGGATAGATTGGCTGGTCGCATAGACATACATACATTTAAAACGGGACGTCCTTCGGTTTTGAATCCAGCCAAAGAAGAAATACTAGTTCAATGGCTAATAAAACTCGCGAAGTGCGGTTTCCCAAGAAAAAAAAAACAGATTTAATTAATAGTGTAAAAAAAAATATGACAGCCGAAATCAGGCAAAATCTATTCAATGATGATACTCCGGGCCAAAAATGGTATGAATTATTTTTGAAAAGACATCCAGAACTAATTATAATTATTGTGATGTTTACTTTGATAAAAATTGTAATACCTAACATTATTTAAGGTTATTTAAGTGCAAATAAAAAAAAATACTTTACCTACTATTAAACCAATAACGATTAATAACGTATACTTAGTGAGGCTCCTGCCAAAATAAATCATATTAATAATATTTGTCAGTCTTAATTTAAAACATCCTATACCCGGCCGACATTTGGGAAAAACGCGACCGACAATGGGCCGTGAATGGCCGACTTTAGGGTTTTTTCGTTCTCGACGCAACTAAGCCTTAGAACTTTTTCCTTGTAGTAGAAATGTCAATCTTATGCCCATAAACATGAAATAGATTTATCAAACTATCCAAAACCGCATCGGAAGCTGTCCTTTTGTTGCAAATTGATGGTGCCAGACCGATCCCAAAACAGAAAAACCGTAAGGTGGCCGACATTTAGCGTATTTACCCTATTATGTTTATGGAAAATGACAACGGACAACTTTCTCAACTAGAAAATATAAACTTAGTAAACACACTAATATTGATATTTGGCACTTGGCAGATGTCTTGGAAAGTAAGTAAGTAGTGCTACTGGAACGCGAATGTCGTGAAATAAACACATGAAGTTACGGGTGCCTTTTAAATTTCTTTGGTGCCTTTACATTTAGGATATTTCCCAATAAATATTGGATGTGATACCGAAAAAGGATAATCTTCTATATAGGTACCACGATACCTGCCACTCATTCTGAAATGGCGGGAAATTAAGTATCAAATACCTAGGTAGGCTATTTGATTTTCATTAAATTCATTTATAAACACAGACTATAAGGATGTTTATAAATATAATTAACTATAGGTAAAAAAAATAGTTCGAGTAACAATCTGATGCTATGTAGCTCTCGATTATGTTTCCACAACAATTATCGGATTTTGCTGTCAACCTGCGTTATCGAAGCATTCTGAATAGCATTGACTTACGATAAGTATCTAGTTATCGGGCGTTATGACGTCACATTCGATTCGATATCTTTGACGTGATTTTAACATTCGAAACGGTTGTTCTGAATAACAAACTGAAGTAATCGTACGATAAGAAACCGAATCGTACGAAAACTGAGTTATCGTGACATTCTGAATCGACCTGCGGGTCAGAGAACGTCCGCCTAGGTCTTCCCCTTCGTCCTGTCCCATTCACACTTGCCTTATTTCGTCCCGATTATACAGTTAATGTAAAATAGGACTCAATATCAGTGATGTATGACAGGGCCACAGTAAAACACGTGAGTAGTACATGCTGGGTGTGAGACTTGTTAAGTGAAGAGACTATCATACCTAAGCCACCCATCAGAGAATACGATTGTGACGACGTTGTTCGACATTGTAAATCGTTCGCTTATATTGTGGATACTATACAACAGGGTGTCACATGACCCATCGCCAAGCCGAAGTCTTCTCGTTGTGGACATCATGCCAAGTCTTACTAACCAAAAATAATACCTGGGAAACGAAATTTTTTTTAAGATTTCACATTTTTTAAACCGCAATTAAAAGCGCGCGAGTTCAATGCTCGAAATACCTACTTATCCATGGGGTCATAGGACATCTAAAGAACATATTGGCGGGGTAAATGCATCGATTTTGTACCTAATTAGAAAAATTTCATACTAACTTTGAGCCTCAATATCTCCTGAACCAGTAATTTCCCAGGTATGTTGCCGAAGTAAAAAATGTTCGTAATGATTGGTATAATATGGGGTTTCAGTTTTCGTTAAAGTCTTTTTCCACCCTGTATATTATAATTATAATTATCCATAAGCCTTGTACCTTCCAAAGAAAAATATTTTTTTTTTGGTAACCTACCAGTTTTCTATTTAAATACTTGGCCATAAACCTTCTTCTTAAAAAAATAACTTCCAAAAACTATTTCATCAATTACAAATTACATTAAAATCTCTTTAATAACTTGTAAGGATTCAATAAAGGAAATTAAAATATCGATATCAGTGGGTCCTATCTATGGGCACACTTAAAAAAAGGAGTATTTTCCCGCTTGATTAAATTTTATTGGTTACACAGATAATAATTAGTTTTGATTATGATCTCTGAAACATAAATCTTCATATTAAGTGCGTGGGGCTCTACAATGGATGTTTTTAAATATTAAATAAGCCTCGATGCATTCATGAATTATAGATCGGTGTGATAAGAAAAATATATCGATAGTGTTTAACGGAATTTTTTCCTTGTTTTGTTTGTTTGTGTATTGTTTTTTGCGCCTGAACATATTATGATATAACGGTAGTTTTTGGGGCAGGCCATAGGTATTAACATTTAGGATTTTTTAGAAGTTCAATAGCTTTTTGTACCTACGTACAAAGAGGCTTCGTTGTAGACTTGGAGAAGTTGAGAGTTATTATGAGGATCGCTCATGTATGTATGGTCTTAATAACTTGCGATAGCAGAGGTTTTGCGTTGCTGGTTAACTTTTGATTTGAAGAGTTGTAATTTTATTTATTAGGAAATAAAAGTTTTATATGCACTAGACACTGTTTTATCCATAGGGTTACGAGGGTCTCCTACTGTAATACACTGCCTCATTTTCTTGTTTAATTTAAATTGCAGTACAAATAAATTTTCTGCACCAGGCTGCACAAAAGCTGAATATTATCAGTTTTATCTTAAAATACGATGTCTCATTAATCAAATATATAATAGAGATATCTATTTTTGCATTCGATCAATGTCCATTCTTCGTTAAAATGTACTAATTAAGATGCAGAATGATCCAATTGCATCATTAACATTATTTTAACGTAATAAACAAGTATCTAGATCTAGGTAATACTTGTTGATTTATAATCACGATGACATGTTTAATGCAGGTGGGTTGCCAGCCGACTTAGGCTATAATGATTATAATCTTTATAACGTGCAGACATTTACTGTTAACGATAAACTACGAACCAAGTGGTGACTAATTAAGACATGTTTGTAAGTATACTAAGTAACTTGCTCTTGCTTATACAAATTAATTATTAGTAATTTAATACAAACAATACATCTACCGTTATTATTACATAATTCTTATTTTCTTGTTTATCTTAATATATAAAATCCTTGCGTTACTGACTGACTGACAGACACGCTACAGCCGAAACTATTGGGCGCAGGAAGCTAAAATTTGGCTTGCATGTTCCTTGGGGACCGTAGAGTTGCACTAAGGAGGGATTTCCCGAAAAATTTCGGCCAAAACGGGTAAATTTAAAAAAAATACAGGCATATGTGCTGGTGTCCTCTAGTCTCCAATAAAATAAAGTAACGAGTGAATAAAGCAAAGAATAAAGGTAATTGGTCGACATTTGGAAGGGATAAATATATCTTCACATTTTATATACAAATTTAAATTTTATCTCAATCATTTTTTTCTTCACATACACTATTTTGACTATAATTATCATAATTAATTCCTCAAACTTTAAAGGGACCAAACGCGAAGTATCCTGTCAAAATTAAAAAAATAATGGTTGAAAAATTATAAATGATAAATTTCTGAGGTGGCAAACGTAAAAAACAACCAAATTGAGAACCTCGTCCTTTTTCGTAGTCGGTTGAATTTAACAGACTGCCGGGTTGGTCTTAGATCATCCTGCAGTATCTTCAATCCGGATATTTATGCTGCTTTCGTACTATGAACACGTGGCATTAACTACGAAATGAGTATGTCATAAAATGCTGCAATTATGCAGTTGATACGGAAATTCTGATTCTGAAATTGTCCAGTACTTCAGTGACTCAAAGAACTTCATACGCACTATTCTATAGTTTATTACATAATAATATTTACTAACATGCATTATGAAAACTGTTTGAAACACTCCAACTGGCGCCTGAGTCACTCAGTGACACATTTAGGGCACTGATACGAACTAACCTGAAAAACAATCCTCTCAACTTGACCAAAGTTATTTGTTTCGCGTACACTGCCTGTTTACTAGCAATGTATTTGCCCTTTAGATTTAACAATACAGCAATATAAAGTGAAGTGAGGTTTAGGTCGTGGCTTCTGATGTTCCAAAGTCCATCAACGCTGGGGAGGACAGACTGGTACGGTCTACGCGTAGACGTATTTTTAGAGTGCGTATCTTATGTTAGTCATTATTCTGTACTGCCCCAACGGCTGGTTTATCAATTTTGTCTATTTAATATGTTTGAAAGTGAGTAGTTGAGTCACTGAATGCGTTGTATTGCGGTATTGACAGCTTCAAAGGCATTAGATACGATATGTATTACTAATTGAGTCGCAACTGACTGAAACGATAATGTTGTGTAGAATGAGTGCAATTGTATTGAATAAAACAAATGTAATTTTGAATTTAGCGAAGAGGGTCGTGAAGTTAAATTACATTGTTTGAATTGCATACCTCATTAATTAATTTCTAGTGCTAAAATAATCAATAAGGATTGCCACGCATTATTCTTCGAACCATATTTCTCTCCGCAGCACACTTTGTAGGTCATCGTCATTTTGAACCAATAATTTATCGAAATCAATTAAAATTACGTACGTTACGACGATATGGCCACGTACAGATACGGTTTGCATGGTATCAAATGTAGGTACAGAACGAGGAAACAGCGCATGTAGCTATAACAATAATCTGTGAAATAATATAACTACAGAAGTAAAATAAATTGTTCGTTTCATTTCATTGAGCTTATAAGCCAGGTTTCTCATATTATCATATCGGTGAGTTGCATCAATTTACAAATACTTAACTAAACGTTTTTGGAAAAGAAAATCAATATAACATCGTCTCGTATAAACATTTAGATAAACTTACACGTAAACCTCTCATAATATGAATACGAAAATTTGTGAAGCCCCAAAATTTGCGTCACAAATTTACGAACTCCCAAAATTAGCGTCACCCTAAACAAACAAAAGCGGCTTAATCAACCCTTTATCTTCGCAAATCCGGACAAAGCCGGACAAAGCTTGTAGAATAATCCCGTCCTTTAAATAGGACGGTCACCCCATCAGTAATTAATCAAACAAGCGGTCTCGGAGACCGTTCTGTTCTTATTCTGTCTGGCTACTGTGTGTTTGTCTGTCAGGCCAATTGTACAGGAGCTGACACGACTTAACCCTTTGAACGTCGAGTTAAACCGAGACGGCGACCGGTTAATTAGGTACTGACTGTTTTTAATCTTGTTTTATTATGTGAACTTCGAACTGCAAGAGCGAAGGGAAATTATGGTAAGGTATGATATTGTTCTCGGCTTATGTTAGAAAGTGTATGCACAATAGAGTGTAGTAAAAAGTAAAAGTATGCTCTTTAACTAATTAGGTACGTGACGTATTATTGTGAGTTTAAAACGTATTCTTTGGCAGCTGTTTATTTTTATTTACTTACGCAGCTTATGTGATAGTGAGATAATTACTGCCATAAATTAGCATTTGAATCGTTAAGGGTATCTTTCACTTATTATATTCATAAAGGTTTGCTAAATGTGTTGCATTATCACTTCTCGGGTCTATGATCTCACGTTAGTTAGCAGCGGTAATTATAAATAATTACCACTAATCAGATTATAGAATGTATATTATTACTAACTTGTTGATAGGATTAGATAAATATATTAATAAGAAATTATTCGTAATTTTAAAGAATTGTCATGATTTTGGCGAGAAGGAACTAAGAACGTCATTGTGACTATTGTGCAACATCGGCAACTCAAAACTACGATACCTACTTATATTGCACTAGAGGACGCCAGCAGCTACGCCTGCATTTTTTTTATTTACCCATTTTGGCCGATCCCGTGGTTATTTCGGCAAATCCCTTCTTAGTGCACCCCTACGGCCCCCAAGGAACATACATGCCAAATTTCAGCTTCCTGCGCCCAATAGTTTCGGCTGTAGCGTGTCTGTCAGTCAGTCAGTAACGCAAGGATTTTATATATTAAGATTTGAATCATATCGTCAGTGAACAAGAAATGTAAATACGTTGATGTTAGTTAAAACGGTGCACAAAAATATACTTACCTAAAAAGCAACAACAAAATAGCAAGTAGCTCTGTAAATTGTCGACAACCCACCCTAATTAACAAGCATGCGATCTAACTAGCTTTAAACCTATTGAATAATAGATAGACGCTTCACTAATCTGAGGACGCACATTGTAAAATCTAAAAGATTCTAAGCCAGTTACAGTGTAATGTGTGTAATCGGCTTATGTTGTTTGATCTCCCGCGATGTATTATCATTCAAATGGGACAGTGGTGGTGCACATGTGTTCAAAGCTGATTTGCCAACTGTCCCATATTTTGTCGGGACAGTCCCGATTTAGATTTTGTCTCGCGTATAGCGACCTGTCTTCTTTGCCCCAATTTCTGAATAGGGAAGTATCATATTATGCTCCTAAAATTTGGTATATTTAATTTGCCAACTCTTCCAGTGTAACCTACTTATCACGTTTGTTGCGGATTCCGAAACAGTTTAACTTTGCTCGAGACATCGTGAGTGTCGAAACTCGTTATTTTCAGTAACTAGTGTTGCTGAATCTGACTTCACACAAGGCGCAGTGGTAGTAAGTTGGTGGGACTAGTCCCAAAAAAAGAGTAAAAAATATCCCAAAACGCTTAGGTATGCAAATTTTGTGATGTTCCAATATAACTTAAGTGAAATGTAATATAATAATATGTAATCTAATAGTCTGCTACAAAACTAATGCTATAATGCATCTAAGCCGACGCCGACGTCAAAAAAGGAGAATGAGAAATGAAATCTTATTTTTTGTGTCCCGAATATCCCGATATTTTCTACTCAATAAGTGGCAACCCTGTTTCGAAGAGATGTGAAATAAGCCATATTTAGTTCCTCACTGAATTAATATTGCCATCTGTGTCCTGTTTAATAGTTGATAGCTGTGACACATAGCCGTTGCATCTTCGCATTGAGTTTTGAGTCAAGCAACTGCAGCGATGCTGCTGTATTGCCGCCACAAATTATATTCTCCTGCTATTGAAATCAACATTGCCTTTGTTTTATGTTTCTTTTTAAAACTAGCCAAACTAGGAATAGAGCCTGTGTCTTAGATCTAAGACTTTATTAATATTCAAACAACGGACGAAATAAACTCCCAAACTCGAAATAACAATTTGTGTATCACGCAGAGTTGTCTCGTAGACCATAAGTGGACCATAGTTTGGGTCTTAATTAAACATGGCGACAGAATTTTTATAAATAGTTTTACCTAATGATAATCTATATAAAAAAGGTACTCTCACATCAGGAATGTAATTGCCGTTATCCTTAGTTCCGTGGCTTTATTATAAATCCCAGTTTAATTTAAAGGTTGAATACTACGACTTTGTTAGAAAATTATGGGCAGTAAGAAGACCGGCAATGTTGCAGACATCTTGATAGAACCAGACCAACTGTAGCAGTAAAATAGTAGAACATTCAGTTTATCTATCTAATATCAACAGTATTGGAGATATTACAATTTCTAATTCGCTTCTGTTTCGTTCTAACTTACTGCGAAGCAATATAGTTGTTCCTTCTGACTTAATGGTAAGTAGTAACGTAGATATTTCCTTTGCCATCACTTTCGGTAAAAAAAACCACAGCTTTCTTCATCATTTTAGCAACATTCATCATCCTTCAAATTCGTGGTTAAGGCCACAATATTTGAATTCAAATTAGGAATGCACCATGACAAAAGACGACATTGAGCCTTTACAGAAACGTAATTCATAGAAGTAATAGCAACAAGTGGCAATGAAAAATAGAACAGTCTATGGTCAGTTGACATTGCGCGTACAATAGAAAAGCTATGGGCAAGGTTAATGTTCAACCGTGAACCGCGAGCCGTGATCCGACGCTAAATGGCGGAAAATATGGATCACTAGGTTTTAAAAATTGTTGGACTATTTACTGTTCACGGTATTAAGATAGCGATGTAAGATTAGTGAACTCGGAAAACGTGACTGGTTTTACGCAGAATGTTTTGGTTTTACTTTCTGTATTTTGTGAATGTTTTACGGAACATTCTGCGTCTTTAAATTTTAGTGACATTACTTGCTCTTTAAACGCCGCTGGATGCACGATCTGGTATTCCTCCATAAATGCTTGCATGGTGGAGTTAATTGTAAACATCTATTGGAACGCATCCCACTCTCGGTGCCTCATATACCTCCCAGATACCCAACCAAGAACATTTTTCACACGAGCTTTAAAACAAATCTGGGCAAGCACTCTCCAGTCGTAAGATTATGTACTCAATACAACGAACTGAATGCTAAGTACGCCCGAATAGACGAGTTTTCTAACTCACTATACAAATTTAAGCAACACTTAAAAATAAGCTACATATCTAAAAATAATTAATTATTTGTTTTCACTTGTAATTTTATTGTAATAATTGTTTCTGTTCGCTTTTAATTTCAGTTTTTATTTTATATTCTTGTAGGTAATTATTGTTTCTGTTCGCTTTTAATTTCAGTTTTTAGTTTATATTCTTGTAGGTACTTTTTGTTTAGATTTTAACATGATAGACCAGTGCATGCGTTTCTTTGCATTTTCTGAAAACGTTTAGCGTAGTAATGTATATTTTATTTACACCATTAGAAAGTAGAGATTTCAACGAACAAAACACCGACTAACCGTTTAAAAAAAGCTGATATTTTGACGTGAGAATTTTCGATTGAAAATTAGGGATTTTTTTCAATATTGAGTTAAAATAAGGCGTAAAAATACATATTTTAAATAAAAATCATTTACAGTATGTTTGGAACATACAAAGGTAAGTTTTCACCATATATTGTGGAAAAGAAAAAAACTATTGTAAAAGATGAAAATGAAATACGAAAAACTTGGTTATTTGAATTTTTCATATAAATTTTGACATTATGTGAATAAAGTGTAAATACAAAAGTTGTAGATCTTTTTATTATCTACAACTTTGCCACTAGCGTTTTTCCGTAGGACTTGTAGTTTTGCCGACAATCGAGAAAAACCCTTTTTTACCCTTAAAATCGCAACCCTTAAAATCGCACTTCCCGACCTCACAGCGACCGTAATTTACTTTTCCTTAAATTTTTGACATATTCTCCGCCATCTCCAATGGGTTTCATCCTACTGTAATTTTACTTCGATTCAAAAATTATCTACCCTGGTCTATGAATGGTGTGTATACCTATAATTGGCTCACATATATAAACATAACTTTTAACTAGTTTTAAGAAAAGTTTTATATGTATGCTGTTGGTGTATCTTATTTAAATAAATAAATAAATCAGAACGCAAGATTCATGAATATTTTCATACTGTACTACCAGACATTTTCTTTATCTACCAGTGTTATGGAAGCATGCAATCTCTAAGATAAAGATTTTACTATTCTATACGCCTGCCAGTCTCATTCGCAAGGCAAAACATTTACAGCAGAAAAACAAATCCTAAAAATAAGGCGATGCTAGCACGTAATATAGTGTTTATGTGTGCAATAAAAAGTCAAAATTATAATGTTTAATAAGGACAGAGACACGTTGAAATTGTCCTTGGACGCCCACTACGTGATCTCGATTACAATGAGACAATCGTTTATGTTTTTTTTTCGACGGTTGAATAAGGAATGCGGGGCAAAAAGCGCGGCAAAAACAGCCACACGTGGTCCGAATAGCACATGCTGAATTCGATATTTGAATACATTGTCTATGGTTCGTCTCAGATAATATTTGCGCAAGAGATTCTTTGGGATTTGTTTGCGTCAATTACTATTAAAACAATGATCTATTCTTCAGAATTATATCCAGTGACGTAATCAAACTAAGGGTTTCTGATTGCGTCACTGATATAAAATGCGAAAACAACTAAACATGTTTGGTACAAATTTGGCCAACTTGATTAATGTTTCTACGCAACTTATAATTTGAGATAAAGATCTAATAATACAGCACTGTGTGCATATTGTAAGCTAGGCGTGAACAGTAAACGACATTCTGAGGCAATGTCTGATTAGGTAGGTATGTATCTAAACAGGCTTACGTATTTACTGTCTCTGAGATTTAAATCTTTGTATCAAAGAGTAATCGTAAAACACAATGAACACCTACAAATTATTGAACATTGAAACAATGCGCAGTGCAGTTTTAAATCAACGAAGTTATTGGCTATGTTTTAGCGGGTTTTCGTGAAGAGGTATCAGCAAGAAAGTAATCTGAATGTTACCCCGGCTGTTTGCAATAAAAATTGAATTGCAAAAAGCAGTGCCGCAGGTAGGTACTATTTATATAAAAATCAAAACTCACACAAAGGCTAAGCGCGAGAAAAATTTAATAGAAAAGTTAACTTCTTTTGCCTTTCGAGGATATCCTGTGTTCAGGATACACATACATACTCAAGCCTGATTCCCGGAGGGGTAGGCAGAGACTACAGAACGCCATTTGCAACGATCCTGGCATATCTCTTTTACTTCATACAATCCCATCAGATTCCTCATGCATGCTCTTCTGTTCAGGGTACTTCTAAACTGTCCTGTTTTTAGGATGTCTTCAATCTGGTCAGAGAACGTCCGCCTAGGTCTTCCCCTTCGTCCTGTCCATTCATACTTGCCTTATTTATCTGCTTGGTCAGTCTTTCGTCATCCATCCTCTCCACGTGCCCAAACCACCTTAGCATACCTTTCTCGATGCTTGTCACTACATCTTCTTTTACCTCACAACACTCTCTTATTACACAATTCTTTACTCTGTCAGTCAAAGATACACCACACATACTTCTCAGTGCTCTCATTTCTACAGCTTTTATTCTACTTTATTGACTCTTCTGCCACGCCCAACTTTCACTACCATACATAAGTGTAGGTAATAACACCCCTCAGGATATACGGTACTTGTAACAGGAAAATATGGGTGAGTTTAATAAGTATGCTTAATTATTGCAACCTATATCATTATCAACGTGCTAGCATCATCACGGCTACATCGAAGACTTATTCTAATTAAATTTAGCAAGAAGCTAAATTCAATCTATTACCCTATCTAGTTAGTTAAAATAATTATTTACGTTGAACCCGAGTATGATACAAATCTGCCCTTTATTTAGTTCAATGTCCGCCGGTAAGGCTTTACATTGCATTTAGTATGAGCAAACATAGCCAACTTAGTGAACATTGATAAATTGAAACAATAAACTTGAATGAAATAGTAGGTACTACGACAGTTCAACTGTTAGCACGACTGAACTACAGAATAAGTAATAGTACCTACTAACTGAACTATTTCTCGCAATGTTAAGGCGCTGACACACATGACAAATGTCGACTTGGGCTGCTGGACCTAGTTATTTTGTGCCTAATCTAGATAATAGTTTTATGTTAGTTTATACAGACATGCTATTAATTAGTCGTAAAAATGTTGGTACAATCGAAAGAAAACTAAGCCATCTTCCCTCCTCTCATTTTGCCTCCGCTTTTGCACTAGAATACTTTTCTACTTCTTGGCGCAGGCTCTCACATTTACGAAAATAGGATATGGGTCTCTCCTATATTCACACAATAGCATTACGAGTCAATGTGGGATTTGGCCTAGTATACCACGCTGGTCAAATGGTCTTACGAAACACGGAATGAAGTATGATACTGACTATTGTACTCAAAATCCATCACTGAACATCTAAGTTGGTGTCAAAGCGAACCCGTCGGAGTATGTATAAAATGGTAGTTATCACTGAACACAAGCGGTTTTGTGAGTCACGGATTTGTGTCTGAAAATGTATTTCTATGTAAGTATTATTCTAAATATAATTGACCTCGTTAACCAGTGCCTAATGATGAAGTCCAACGGACATGGAATAAGGATAACTTCGGTATGAGTAATTCGAAAAAAGTAATAATAGCATTTATACTTATTATCTACTAGAGGATGCCCGCGGTTACACCCGCGTTATGTAAGGCTACTGCTCCGCTCCCGTCGCTCGTAGCGCGATGTTAGCGCCTATAGCCTTCCTAGATAAATGGGCTATCTAACACTGAAAGAATTTTTCAAATCGGACCAGTAGTTCCAGAGATTAGCGCGTTCAACCAAACAAACTCTTCAGCTTTATATATTAGTATAAGATTTGTGTATTTACAAGCAATTAATAAGTATGGATGTTTTAATCCTGGTTCTGAAGATACGTTTTACGGACAAGCCAATCTAGCTAGCTATTTTACTTCTTCTGTATAGGTATATAAAATCCTTGCGTTACTGACTGACTGATAGACTAGCTACAGCCAAAACTATTAGACACAGGAAGCTGAAATTTGGGTACTAAGAGACCGTAAGGATGTACTAAGAAGGGATTTCCTGAAATTCCCAAAGGATCCGGTAGGAACAGTGAAATTAAAATGTGCGGGAGTAGCCGCGGGCATCCTCTAGTTTGTAATAAAATGCAAGAAGAGAGTGTCTTCTTGGATTTTCTTACAGACATTCAAAACTCGTTCCCTTGTACTATCATCATCATCAGCCTTTAACAGACCACTGCTGGACTAGACCTCTCCTTTGAAAGGAGGAATTGACCTACTATACCACGCTGGCCAAACGGGTTGGTATAGGGTTTGTATCAAGTTTTCCTTCTCTTACAGTACTGTTCTCTGCATAATTTACCCCCTCTGTCGGCTCTTACGACACCCATGGGATGATATGGGGTGGTGACATTCCGTCACTATACGGACAATACATTTCGTATTTTCGGCACGCACAAACTTCTCTTATCTTCCAGATTAAGTAACAAATAAAACAGAATTTGTGTGATGAAACGAAACCTATTACACTTTGGTAAAACTGGCTATGGGCCCTGGTTGGATATTTGCAGAATTTTCCGCATTACAAGACTTGTTTCTATAATATTCTAATGCGAGAGCTGCTTACAAAAAACAGTCATCCAACTTTGTAATCAGTGTGTAACATTTCATCACCTTACATTAATTTACTACATGTTATTAACTCTAAAGTATTACTTTCACTTTGAATAAATTAGCTGTTACTATACATTTATAACAGATTATACTAAACGGGTGACAAATGTAACGTATTATTATAAAAAAATGTAAGTAAGCAATATAAATACTTAAGTTACACGGTAACTTTCTCTCGGAATTTACTTATACTTTCATGTCTCAACTTGCGGCGTGTTTTAAGTATAAGCGAGCAGCGTAAAGTTTCTGCTAGTTGATTATTATGTTAGACTTATAGCTTATGTTGTTGCCTTATAGATTGATCAGATCTGCTACGCTTTATTTCTTTAAACTTAAATCGCAAAATGTATTACAGAACCGCAAAATTGTATTAGGTAAAATTTTTTTATAGTCTCACGCCTGTATCCCCGCAGTAGGCAGAGGTATATTGCTACACCCACTTTTCGCCAGAATTATTTTAGTCCCACGTAATAGGGGGCGAGCCTATTGCCGTACCGGACACATTACAAAACTCCGTGCTGCTACTGAGAATTTCCTAAAGGAAAACCCAATAACACTTTGCCCGCCTCGGGGATCGAACCCGAGACCTCCCAATCCCACGCGCACATTTATGCCGCGAGACCAACGAGGCAGTCCCTCCTAATCCCACGCGCACATTTATGGCGCGAGAGTATGTACAATTGTATTGTATTAGGTATACCTATGTAAGTTTCAAGAGCCTTGCAGATTGCTGCGATACAAACTAAATGCGATTGTTTTTTTTTACTTATTGGGTTGTAGGGCTTTTTATACACAAATATGACATACACTTATAAAAATTATATAAAAATAGAGAAGAAGATATTGAAAGGGGAGTGACTACGGGCAATCGTGTAAATGGAGCACTGTATGCCTTTATGAACGGTCAGACTGTGCCGAAAGAGGCGCGATTGGCGGTTCATAATGGAGTGCTTGTCCACGTTGATGTATGGAAGTGAGAGTTGGGTACCCAGAAAAGGCATGAAAGTAGAATTAACGCAGTTGAGATGCGATCACTGCGTAATATGTGTGGGGTGAGACAGATCGATAGAATTTCAAACGTAACTAACTATACGAGAGAGCAGTGGTCTGAAAGAAGATGTCGTGACTAGGATCACGAAAGGAATGCTAAAGTGGTTTAGACACGTGGGGCGAATGAGTGAAGAAAGAATGACGAATAAGATTTATAAGGCAAATGTGTGTGGGCAAGTCGGTCGCGGCAGACCTCGTCGGACATTCCTCGATCAAATTGGGGACGTCCTAAAAAACGGCAAGGTCCAAAGTACCCGAAACCGGCGAGCATGTATGAAAAGAGTAATGAGTGTAGAGGAAGCGCGTGAGGTTTGTAAGGATAGAAGCAAGTGGCGTTCTGTTGTCTCTGCCTACCCCGACGGGAAAAAGGCGTGAGTATATGTATGTATGTACTTATAAAAATGTCGGATACTGCTTGTTTTTATCCACTTCGTTTCAGACGTTTTGAAGTGTACATACAAACACACTTTTGCATTCATAACAGTATAAGGAATAATTCTGGATTACCCTTATCCATGCGATGGGCCGCTATACATATTATGTCGATATATATACGACGTCTTATTATATCGCTATCTTTTCATAACTTAGACATGTAAACCTCAGCGCGAAATAATGATCACTCTTAAGATTATTTCACAATTGCATTACAAGTGACTTACATCAAATAAAATGATACTTATGTCGTAAAAAATTAACTTTGACTTTGAAATATTATTTGTATTTCTAAACTTATCGTTGAATTCCTATACGCCAACCAGTTTTTTGAACTCAACGTTTTACCATAAACTTTGTACTTTGTGTTTTTAATAAAAATTGTCACGATATCACCCACGCTAAATAATGCCTTATAATGAATGTTAGTCACGGTGGGTTTTACAACAGTCGTTTAAACAGATTCGGCCAAGGCACATGTCTGGATATCGGTGATGCAAAAATATAATGCATAGGTAACTAGGTATATAAAGCGTCGTCGTCCGTGTGGTGACAGATTAAGAATACGGAATGTCACCACCCCATATCATCCCATGGGTGTCGTAAGAGCCGACAGAGGGAGCATACCATGTAGAGAACAGCACTGTAAGAGAAGTAAAACTTGATACAAACCCTATACCAACCCGTTTGGCCAGCGTGGTATAGTAGGCCAATTCCTCCTTTCAAAGGAGACGCCTAGTCCAGCAGTGGACTGTTAAATTTGCTTTTTGCTTTGCCCCGTGCCTCGGTGAGTAAATACAGTTAGTCGTCGTCGTCGTCACTAGTCTAAACCATAAAATATCGCTATCAGTTTAGGTTGCGGAGTTCAATTAGGCAGTCTCTCCGTTGTAAAGCTAAATCCGATAGGCTAGTAGGTATGCGGACCCCGAATGCAACTGGGATAACGCTAGAAGGTTAAAGATGAATTCTTATC
Organism: Euclidia mi; assembly: GCA_944739405.2. Taxonomy (NCBI): domain Eukaryota; kingdom Metazoa; phylum Arthropoda; class Insecta; order Lepidoptera; family Erebidae; genus Euclidia; species Euclidia mi. The sequence continues at coordinate 19,916,258 of OX123202.2, read as the reverse complement.
GTCCACAAAAATATGAAACACCTTACAACATACAGAGAACAAGATCCGTGAGTTCATCGGCCCTGTATGACCTGTCCCACTGCTGGGCACGGTCCTCTTCTCACCATAAGAAGGGAAAGGCCATAGGCCACCACGCTGGACCAGTGCGGGTAGGCAGACTTCACATGTCTTTCGAGAACATTATGGAGAACTTTCAGACATGCAGGTTTCCTCACGATGTTTTCCTTCACCGTTTAGCAAGCGATAATTAACAATTTAATACGCACATAACTTCGAAAAGTCATTGGTGCGTGCTGTGGATTCGAACCCGAGACCCTCTGCGTAGCAGTCCGTCGGTCTCTCCACTAAGCTATCGCCGTGAGTTGCCAGGAATAAAAATTACGATGACAAGTGTCAGTTACATAAGTTTAAAAATAGTAACAAATTGGTAAACTAAGGCAAGGCAAAAATAAAATGAGAATAAATATATATATATGTGTGCGTGCCAGTGATAAAAACAATTGTTTCAGTTTCACATACCTATTTCTTAATGACCATGTCATTGTTTATACGCGAAGAATGAGTTCAATACCCATTAAGATGAGCTGAGATGAGATGAGGTGTTGACACACTACTGATAATTTCTATAATCATTACCGCTCATCACCTACATTTGAGCAACAGTTACGTGAATCCTAGTTCTCACAGCACAATACGACACTGTAACATTAGTTGTGTTGGCATCTATGCTCGAATTACATAGAATTACTGACTTGACATGGTCTCCGAATCATCACGAAATTAGCTTTGATTTTTCAAAGAATTGTTAAGTATGGAATAGGTTACAGCCTTACCAAAGGTTACAAAGGGTTAAGATAAAGTTTAGATATGAGGTATATGATATTATGGTGAAAGTTCACCACATCACTTCATGGGACATAGTCTTAAGGATCTTTGATTCCGAAATGAGTGTAATAAGTTCAAATATCATTATGGATTTTGATAATTATGGTCAACAAAACGTAATTATGACCCGTAAAAGAATGTCTAATCCAATAATTTCAAATAAACTTGGGCATACAAAGAAGAGCAAGCAAGAAACTTAATTTAGATAGCAGATAAAATAATTCATTTAATAAAAACAATAGGACTCCTTCTGGTTTTCGTAGTGTTATCTTAGTTATCTCCTTACAGTACAGGATCTTATCCAAAACCAAGAAATCTACGCTCTTCCTCACACTCAAGTTAAGGCAATTACACACGCGACTGCGAGTCCGCGGCTATTATATAATTAAGGCCCCGTTACACTTGCTTTGAAAACTGGCACTTTGAAATCATTATTGTGGTTTTCATAATACGTAAGTCGATGGAATTCTCGGTATATCGGTCGTGGGTCGTGGACTAACGCGGTTAGGTTGTTAGGTTAGTTGTCCGCTGTAGATTTGGGTCACTAAGTTTGAGTGTGAGAGTGTCGGATACATGAACGTGAGGTTAAAATTACAGTTATATTTCCTTGCTCTATCTACTATGAACTAATCGAATTTGGATTAGATTTTAGGCATATCTGCAAGACGGTTATGAAGATAAAGGGTATATTTGTATTTAAAAAAAATTCGGGCAAGTGCGAGTCTGACTCGCGCACCGAGGGTTCCGTACGCATTTTACCTTATTTGAGGTTGAATTACGCTAGTCCTCTAAATCTGTATGAGCGCCCATACAACTTAGAGGACTATCTTAAATGGAGTCTACTATGTATGTATGGGGACACCCTTAAATTTTCCACTTTTTTATTTTTTGTAATTTTTGCTTTATTTGTGCTGTAAGACCCTGCTTTTGGCCAAATTTCGTGATTCTAGTTCAACAGGAACTACCATATAGGTTTTCGACCCAAAACCTATAGGGTACTTACGGTTGACCTAGAATTGTCAATTTTGGTCAAAACCAAGGTCTTACAGCACAAGTAAAGGAAAAATTACGAAAATTAAAAAAAGTTGAAAATTAAGGTTAATTTTGGTACTTACAAGTTTTCACAAAAATCTAATTTTGACCATATCTTTTTGTTGGGTTGACCCAGGACCCTGATTTTCACACACCTAATAGCAACCATAGACCTCAGTATCTGGTATAAATTTCAATTTGCTAGGTCCACCCGTTCCTGAGAAAATCGGTGGTGACACACGGACAGACAGACAGACAGACAGACAGACAGACAGACGGACAAGAAAGTGATCTTATAAGGGTTCCTTTTTTTACCTTGAGGTACGGAACCCTAAAAATTGTGTTTGTCAAAGTGTGATTAGTTGATTACCCTGTCAACAACTCTATCAGTTGCTATATTTCAGATAGGAACGTCTCCCACATTATGCTTTTATTATTGGCATGGTTTGTTAGGTGGTTGTTAGGTATATGAATTGGTGCGTATAGCCAGAAAAATAATCTCTGATTAAATCATCTGAACATTGATGCTGAGGCAACTATCAACTAATTATATTGTATCTACATATTATGTTAGTATAATCGACATTCTGGTCTTTCTCTTCATCATCAGCCTTTAGCTGATGATGAAGGGTCTTTCTCTTAAATAGCTGATAATGTGGCCCAACCTATTAAAATCGTCAGTATACCTATTGGAAAAAGTCCAGCAGATTTTCCTGGGAAGTGACCAAGACTACGGCGCGGCGGAAATTATCTCCTCAAACAACACAAGTTTGTATTGTTATTATATACATTTGATGATTTGCGCAGTAGCCGTTGGGACACGTGCGTTTCAATCGCGCTATTTAGGGCAAACCAGTTTCGCTACTCACAAATCTATCAGAAAAAATGGACCGTAGAGATGTTTGCATCTTGTGACCTTGAGAAAACTGTTACAAGTCGTGAATTTTGAATTATACGAGAGTAACTTAGGAAATAGTGCCCAGCAGCGGGACAATTTAAAAACTTAGCAGGTAAAAGCTTATTTTGTGTAAGTATAGGTTTTACCCAATAGCCATTGTCAAAAACATTCATCTATACATAATATTGAATCGCTTACAACTTGAAATGAACGATATATCTATGTTAACTACACTCAAGTAAAAAGGTTACCTAATGCAAATTTCATTTTCATTTCAATAACGGAATGCAATGTAAAGACTTTTCTAGTAATTGGTGACACTACACTTTAGACAGAAGAAGAAGAACAGAGATTTTTATTTAATCACAACCAAAAATGTTGACTGAAATGCTAACCGAATAAAGATTGTATTGAATGGCGCAGGAGAGTGGAAAGATCCGAACGTAACGGTGATCTAGGACAATCAGAGGATTTCCAAAGTGCCTCTTTCTCAGCTGCTTATCATTTCTACCTCTCTATTTCAAACCTCTAAATAAATATAACAAAAAGGGGAACAACTCAATTTCAATTATCATTGACAATAACGTACTAAATGAGCCGTCAATCCTTTCGATAAGTAAACGATCACGTTTAATAACAATTACATTATTTCGTCACGTCAACCGACAGGTATGAGCAAAAATGTGACATTGAAAAACTAATGGCTGTTATCAATTTAACGCCTTTTAGCCTATCATAATAAGATCTATTATTGCAAGGTCGTTTACTAATATTGCGCATATATAAAAACTTTTGGTGGAGTTGTTTGTTGGTAAATTTTTTAGTACCCAGTTGTTGATCGGATATTCTTACTGCTACAAAAGCAACTCTTTTATAAGTAGAATTTCAACCCTTATCTACCCTCTTGGCATAGAATACAAAAGAATCCTTTCTCAGTGGGTACCTTCGTCATTAAGTACTCGCTGTCAACTTTCATAATGTTTAGCTACAATAGTTAGGCTCTACGATGATATTATAAAAGTCAGGACGTATGTTTTAAGCTTTTAATGTCCTACTGCAAGGCACAGATACAGCTTTTTGTCAGACCGCATTAATAGAGTCTAGCGTGTCCCACCGCCTGTCTTTATGTCATTTAAAGGTCTGCCTTTTTGCTCCCTATTAATTATAAAATAGTCAGGTCCTTAAACGTAGCAATTTGAATTTTGATTTAACGACACTAGTATCTAAAATGATTGTTAAACAAAATATTTGGGTTTTGTTTGAATGACTGCTAATTGTTTTGCTATTAGTAATTTTATAAATCTTGCAAGCGAAATCGTAGACACTTGCTAGTCAATTCATTTGATAGATTTATCTACAGTTGTCATATTATAATATAACTTTTAACTGAATGAAGAATGTCGTTATAACAATATATAAATCATTTGCCCAAGGTTGTATAAATATTCATAAATCCAGTTTGTAAAGGGTTATTTAGACCTGTACGGGCAAGTCGCTTGCGAACAGAAGCCGGTCGGTGCGAAAGCTCGAGGCAATGATGGTGAAATATTAGTAGAAGATGACAGCATTGCATAATGAAGTGGTTTGATAATTGATATAGAACTGGTGCGAAACGTGTCAGCTAACTTGATATTTTTGATGTGAAATAAATGTTACGTATGAGAAGCACTTTATTTGGGATTAATGTGTGAATATTGGGCATGTAATGCTATGTGTAGGTATATTTGTGTATATAAGTAGGTATGTGAAACATGCATCTTTGATTTATATTTTGGGATGCGCAAGTAGAGGAAAGAGAAATACACATATCGTCGTTGTGGAGCGAAAACTCACTAACTAACAAAAAATAAACCTTGAGATAATCGCTTCTAAAATATTTTGAAGCTTAGAACTTAAATAACTTTTAAATGGTTAGGATTAGAAAGATGATGTCTATGACCAAAATATGTATCGTATATAAATAAAATTAAATAAATAATTTAAAATGTATAAATTTTACATCTGCTTTAGTAATTCGATTATATTTGAATTTAGTGATATTTATTGCGTGAATAAATTACTAAATACCATTTTTTTTTTTGGTATTTAGTAATTTATTAACGCAATTTAGTTATTTTTATGCTGGCTGTTAGTGAATTACAAGTCAAAACGTGTTCCAACGAACAGTAATTAAGTACGTTTAGTGACATTGCAATTAAAATATTGGTACTAGTTGGCCTAAACGATCTAATTTGAGATTTAACCAAGTCTTTTAAATTACTTTTCGTGTAGATTGTTGTGGTGTTGCCATTGACTGAGTAGTTAGGTAGTTATCGCATTTTTATAACTCCGAAATTATTAAAAAACAGCTTTAAATATTAATTCAGAAGGTAGATAATATACTTTTAGACAGCTTGACATCAATAACTAATTTTCACCAATAATGTAACTTAGTGACTTTTCGCTCTACAACGACGATATTCAATCATCCACAACTGGTTAAATATAAATAACCAGTTTAGTAAAACTTTTCACACACTTAAAAGCTAATTAATTCACCTCTACTTGGGAAAAGTTCTTGTCTCTATGGTACCCTTCTATAAATAAAAAATAAAAAATAAAAAAAAATCTTTTGATACCTATCATCTAAGACTTTCTTCGTTCGTTCGTTCGTTTAAGACGTTCTTTCGTTCTTGTTTGTTAAATCTGTGCCTATCATTTATTGATTGATCCAAATCAAACTCGAAGCTTTCAAGAACCGCAGCTGCTTATAGTAAGTACTACTAGACTATTGAGGAACATTGGTAAACCATTTGCTTATTGTAGAAAAAAAAACAACACAACACTTTATACAAATACTAACACGATGTGTAAAAATGTCTAAAGACCCTAATGGAACTACTTAGTAATGATTAAAATAATACTTCTATGAATAACCAGCATTGTTTTGAATTGTTTATTATCAAAATATTTATGACCGTTATATTATAATAGACCGAATGCTTTTGATAACACCACACCCACCTTGGCCTGTCTATTATAATGTTATGAATAGGAAGAGATTTATTATCAAAACATATTTATATTGGCTTAAAAGAAATAATTTATGCTGATTTATTTAAAAGGTTTCACCTTTTGATTGTAATTGATCTGTAAAAGCATTTGAAGTGTAAAAGCTTTGGGGAATTTCCATAATCTTTATTAGCGTCAATACATGGTTCTCATTAATCTTCTATTTAGCTTAAGTATCTATACATATAATAAAATTCAGTTCCTTCCTGTCTGTCGGCAGGAACGCAATAAACTGAAGAACGATCGAACGAATTTTTGAACGGTTTTCACTATAGATAGCCATACGATACTTGGCAGAAGGTTCATTTACAGAAACTGCACATCCCAACCGCGCGCAATCGATTTCGTGCGTCAAGCGCGCGGGGCTCATGCGACAATAGGCAAAGTACAGTTGCCATCACCAAACAGCTGCATTTTATGAGATCAGAGACTATAGTCTCTGACAGGTGTAAAAAATGTGTTGTTCTATTATTCAACTACACAATTATCTTGGATCCACATGGCGAGAGTAAAAGAAATACTTAATACACGAAGAAAATAGTATCTTGGGGCAAAGATGAAAACTCGTCATCCAACTCAACCCGTCGTCTTCTATTACCTCACAAATTAAGAAATGCCTGTGTCCAGCAATGGACGACAATATAAAGGCTGTAAGACAACGATAATGATGACGAAAGAGGGGATGGACAGTAGGACTGTGAACTACTTCTACATCATAAGTTTTGTGTGGGAATGTTACCTCAATGAAAAAATTTTTCTTCTATATATAAGAAACCACCAACCCAAAATACATAAAAACTACGCTGCGTTATTTTAACTGTAAAATATCTTCGCAAAACCATAATTTACGACCAATATGGAAAGTAAACAAAACATAAAAAAGCTTCAAAACACGAACCAAAAATGTCAATATCTTCAAAACCAATATTTATATTCCGGTGGAGTATTTTTCCTAGAAGATCGGGAGTAGTGGTCGTCCTTGAAGGTCGCCGGCCACGTGCATACTCGTAAATACACACACGAGGCCCTTAGGACCCGGTGTAGAAACCGGTTGCTTTACAAATGTAGTACATGCGCGTACGACTGCGGTTGTGGAAATGAATGGAAAACGAAAGTATAAACGACAGTGATAGGAAGAACTTAAAATTTTGTATTATGAATTGGTGGCGTGTATTATTTTTTTACTTTATGACATTTACGTAATACGAGTATTGTTTTCTTCTTAGGGAATACTAAAAAACGCCAAAGAAATTTATCTTTAATCAGTGGTTATATCGTTTAAATATTGAATTAGCGGGAATGATTTTTACCTGCTGACATTTTCGAGAGTTCAACCTATTCTATCTGTTGCACTACTGGCTGTGTAAATGTGTATACTGTCAATGAGAAGCAACTAAGATTCTCGTCCTGAAGTCCTATGCTAGGCGAATACACTACCTCTGCAGATTTCATTTTTTATAAACATTATGTAATGTTACTCTTAGTAGGTCTCACATAAAATTTCATTGATACCATTAACTTGAATTGTACTGTCACAATTGACCACTTGCTTATTCCATATATGGTCCATAAGAACCATTGTTATGCATGATAATATCATTGTTATGTTAAAATTTTTTGCAACATCAAATTAAAAGTAGGTAGTTCTTACAAAATATTCTGCTTTTTTAACTTTCGCGATTTGTATACCTACTTACATCTTACGATATACTTTAACGGCTTTTATCCCCCTAAACGTCCACGGCCGTTGCAAGACAGTCGACACGACATAGGTAGGTATTTATACCTTAAATAATTTGGTATAAAATATTCTGCATTCGATTGTACATAAATGGACTGCGAAGTGGGGAACATAACTGCTTATTTTTTTTACCAGACCGCTTTCTGGGCTTTAACTGGGGTTCCTATTTCGCGAATATTTTATTAAAATCGATAATGAAACTGCCAAGTCTCGCTACAGTTATAGAATAGGGGGATGAAGTAAATGTCTGTACAGAAACTAGGGTGATTCCAATTAATTAAAATGAATTTACTGTTTACGAATTTTATCGCAATAAATTGGTTTGAATAAGATAACATTAAACAGAATGATCGGCTACTTTATTACTTCGTTTTGTGTAAACATTAGTTTAATTATTCCGACGTGTACTTAGGTAACATTCGCGGCAACCCAAGAAAATATTCGATTCGAATTCAGATGGCATATCGCAGTACAATAAAACAACATGTCATATCAGGCTCTTACTGTTTCTTTTCGTTATGTTTGAGTGAATGAATTAAATCGCATTCTCATCCTCCATGGTTCTTTCTCTGTCTTATTTTACACTAGTGCCTCGTCCATTGGTCCAACTCACATAGCATCGCTCGCCTGCGCTATTATATGCTTTTCGTCTTGTGTTGTTATTCGTTTTGTTCATCTCTTAAACCTGTAAAGATTTCTGCCGCCGTGTATCGCGAACTATCCATGTCTTACAACCCTAAAATACGGTTTGTTATGCAAACACGACGATTAATTCTGTATCTCATGAGATAAGTACATTCAGCCAACGAACGCTACAGTTGATTAAATTCGTATAGCTAAAAGAGAAGCGGTAAGACCGATGGACTCGTCTCGGGTTCTCGGTGCGCGCCAATAACTTTTCGAAGTTAAATGTGTATTACATTGTTTAATATACCGCTTGCTTAACGGTTGAAGGACAACATCGAGAGAAAACCGGCTTGTATGCTAATTTTCCATAATAGTTTCAAAAGACATTTGAAGTCGACCAACCCGCACTTGGGCAGCGTGGTGGACTATTGCCTTGCCCTTCTCATAGTCGGAAGAAACGTGTGCCCAGCATGATGATGATGATGATGAAAGAAGAACAGGCGAAATAAAAGCTTATAAATTTTATAGTATACAACTCACGCAGATCACCACTTACCATTATAGACTCACCCCTGTATAGGCAGAGGTGTAATATTACACCCACATTTCGCCATTACTTTTTAGGTCCCACGTAATAATGGGGGGCGAGCCTATTGCCGTTACCGGGCACATCCCCAGTCTCCGTGCTGCTACTTACTGAGAATTCGAGAAAACCCAGTAGGTAACACTTTTGCCCGACCCGGGAATCGAAGCCGTGACCTCGGATCAGCAGTCGCATACGCACTGGACCACGGAGGCAGTCTTCTATAAAAATATCTATCTACATAAAAGAGCCGGCTGTCTAGACGTGTATTATAAATAAAATAAACATGTGTTTATAACTTATGACAAACCTCTTTCATATAAGTTGAGCACGAGCAGCGATGGCAGGTGTAATGAAGATACCGCGACACCTGGATTGATACATACAGGTTTATTTATGACCTGGATTATATTTTGACAAGTTTGTGCGTGTTTTTGGCGGTAGGTGCTAAAAAAGTCAACACGTATCGAAATTTGAAAATTTTTATTATAATTAGTTAAACATATAATTTAATATTAAAATTATATACATTGAGTAGTAAAATCCATAAGTGTACTGTACTAACGTTAGTGGAAGCTTTGCATTACCTTATGTAAAGTTTTGACTGTACACAACACCACCTGTCAGCACTTCACACACATCACAAGTTCAAACAGTAATAAAGCACTAGACACACCAGCATGTCCGAACTAGCCAACATCAGGACTGCGCAGGACAATCTTGAAGAGATGTTCTCAAAACGGATGGCGGAGCTGGAGGCGCAACTTCAGGGGGGAGCCGCTGCTAAGGATACCGTTGCAAAGGTGGCCGAGGAGTTCCGCACCTTTCGGGAACTGATGTTTGCGATGCTTGGTCTTTTGCGCAAACAAGTCGACGAATGCGCTCAAGCAATCGACGTGATGGAGACCAGGCACAGGCGCAAAGCCATGATATTCCTTGGAGTGCCTGAGGCTGAGCAGGAAGACTGTCGTGCGTCCATAGTCAAGATTGTGCGCAACATTGATGTCCCAAACATAACATGTGAAAGCTTTACTGCATGCCACAGGATCGGTGCTTCAACTAAGGCTCATCACCGGCCAATCCTGGTCTGGTTTTCGGATATGGACCTAAGATCTGCAGTGTGGAAAGCCAAAACCCGACTGAAGGGCACATCGGTGTCCGTAAAGGAGTTCTTGACGAAGCCCAGGCAAACCATCTTCGGCAAGGCACGGCAACATTTCGGCGTACGATCTTGTTGGACGCAAGACGGCGTCATCGTAGTGAAGGCGGCGGATGGCACTCGACACAGGATAACCACCTCGGAGAGCCTGAACAATCTGCTGCAGAAGTACCCCAAACAGGTATCTGGTTCTGCATCCGTGGGCAAGTGCGGCGCCGGGGCTGTCGGCACAACGAACGCGAGCGCCAAACCTCGTAAATAAACATTATTACTTATATTATTCAAATTCTTAGTTTTAGTTGTTTATCTTGTTTGTTTAATATTTAAGTTATTTATCGTTTTTGTCTACTGTCTAGGTTACGGTATTTCGAAGTCGTTTTGACATTGTCAAGTTGACACTGCTGACAGTTCACTCACTTGACGTTCGCCGCGTTCGGAAACCGCTAGACGCATTAGTTTGTTAGTGCTGTGTTTCACTTTTTTTGTATTACGTTATGTTTCTCCTTCTTTCTATGTTTTGTATTTATTGTGTTCTTTTTAATGTTTGTGTTAGCTGGCGGGTGGTGCAGAGACGCCTGCTACTTCCAACTCATCGCGTATACTTAAACATTGGTATTTAAATATATATATATATATATATATATTTATATTATATATCTTATTTATCTGTATATATTATTTTTATATTTATAGTATTTTATTGCATAGATATACCTACATATTTTATTGAATATGGACATTGATGACGCATTTTTATCGGCTACTGAAACAGTTTCTTCTTCCGACAGTGAGAGTTTCTGCTCTGCGGATGGCACCCTAAGTGACTGCATGTTAAATGTATTTGCGCACCAGTCTCGGTTAATGTTTAATATTTGTCACATCAATGCGCAAAGCATACCGAGCCATTATAGTGACTTGCTGGAAGGGTTTTCTAATTCTTGTGTACATGCCATTCTGATCTCAGAGAGTTGGCTTAAACCATCTCTTCCTTCCACCTCCTACTCGCTGCCTGGCTTCGTTCTAATACGCAACGATCGAATCGGAAGGCGAGGTGGCGGAGTCGCTATATACCTTCGCAGTGCATTCCCATATAAAATCTTATCATCTTCTCCCACTTCTTCGCCTGCGGAGTATTTATTTCTTGAGGTTGACGTCAAGGGGGCTAAAACCGTCCTTGGCGTCGTCTATTGTCCTCCCAGTATTGATTACTTCTCCAGTCTCGAGCCGATTCTGGAATCTTTAGGGTCGGAGTATACTCATCACATCATCATGGGCGATTTTAATACCGATCTCCTTTCCCTACATTCCTGTCGTTCCCGTAAACTTCTCGACATCGCTGAATCAGCCAGCCTCCACATTTTACCTCTGCAAGCTACTCACCACAATAGCAATGGGGAGGACACGTGGCTTGATTTAATCCTCACCTCTGATCCTTCTTTAGTTGCATCCCACGGCCAACTTCCTGCACCTGGATTTTCCCATCACGACCTTATTTACCTGTCATACCGCTTGAAACCTCCCAAAACCCCTCCGAAAGTTCTGTACATGCGTTGTTTTGGTCACACGGATGTGAATAAACTGTCTGAGGACGCCTCTAAAATAAACTGGGATAGCATGATGTCTGCCTCTACGGTGGACGAAAAGGTAAAGTTCTTCAACGACACTGTTTGCCAACTGTATGATGTTCATGCCCCAGTAAGACGGGTGAAGATAAAGCGTCCCCCTGCACCCTGGATTACAACGGGTGTTCGCATGGCTATGCGCCGTAGAGATAGGGCGTTTCGGCGGTACAGAAGGGATCGGTGCGAGGAAAACTGGGCGCTTTTCAAGTCTGCAAGAAATCGGTGCAATCAGATGGTGCGTAACGCTAAACGCCGCCATATTCTCGATAATATCACTTCTTCATCAGCTGCTAATATTTGGAAGTTCCTTGGAACATTGGGTATTGGCAAACAGCGGCATGTTGGCTGTCCTGGGACTCTTAGTTTGGATGATATCAACCGACATTTCTCCACTACCTCTTCGCTGAATCACCAAACTACGAGTCTCACTGTCGACTATTTAGCCGGGTTACCTCAACCTAAAATAGAGTCTTTTTTCTTTTCTCCAGTGTCTCCGGCCGAGATCAGGAAGATAATCCTCTCCATAAAATCCAACGCTGTGGGATGTGACAGCATCAGCCGTCGCATGATTACGATGATCCTAGATCAGCTCCTGGCGGCAATATCCCACATCATCAATTCCTCCCTAGTTTCTGGTACCTTTCCTTCCTTGTGGCGCAAAGCCTATATAATTCCCTTGCCCAAAATCCCCAATCCAACCCTTCCTCAACACTTCCGACCAATTTCTATCCTACCCTTCCTATCCAAAGTGCTCGAGGCCTGTGTGCACGGACAGCTGTCTAGTTTTGTTCATAACAATAGCTTATTGAGTCCGTTCCAATCAGGCTTCAGGCCAGGTCATAGCACCACTTCCGCCCTCCTTAAAGTGACTGGCGATATTCGAGAGGCTATGGAAAACACTGAAATTACTGTATTAGTGCTTATTGATTTTTCAAATGCCTTCAATACCGTCAGTCACGATGTCCTATTATCTATCCTCTCCCATCTCAAGGTCTCTGCTGGAGCATTGGATTGGTTCTCATCTTATCTTCGAGGTCGTCAACAGTCTGCCCGCCTCGATGAGTCATCTTCGGGCTGGTCTGACATTACATCTGGCGTTCCTCAAGGCGGTATTCTTTCTCCACTTTTATTCTCTATTTTTATTAATCTCCTAACACAACATCTTCAGTGTGCTTACCATTTGTACGCCGATGACTTGCAGATTTACTCCCATGTTAATGTTGAACGCGTAGCTGAGGCCATTGGCAAGATTAATAAGGATTTGGCAGCCATAATGACTTGGTCAGATAAGTTTGGTCTGACTGTAAATCCCTGTAAGACTCAAGCCATTATTGTGGGTAGCCAGCCGTTGCTAAAAAGACTGGACTTGACATCTCTACCTGCTATAACTTTTAACGGGACTAATGTGGACCTGTATCCCTCTGTTAAAAACCTCGGACTACATATAGATAACAAGTTGAATTGGGCAGTTCAGGTTACACAGGTAAGTCAAAAAGTCACCGGTACCCTACGTGCTCTATACCGCCTAAAAAACTTGCTTCCAACCGAGACTAAAACAACGCTTGTGCAAGCTTTAATCCTCCCTCTAATCGACTATGGCGATGTATGTTACTTTGACCTGAATGCAGAACTCCTTAATAAACTCGACCGTCTTCTGAATAACTGCATTCGATTCATATTTAATCTTCGTAAGTATGACCATGTGTCTACTTATCGTTCCCAATTAAAGCTTCTTCCCATACGTCAACGCCGTAGTCTGCGTGCTCTCACTACTCTATACTCTATTCTTACATCTCCTTCTGCCCCCAAATATATGACTCCCTACTTTCAGTATCTATGCGCTAACCATGAGCGAGACCTTCGCTCCTCCAGTAATCTCCAACTCATGGTACCTACTCACAGAACTAATTTTCTTCACTCTTCTTTTGTAATTCAGTCCATCCTTCTATGGAATGCGCTCCCTCCTGAGATCAGAATGGCTAAGACCAAACTTACTTTCAAGTTCAAAGTGAAGGAACTCTTGTTGGCTGAGTCTGCGACTGTATCTAATAATATGTCAAAACCATAATCTTATGTATGTGTATATTGTACATATGTAGATATATTTATATATATACATATATTTATCTGTATTTATTTATAATACGTTTATGTATTTTATTTGTTAATCATGTAAGTATGTATTAAGTTTATGTATTAATCTATATATATACCTTTATGCAAGTCTATCATGTTCTACATAGTTAAGTTAATAAGTACATTCCCCTCACACTATACAATACACCTACTTCTTCCTCTCTGCACCACCTAGTCAGGTTGACTGGTAGAAAATGCCCATGGCATTAAGTCCGCCAATGTACTTTGTGTATATGAAGTTTTTAAATAAATAAATAAATAAATAAATAATTACCTATCGCCAATGGAAGGGTCTCAAGTTAGATTTTGTAGCTGGGAATTGGTCTATTTTGTTCATACATACGGGAAAATTAAAAGAGAACGAAATTATTATAATCAAGTCTTTGTCTTCTCTGCCAGCTTGGGACATTTTACCCATACAGGAGAAGAATTTAAAAAAAAAATCTTTGGGTGCTCCCGTACACTCCTCAAGGAGACAAGGAGCATACAAGCCAAATTTTAGCTTCTTGTGCTCAGTAGTTTAGGCTGTGCGTTAGCTGTCGCTCATTTCAGTCAGAAACAAAAGAGTTTAATATATTCTTCTTCTTTACTTTTACTTAATTTTAAAGAATTGATAGACGTCGCCAGCAGCTTCGGCCGCATCAATTAGGTATACATATAAACCTTCCTCTTGAATCATTATATCTATTAAAAAAACACATTAAAATCCGTTGCGTAGTTGTAAAGATTGAAGCGTACATAGGGACAGACAGACAGAAGACAATTTGTTTTATACTATGTAGTGATGATAATTGCATAATTGTCTCTGGACGGTAAGCAAGGTATGGTAGCCCCACCATATTAAACAAGTACATAAAAATCACAGACATTTACGCAGCCTTATTTTTAAATTTTAGACAAATGTTGAAATTCAAGTTCGTGTTCGTATTAGACTCGCTAAAGAAATCTCTGTATCTGTCTGTGTAATACGCTTATCAATAAACAAGTAAGCACGCCTGCTGTGGAGTCGTGGCGGGGGATCGCTGTGGTGGTCCAGGGATAGCCCGGACGACGTGGTGGCATTCTCAGACGTGCTAGTACGTCGTCCCGGTGAACACTGGGAACTGTGCTCGGTATGATTTATAATGAAGACATGGTTATTGTTTTGTTATATTATTTCTTTCTTTCTTTCTTTATGCACAAACATGGTCTACAAAGGTGGACATAATGCCATAAAGCATTATCTTCCTGTCAACCTTAATAATTATTCACTAGCATATATTAGTTCACATAGCAGCGATAGCCCAGTGGAGAGACCGAGTTCGGGTTCGAATACACGGCGCGCACCAATGACTTTTCGAAGTTATGTGCGTATTAAATTATGAATTATCGCCAGCTAAACGACGAAGGAAAACATCATGAGGAAACCTGCATGTCTGAGAGTTCTCCATAATGTTCTCAAAGGACATGTGAAGTCTGCCAACCCGCACTTGGTCAGCGTGGTGGATATGGCCTTATTACCCTTCTCATAGTGAGAAGAGGCCCGTGTTCAGCAGTGGGACAGTTTATATACAGGGCCAATGATGATGATGATGAAGATGATAGGTAAGTACCTATATTAGTTCGAATTCATCCGCAGACTATATATAACATTTTAGTTTATGTTAAGGCAACTGGGAAATTGTTACATAACAGTAACTATTTTGAACTTATACATTGTACTTTAACCAATGACGTATTTAGTTTTTATATATCTTTGACTTTAACTATGTTTGTACCACACATTCAAACTTAGTCACCTAGTCACGTACGATCGTCAAGCATGGCTGTCAACTGTGCTGTCACTTTGACGTATTATTTTCGGCACGGCTAGGCTCCTCTGTGTAGCTCTTCGAAGGTCAGGAATAAAAAAAGAACTTTTCAAAACAACGCACGAATCAGTTTATTCCTATAAATAAACGACCTCTGTAATAAGTTAACAAAAGCGTAAAAATGCGTTGAAGGGTATTCTTTCGGTCTGATGGGAATTTCAAAGTACCTAATTAGCACTGATTGGAGTAAAGGGAGCTCACAGATGACCAATGAACTGTAATCCAAAAAGTACTAGCTTTTCCCGCGGATCCAGCCGCATGATACGTCGTTAAAAAAGTGTAGAGTACTCTTTTTAAAAACCGTATAACACTACAGCGCCCAAGCGACCGATTCTTGAAAATAAATAACTTTATTTAATCGCGGGTCATCAACAATCTCTAATTCTCCATACTAAATATCAAAATGAGTTGAGCCGTGAAAGTGTACAGTCAGACAGATAAACGTTATAATATTAGCCTAGAAGTATGGATATGAACAACAGCTATAAAAATAAATGATTATTGCACCATTCAGGGCATGTCTGATACACTTTTGTAATTTTGTTGCAGAATTTTGTCCTGTAGGTAAGTGTTATAGCTAGTTATCTACTTTGTCATATTGCGATAGAAGGACCTACTGCGGACACGGTAAGATCATTCAACCACTATTGAATGAGTAAAATAAAATTATAGTACGCAGTAAACATAAGTAATATCATCATAATGAATCTGATACTATGATCTAAGGCCGCGGACGCACGATGGTTTTATGCATTTGCCGAGCGGTTTTATGTCTCAAATATCAATATGACAATTCTAGCTCAATCAATTTAGCTCCGCATTTGTCAGTCGAATATTAAAAACTCTTTCATTAAATAGGGACTTCTGCCAAAATAATTATATCAATTATTATTTGAGTAAAATTGTTGGGGTGCATAGGGTTCCCACCAAGAACTTAGGGTCCCAAGCCAACCTCACCTGCACGTGGTGCACCTGCCGATCAACGGACGAGGCTCTGGCAAACAAAATATCCCGATAAGCGGCAATAGGCTCGCCACCTATTACGTGGGATCAAAACACTGGCGAAAAGTGGGCGTTTAATATGCCTCTGCCTACCCCTTCGGGGAAACAGGCGTGAGTGTATGTATGTATATATGTATGTAAAATTGTTTTCATACTACGTGCCATAAATACTACTAAACATACCATAACGCTGTACTTGATTTAGTTAGAGTGCAAACAAATCGCGCGATTACTTAAACGCAGTGCGCACTAGGCCTTGTAATAAAATAGTAATAAACTTCTACGATATGCAATGTGGATCCCAGATCGTGACTGTCACATAGGAATTCACAGGATGACAGTTGTGCCGGACGAAGCTCCCACCTAACTGACAAAGGACCTTCTCAGAACAATCATAATATAAAGTCAAAGGAACGTGTAAAACTGTCGCCAATGCTGTTATTTCCGATATATTACTATTAATTGTTGGACTTCTAAGAATCTAAATATAAAATGCTTAAAGCGACAAATAAAACGGAAATTCTTTACGATTTCGTGTGGCCGTATTTAGATCAGATTGAATTTGTTTAGGGGAGTATACAGTCGAAGTGGGCCTAATTAAAACTTGTTTTTTAGATCTTTGAGTATTCTTAGCTCTGTGATTGCCTAGTAAGCTGTCTATGATGATACCTAAGTAGAAAAGTCACCAAGATTCTAAAGGTAATTGAGGATTCTACTAGTAAACTCCAGGTCCTGGTGACTAAGCTTGAGTGCTGCATTTTATCAGTGACTTTCTCTATAGACAGGTGTAAATGGATGCTCTAATATTTTGAATGACATTATATAGTTCTACAAAATAATTAGTTTCATTATTTGTAGGTATAACTAACTTTATTCATGTGATGGTCTCAACACCAGGCCAACCAGAGAAAAACCTTAATAATAGACTATTTTTAATAGTTGATGACAACAATCCATATTGCAAGGAAAGCCAATAAATTAATGTCATTAAGCTGTCAAAACAAACGTGATAATTATTGACGTAGCTTCTTGGTCAATACTTGTCAATACGTAGGCAAATAAGAAATAAGTAAGACAAAATTTGACAGACCTCATTTATTTACGACTCTTTCTAGTTTTATCTTGAAAGCTGAAGTACCTACTAAAAGCATAAAGTGAATTTAGTGGTACACAACAGAACCACCATCATCGGCACATCAAAAAATCTAAATATAATTAATACTACTCAGCCAGCTGTGTCTATTTTCGCACCTATCTTTAACCGTAATAACATTTATGTACTAATCATAAAGCTAAATAGAGCTAACGGAAATTAAAAGTCTTGATTTCACTTGAATGAGTTCAATGCAGTAAACTGTACCACACATTGATTGCTAATCCAAGCAAGCAAAAAATGATGACTGATGGACACAGACAATTAATACTGGCTTCTTTTTAGTATTGCATGGTTTGAATGCTTGCATGATTCACGATTGTCTGCCGTAAAAGTAAGCGGACCTACATTGGTGATGAGTTAGTTACTTATATTATTTCTATTATCAGATATATTCGTTGGTATTGGGATATACTCGTTGGTCTCGCGGCATAAATGTGCGCGTGGGATTGGGAGGTCCCGGGTTCGATACCCGGTTCGCGCAAAGTGTTATTGGGTTTTTCCGTAAGGAAATTCTCAGTAGGAGCAAGGAGTCTGGTAAAGTGCCCGGTACGGCAATAGGCTCGGACCCTATTACGTGGGACCTAAAAAAAATTCTGGCGAAATGTGGATATTACACCTCTGCCTACCCCTTCGGGGATACAGGCGTGAGTCTATAAAAAACAATATAAAAATATTATCTATCAATACATACATCCTTCCCCACAAACTTTCGAGTTGTATACTGTAATTAAATCAGAAACAGTTCATCGTCTATGAACTTCATTTCTATACCCCTAGAGTAGCGAAAACGTCAAACAAAAAATGTGGGTGTAATATTACACCTCTGCCTACCGGGGGGGACAGGGACTCAGGCGTGAGTCTATAAAAAAAAGAGATATACTTTTGTGTTGTTTCTGCTGTCCTGTGCAGTTGTTGTACTGTTGATGTTATGAAGCTTTGCTAGCGTATACGTGTAGGTACATAGAGTCTCATCAACATCTGTACACCAGTTGTTACAGGAAGGAACAACAAACAAATATTCATCCATAAACTGTCATGTTTACAGGAAACCTTCCCTAGGAAGCAAATATGGTATCTATTGGTGAAAACCGAACAATAATCTTTTCGGTAATTTTTGGGTTTATGGTGTTCATACAGTTACACTGAATGGAGTGGAGACTTAAATTTATACAGTGAGTGTCTATGCCCACGTTGCCCAAGTAATATGAGTACAATCTTTAAACTCTTTCATCATCATCATCAGCCTTTAACAGTCCACTGCTGGACTTGGCCTCTCCTTTGAAAGGAGGAATTGGCCAAACGGGTTGGTATAGGGTTTGTATCAAGTTTTCCTTCTCTTACAGTGCTGTTCTCTGCATAACATGCTCCCTCTGTCGGCTCTTACGACACCCATAAGATAATATGGGGTGGTGACATTCCGTAATCTTTCATCATCACCACACGGACCTTAAACTCTTTACGATACGTCAATTAATTAGTCAGTCAGCTTTTCATTTTCACAAGCTTTTATTTTACCTACACACTACTAAGAACTCAACCGGCTAGATAAAAATCACTGCAGGTATACTTGAATATATTTAGTCTTTTGATAGAGACGGAGCATGACCATAGGAACTCTTTCACTAAGCAAATTACCGATCTAACGGTAAATACCAACATAAGAGCAAAAAACTCGGCACCGATAAAGCAGTAACAGAATACCCTAACATTAATTTTCGACACGATTACTAATCCAATTTAATAACTTTATTAGTACATTGTAACATGCCGTGGTTTGGTTAGGCAAGTGAGCTTGCTTTTGAAACTTGACCGTTCTACTTTTATAAACGTTTCTTGAGCAAAAGCTTTAGCGAAACATGGATGTAATATTCACATACCGTATTTACTAATCGTCTAATTTAATATTATGTACAAAAAGTGGCCAAAGACTTCAAATTTGGTAAAACAGAGCTTTCAAGGGTAAAAATATTGTTGGTACAGATGAAAAGTGATCATTAAGGCATTCGGATACGCTTTTGATTTTAAGGCTTTATCTTATTAAATATGAATGCGATTAACTCTGAGACTTGTGACGGTTTTAATCAAATGTTCTTATGGACAGGCCACATATTAAAGTAGGATACTTCTTTAATAGGCGAGTTGTCAATAACTTAAATTTTTTTGCAAATCGGATTCGTAGTTGTTGAAATTCGTGCGTCCATACAAAACACTCTAGATCTTTATTATTGCCATAAAACATACACAGAATTTATGTTTACAACCCATTGAGTAGTGTTACGGTGGTACAGATAATAACCTACCTACTTATTTGCTATTCTATTCATACAATGTATGTAACGTTGCATCAAGTGACGTTACTTTTCGCTCTAGTTTCCATAAATTTAAGATACTTTGTATCTAAAATGTAGTAGAAACTAGGTAATATGAACACGCCTACAATCATAATTTTACTATCGTTACCCTAGTGATAGAGATAGCCTTAGCTTTAGAGTCCGGTTTACGATTTCTAGTCTTACCAGAAACCATATCTCAATTTAGTTGTTTATCTAAATCAATTACTTCATCAAATTCGTCTCAAGTCTAGTCGCCTATCATTGGTAAGTAGGTACTAGATATGAATGTGATATAGGATATTGTTAGGATCGCGGTAAGCAGTGTGATGCGAGTGACTTAAGATCTGTCTGTGTGGAGAACCTTGGAATGGCCTATGTCCGACAGTTGACGTTTTTCGGCTGCGATGATGATGGTGATAATTATCACCAATAATTGGAATAAGACAGTACCATTTGAACCCTCTAGGCCTCAGTTGCAAGCATTTGTTTTAGACGCCATTTGGTATTCTATGGTTCAAAGCCAATAAATTTCCATTACTAACTTAAATAAAATATCTTTCGAACAGAGCACTATAATTAAATATCAACTGATTAAAATCGCGTTCTTAAGCCACTGCACAGAATATGAAATATGCCCTCGTGTACTTACTACCTTGTCAGTTGGAGGTGTGGCCTGCGCTTTAAAGGCAACATGAAGCTCTGGTAAGCCTCAAGGCACAAAAATAAAATATGTTCATTCTGTTTCTTTTTTTATCATGTTTCAGCAGACTGGCCAGCATCTCAAAGGCATGTTTTTATCGCAAACCTTTGACCTTACATATTAATTATCGACTTACTCAAAGCTTAAGGCATGGCTTAAAATCTGCTAATTGATTTCTAATCGCGATTGCCAATCTCACCGTCAAGCATAGCGAATGTGGCAATTTCCTCTTTAGAATTATAATTAATTATTTCTATATATGGCAGCCAATAGCTGGCCAACATTATCTTCATGTAATTATGTGTTACAGTTAGATTATAATTATTTTTTACCAGTTACATTTTTGTTTCAAATTGGCAAACAATTTCTGTAGCAAAGCTGTCTGGCCGGGGTTTGTAACCCAAATTGGGTTACAAACCACGTTAAGCAGTTGGAAATTACTTATCATTTTCGTATAAGCTAATCATCAGGAATCACGTCTAATTGGATGATTTAGATGTATATACCTTGTAGTTGCATTTCCAATAGTTTCTTGACCATTCGAAAATCCTATGCCTTTCGTCTTATTTTAAATTGTCTTTCGGGATATATACCACGTAGGTACCTTAGTTTGGAGTAACCGATATTTTGTCTTTTACTCAAGGAAAGGTAATCGAACCCGGAAGCGATCGCTCCCACGTCTATAAGCGGTGCTGGGTGTTGGATGTGAGGGTGATGACGGTGCAACTGCATGAATGATGAAGTGGAATAGGCGAACGCGCGGTTCCACTTACCTACACGCAGGGCACCAGTTTTGTTACAAGTTACGAACTTACGACCGCCGCAATACTGGATTGAGTTTGTGAGGCATTTGTCAATTCAAAAAATTATACCAAATTGTATCGCAAAAGTCTTAAAATTTCAATTTGTTTCATCAATTGCTCGTCGCGGTGGCTCGTTTAACGATGTACCGATGTACCTTTCACCTGTGGTCAACCGGCAAGCGTACTGCGCATGGAACATTGTTATATCAAGGTTGTCAAAGACACGATTTGAATTCATGGTTTATGCATTATGTTCTTAATCTACCTTCGATCGGTATGGAATCCTGCAGAAGTAGCTTACCGTGATGCTACTGCTCCTAAGAATATATTAGCTATGTCAAAAAGCTAGATTTGCCGCGTACAGGGCCTAGATCGGCTGCCTCTTCTGCTATCGATATTCATTAGTATTCATGAAAATAGGGATTTACTCTGACAGATTACTATTATTATTTTAATGTCAATATTGACAAAAAGGCTACTTATTAAATATAATAGAAAAGTCACCTTTCTTTTTCTCTGTATCTTCGGAAGTTTTTGCAGTCCGCCTGTATTAAGTCATTTTTGTAGGCTGTGACAGCCCTGTGCTAAATGACCGCTAGCCGTCTCATTAGTGACGGCATACTTTCACGGCACTTCCTTCAGTTTGGAGAACAGAGTACATTGGTATAGAGACACACCAAGTCAATGTACCGAAGTATCGCGAATCTTCGCGACGATTATATAGATCACGTAACGTAAAATCGCGCCGAAAAAATAACAAAATTATATTTTTTTTCTATTGCTTTTCTTTAATGAGGAGGTACTGTTATATTCTTCACACTTCTTTGTACTGACATACAATTTATAACAGGAAGCTTATAAACATACATGAAGTAAAGAGTTTTATTTTAATTTTATCCTGTAGGTATGCCATCTAAATGGATAAACTGTATTACTGCAAAGTTTCTTAAAAATGCGTTCGATAGATCTTGCGTGCGTGAATTTTCTTGAAACTCATATCTATCAATGCATAGGCTTCCCCACAAACTTTCACGTTGTTTATTGTATACTTCAATTTGAAACTACACGATCAGCTCTAACCCTATAACCCGAGAGTTAAATAAAATAACACCTTAAGTACTATGGGAACAGGGTAGGCAGAAGAAGAAGATATGTAGATTGGAATTGTGGCTGTTTTGACACTTACATGGCATTAGGCGCTCCCCTTACTTTGTTGAATGCATGCGAAATATAGGTGAGATACATTGTATCCACTTTATCCCCTGGGAGCAGCTTAATAAAAAGCTGAGCATTGGTAGCGTAACATTGTATACTTGTAAAGCCGATAAGAATACGGTATTGCGTACGATCGAAGAATAGGGAAGTTTCCTGCAAGTGAAATAAATTATACAAGTATTTTCATCTAGCGAAAAATGTCAAAATAATAGTAGTTTCATTCATCAATTAATGTTAAAACTTTATTTAACATTTTTTAAATAGCAGCTTCTTGCTTGACAGCAAAGCACTATGACGTCACTACGTCATATTTCATACCATTATAGTCTAAGTTTCATACAAAGCCCTTGGCAAAGGTCGTTTTTGACTAGTTGGAAACAACCCTATTGGCACAGGTTGAAATTACACTGGGTATACGGGTTCGATCGCGATATATTGGTTTTACTGACATCACATTTAAACTGAATAATCTAGGAACTAGGTACTTTCGTGACCACGGCTCCTATAAAGTAACCGAAACGTCGGATTGTAATAAATTGTGTAGTTTCTGGAACATTCGGTTTTAATGTAATGTCAGTTGATTTCAATGTGTAACATTCGCGTAATCCCATAGATGGCATAGATACAGGGCCAATTTACACCGTGGGAGTCAAACCCAGAACACTCCACGCACTGACGACATAAGCACTTAAACCATTATACCATTCATGTAATGTAATATCAAATAAAGGGATGTGAAATAGCCATTTGTTCATCGTTCATTAATTTTAACTGTCTCAATAAAGCATTGAGTCAACTAAAATTAATTGAATCTGTATGTAATAGTTGGGTAACTTAATAAGTTTGTGAAGTAAACGGGCGTTACTTACATACACATACATACATACATATCGTCACGCCTTTTATCCCCGTAGGGGTAGGCAGAGCTGTATTTCTACACCCAATTTTCGCCAGATATACTTTAGTCCCACGTAATAAGGGGCGAGCCTATTGCCGTACCGGGCACATTTCCAGACTCCGTGCTGCTACTGAGAATTTCGTGACAGAAAACCCAATAACACTGCCCGACCCAGGAATCGAACCCGGGACCTCCCGATCCCACGCGCACATTAATGCCGCGAGACCAACGAGGCGTTACTTAAGAGTAAGTAAATACACTTACTTAAGTCACAGACGAGTCTTAGAGTGGAGACCAACTTTCGGCAAACGAAGAGTGGGACGCCCCCAAACTAGGGGGTCTGACGACCTAAAAAAAGGAGGCTGGGGCGGACTGGTTGCGAAAGGCAGAGGATCGGTCATTGTGGCGCATGTTGGGAAAGGCCTAAGTCCAGCAGTGGACTGCAATAGGCTGATTGATTGATTAATTGAAGTCACAATTATATTATGTTTGACCACACACATGTAGGTAGGTAAGTAGTTATCTGTCACGGTTTGTTGCATGTGGATGAAAACACCCCTTTTACACCCAGAAAAGGTATTGGAATGAATGGCATTTGTCCCTTCGTCATAATCTTTATAGACAGTCTGCCGAAGTACTCCACTCGATTACTTGCTCTTTCCTTACATCTCCGATAAAATTGCCTGAATGTTGAATATTATCAAACTTGCGGGATCGTGTACACATACTAATGTATGAAGAAGTACACATGCAATATACGTATATCGTGTACACCTACAATATATGTAAGAAGATGTCTCCCAGGCCACGGATTGATTCATGTGGCTGATATTTGAACATTTATGATGACGATTCCATGAAAGTTTATCGTAGTTTTAGTTTACTTACCTGAATTTCAGTTAACACATACCTATTATCTATTATTTTGTAAAATCTATAAATTCAATTGAAATGTCTTTAGAATTAAGAAGAAGAAGCTAAGCTACCATAGCGAGACTTTGCTTGCCGTTCGTAACAGATCGGCAAAGTTAAGCAACGCTTGCACAGGTCACCACTTGGATGGGTGACCGTGTGTGGCATTTACATCTGAGCGCTACCGTGCTTCAAAGGGCACATAAAGCTGTCGGTCCCGGTTCTTGTCTAAGGATAAGGATCGTTAGGCCATGTCGGAAGCCTTCGGGCGGTCTGAAAACTCCGACACCAGAGTTTGCCACACACTCTCACGAAAATCAAATCAATCACCACCTGGTTCAATAGTACTAGTTCCATATAGGACTTCCAGTGAAAGAGAAGACATATAAAGGAGACAAGCAAAGCCTTACCAAAATTCTAAGCCCAATGGATTCCTTCAGTTATATATCGTGATGAGCGTAAGTATGATGTGATGAGAGTAGTATAGTACCTAAGTATGAAAAAAACTAATGTCTTTTTTTCTAGTAACCTTATTTTGGACAGCCAATCCTATTAATAGTAGACATTGATGCCACTACCATACCTAAGCACATAACCATATTACAGAGTCTTCATGTAAGTATGTTGTGTAAGAATATTTGAATAACGGCATCTTAGATAACCACCGGATGAACTGGTATTCATGTATTACAGGCGTATAGTTATAAAGATATATATACATACATATTACACTAATTACGCTAAATTTATGTAATTATAATGGCCATAAGTAAGTTTATGTAATACCTACGTCATGTACTTAGTTAATTATTTGAACCGGTTGAGCGATGACAATAAAAAGTAGGTAAACATGGCATTTTGTCAGAGAAATAGCGAGCAAGATTCTTGAAAATGTTGTTAGGTTTACCTTTTGTTACTCAGTTATCAGTAGCGGTGACAGCGATAGCTGAGTGGAGAGACCGACAGACTGCTACGCAGAGGGTCTCGGGTTCGAATCTACGGCACCAATTACTTTTCGGAGTTAAGTGCGTATTAGATTGTTAATTTTCGCTTGCTAATCGGTGAAGGAAAACATCGTGAGGAAGCCTACATGTCAGAGTTCTCCATAATGTTCTTGAAAGACATGTGAAGTCTGCACACCCGCACTTGGCCAGCGTGGTGGACTATGGCCTTACCTTTCTCATAGTGAGAATTGGCCCGAGCCCAGCAGTGGGACAGTATAAAGGGTTGATGATAGGTATCAGTAACAATACGATTTTGATACTTATTTCCTTCGCGACATTTATACCGTCTTATAGACGGTATAAATGTCAAAGCGTTTCGCTTGTTGGGTTAATCACCTATGTATACATAATTATTATGTATTATAAATAATACTGACATTTATCTCCTCTTACTTCTAGTTAAGTTCGTTGCGGATTTCTAACGGCCCGGTCACGGCCTACAGAGGCGGGCGGCAGCGGCGAGCGTTTTCGATGTACATGGCGCGTTTACTGTGACGCGGCGCGCGGCAGCCTCAGAGTAAACGCGCCATGTACATCGCCCCTGCCGCGCCCCTCGCCGCTTACACCGATCTCGTGACCAGGCCCTAAGACACCCACGGCCTTCACGGGTGTCAAAACTCGTTTTCATTAATGGTCACTGCTTCCGAACCTGGCTAGTGACACAGTAGTGAGAATATGTAGTGAAGCTGAGAAAAACGGGTCTTACATAAAGTGGAAATACTTACTCTATTTGACCCGACGTTTTAACATAAGTTTATACTAATATTACTCATGGTTATGGCATAGGCTAATAGATTTATTTATTAAATTTCTTATATAGGTATATGTACATACATACATACATATGCTCACGCCTTTTTCCCGTCGGGGTAGGCAGAGACAACATAACTCCACTTGCTTCTATCCTTGCAAACCTCACGCGCTTCCTCTACATTCATTATTATTTTCATACACAAGTTACCTCCTGTCACTTTCGACCACGTCGATGTTACAAGCGTTTTGAAGGACATAGTTTTTCTTAAGGCAAGTTTAGCGGATGTACACAAGAAGTTGGAGACATCTCAAGATACCGTCGCACTTTTGCGCACGGAGTTAGACGACTTACCTACGAAAGGTTGTCGATTTAAGTGGTTCACCGGCGCGTAGTAACTTCAACACGCGCCGAGGTGCATGCGTCAATACATCGGTCGCAAGCTTCGCGTCAGCAGTTCTGTCGCCTCGGAATATTGTGACTGCTGAGTGCGCTACACAAGCGCCCCGCAGCGCTGCCCCCGACCCCGCGACTCCACCGTGTATCGCCGCGCAACCTAAATCAATAAAGGTTCAGCAGGAAACTGCGAGCACCCCTGTAGCTACGAAGTCCAAGCCGGAAAAGGCGACAAAATAGGCTGACGTAGCAGATGATGGTTTTGTGACGGTGCAGCGGAGGAAACGTCGTCAGAAGACCGTCAAGAACTGTTGCGGCACGGCTCATGTGGAGCCTGGTGCAACTCTGCGCGCTGCCGCGCCGGACACACCCGTGTACATCTCTCGCCTGCACTTCACCACTAAGGCAGAGGACATCGCGGAGTACGTGCGCCAAAAGTCGAAGTACATGCCGAGAGTACAGCTGCTGGAGTCGCGACGCAACGTCAAATTCAAAGCGTTTGTGGTGCGGATCCCGACGTGCTTTCTGCCTGTTGTCATGAAGAAGGACTTTTTCACCACAGCAGCTCAAACATGCCGCTTTTGCTGCGAGACAACAGTGAACAAAACGCGATTTTGATTCGAGCGTGAGGCAAAGTAGCTTTTTAATTTTTCAATCTTCAGTGCCACGAATTGACATTGTTCAGCCATAAATTTGAAACACTCGAATTTTACTGAGCTCTGTCTCTTTCACGTGCATATAAAAAGTGAGTGAAAAAACAAACCCCTTCGAATTCGAAATTCGATTTTGGAATTCGACCTCAAAGAAAACACCTATGGCAACGCAAAAAAAAAGATATTTGTAATAAAGAAATTACTTTTTTTATATGTTATTGTTTACATGTTTTATTTATTATTGGATTTTAATAAAAATAAGTCTAATTAATAGTATACAATTAGTATTTAACCAATACATTTTTATTTAGAATTACAACAATGATACCTACATTTGAAAAATAAACATCAGGGCCGCGGTATTATAACGCGATTTAAAAAAGTAGCGGGAATAAAAATTTCGCTGATGCTGATACAGTAGGTATACCTAGCGATTTTTTTTTTTTTTTTTTTCTGGTGTCGGGTTGGAAAATCCTCATGGAGTCCCTCCGCCCCGGGGGAAGGAAAAAAAAAAAAAGGTATACCTAGCGTAACGTGTTAAATTATACCTATTAATATATAAAATAATCTAAAAAGATGAGTGAAATTAGCGATGATGACTGTACTTTAACACCAGAAGAGTTAAATCAACAAGTGATTATGCAGAATTCAATCTATTCCTGTTCATTTCTATGTCTCCTAAGTAATATGTGTTCTCACTGCTGTGGTGAAAAGTTATGTGTGCTACACGAGAGCAAAGTTTTTTGTATCTCGTGCTGTTGAGTCCCTCACCTCAAAATCAGCACTCGAAACAAAAAACAACTTTGCTCTCTTGTTGCACAAATAACTATTGGCCGAAAGGTGTGGTGTTCCGTCGGCTCCGTCGCTTCCGCGGACTAGTGCCACCAGAACGCACAACATTATCGTGGCCGTAAGTAAAGCTATTTTAACATAGTATATAAGTTTATTTACTAACAAAAATTGTATATTGTATGTATACTAGTATGTAAGATATGTATCTTAATAAAAAATATGTATGACAACCCATTGTCTAGTACCCATAGCACAAGCTCTGCTTAGTTTGGGACTAGATGGTGATGCGTGTATAATATATGTATTGTGTATTTACTTATTTAAAAAAAAATATTTGATTTGATTTGATACATGCTCGCCGGTTACGGGTGCTTCGGACTTATCCGTTTTTCAAGACGTCCCCAATGTATGTATACTTAGTCAATAACATTACGAACAAGTCGCTGCATACCGTAAAATTCCTACAAAGTCTGTTATAAATTAAAAGTTTTCGACCATTATTCTTAATAAAAAAATGAATAATTTAAGTCTTCCTTCTAAAATTCTACAAAATATTGAGAATTATAATTTAGTTGGGACGATAAAACATTTCAAAACACTTACGGCCCGGTCACGGCCTGCAGCGGCGGGCGGCAGCGGCGAGCGTTTTCGATGTTACATGGCGCGTTTACTGTGACGCGACGCGAGGCCGCCTCAGAGTAAACGCGCCATGTACATCGCTCCTGCCGCGCCGCTCGCCGCTTAGACCGATCTTGTGACCAGGCCGTTATGCAGCTGCCTGTTACTTCATTGAGTTACCGATATATAACTATTAACTAGGCTTTATTTGTGTTTTTGATATTTTCTATCATAACTAGGAATGCCAGTAGATCCAGAATCCAACAAATGGTCTACATCTTATCCCGCTACTACTACACTAAATACCTAGTTGACATATCCAGTTACATAATAACTATGTATATTGTTAAAATATACCAATTTCAAATTTTCAACTCAAACATTTCAGTGAAAGTCCTGATAAGGCACGCCCGCATGGTTAGCCAACAAAGATTTATAGACGCTTGTGCATAACCCCGATAGATTTATGATATAATCCAGTGTTACGGCATGTGGCTTTTGTTTGCATTTTTATCCACAAGTTGAAAGTGATGAATATAGGTTAGTGTGTCAGGAAATATTGGGTTGGGATGTGTACTAATCTATAGGTTGGTACCTTGTTTATATTTCTATGGTTAGTACTGAGGTTTTTATCGCTTGTCCCGTGCCTCGGAGAGCACGTTGAGCCGTCGGTCCCGGTTGTCATGAAGATCTTTAACAGTCGTTACAGGGCGTCAGTACCTTCTAAATAAACTGATACTAGTGTAAACCACGGAATATCGCTATCCCTTCGGGTTGCGGAAGCCAGACAGGCAGTCGCTCCGTGGCAAAGCTAATATTCAGCCAAATCCGGTCAGACTAGTAAGCGGAGCCCATTTGAAACTGGGATAACGCTAAGAGGATGATGTAGGTACAATAATCCATAGGTTGGTACCTTTTTTAAATTTCTATGGTTAATACTGAGGTTTTTACATGTGAATATTGCATAGATATAGTAATTAAAGGAATATTGTATCAAGCTATTTTTTGAAGAAATTCTCATGTTATTTACATGTCGCAATAAACGTGGGTCCTTTCACAAGGTGGGCCGATGACGTGATAGGATGGCAGATATAGAGTCTTGGGGGCGGCTTATGTTCAGCTGTGTAGTGGACGATATGTACTGGATGATGATGGCTTATGCTATTCTGTATAGCTGTTTCGTAGATCCTATCCATTTACGACTCTAGCATATGGTGAACATTATGGACATTTGCCTTTCAGTAAACATAAACTAAATGGGATTTCTTACACAACAAACACCAATTATGGTTTTTGATATAAGGACTAATACAAATTTTTATCAAGCATCTGCCTGAGATAAACAACAGCTTCAAATAAAAAAGAATATACTAAGACTCACGCCTGTATCCCCGAAGGGGTAGACAGAGGTGTAATATTACACCCACATTTCGCCATGAATTTTTAGGTCCCACGTAATAGGGGGCGAGCCTATGGCCGTACCGGGCACATTACCAGACTCCGTGCTGTTACTGAGAATTTCCTAACGGAAAAACCCAATAAAACTTTGCCCGACCCGGGAATCGAACGCGAGACCTCCCAATCCCACGCGCACATTTATGCCGCGAGACCAACGAGGCAGTCATAAAAAAGAACTGTTTGAAAAAAAATTCTTCCTTAAGAAAATATTCTATCAGTCTGCAAAACGTTGATCTAAAAAAAGGAACGGTAATCGGTGTGGATTCGAGGAGGTGCGAAACCTTCAAAACAAGCCTAATCGCAGTCGGATTCAAAAACACCATCATTATCAGGTCATTACGTGCTACCATAACATCATTTGAAAAATATAATTGGACGCATTTGAAAGACATTCACAGCTACACATTGAACTGTACGTTTCCAGCATAAGATGATCTAGTTTAGTACTAATATTCTATATAAAGATAGGTCAGCAAATACTAGATATTTGCCTGTTACTCGTATGATAAAAACACCGTTATTTATAAAGATGGAGGTTCCTTGAAATCGGTAGCGGAAGCCCGCATTGATGTTACTTCTGGGTTGCTTAATCAGGAACCTTAGGCTACTGCGTGCGCTGTAATTTACATTTGATCGCTTTGTAAATTATATTCTGAGAAGTATCCATGTTTTTGAAATTCAAATCTGTATAATAATATAAAATTCTTGCGATACCGACTGACTGACAGATAAGCCACAGCCAAAACTATAGAGCACAAGAAGGTGAAATTCAGCATAGCATGTATGTTTCTTGTGGACCGTAAATTGGGTGCCATGAAATTCCCACCGAATCGAGAAGAAACGACTAAAATAAAAAAAAATTGGGCAAGTGCGAGTCGGACTCGCGCACGAAGGGTTCCGTACCATCATCTATAAAAGAAAATCACGTTCGTTGTATGTATACTTAAATACTTTATAAGTTTCTACCTGTTTATTAAGATCGAGTAACAAATTGCTTAAAAATTACGTTTGTTGTATGGGAGCCCTCCTTTATTATTTACTTTTTTTAAATTTAATTTTATTTATTTTGAAAGGTAATATACAACTACATATTCTGTGAAAATTTAAAGCGTCTACCTGTTACAGTTAGTAATTTTGAGCAAAAAATACGAAAAAAAACACGTTTTTTGTATGGGACCCCCCCCTTAATATTTTCATTTTTTTATTTTTAGTATTTGTTGTTATAGCGGCAACCGAAATACATAATATGTGAAAATTTCAGCTTTCTAGCTATCATGGTTTATGAGATACAGCCTGGTGACAGACAGACAGACAGACAGACAGACAGACAGACAGACAGACAGACAGACAGCGGAGGCTTAGTAATAGGGTTCCGTTTTTTACCTTTTAGGTACGGAACCCTAAAAAAATGGCGTAGCTGAGGGCCTGCTCTAAGACTAGTAAAATATAAGTACCTGGATCATCGTCAGCCCTACGTCTGCAAACAATTCAAAACTTCAAAGCCAAAATTAGGACACGGGAATCCGGGTATACACCATTTCCATATTCCGTATAATCGCATGTATAAAACGCAATGTATTCCATCATGATAATCGTTAATTCAGCTTCTTTCACTTGGTTATATAGGTTATAAAAGATTACGGTACTAAATAATCGCCTTTCATAAAGATAAGCTAGAAAAGTAAATAGATGAAAACAGAACAAATTATAAATGGGTAATCATATAGTTGTCTTGCAATTCGTATCCAGGCGCGGTCCGAAGGGGGGGGTCACAGGGGACATGACCCCCCCCAAAATCTAAGATCAAATTGAAAAATCTTAAAAATTTGCCAAATAATAAAAGGAAATTTCTAGCTATCCCATAACAGCGATAAATCTATAGTTTTTTGACATG
The DNA here is from genome assembly GCA_944739405.2 of Euclidia mi. Lineage (NCBI taxonomy): Eukaryota > Metazoa > Arthropoda > Insecta > Lepidoptera > Erebidae > Euclidia > Euclidia mi. The sequence goes on along the minus strand of OX123202.2, from coordinate 19,884,089 downwards.
TAGTGGTGTTTGTATGAACTACGTACGATGGCCAAAATAACTTGGAAATTACATCTAGTCTAGAAACAAGGAACCGATATCTACGTAGTTTTGGTAATCCTAGCAAAATCGATATGCGTCGTTATGATAAAGATTGTTTAATAATATTCTAATAATGTAATTTGTCGGTTTATTTTCAAGATTCAAGATAAAGGCTGTCTACTAAGTTGTGAATTGTGATTCTTGTTGTTAAGTTTTGTGATTGAGTTAAAATTAAAATATAACCTAATAGGGTAGTTTCCAGGGTCAAAATAATTACATTTTATTTAGTCCGTATTTTAGATTATAAAAAAATATTGGACAAGTATTTTTTCTTTTTTCGATTAAATAAAAAATAACAAAGATATAGCCCATTAAAGTTACGTGTGACGTCATCTAGTGCGAAAAAATGCAGCACGGTGTGACGTTATACGTAACTTTAATGAGCTATATCTTGGTAATTTTTGGTTTAATTTACAAATAAAAAAATACGTATCGCTTATTTTTGAATAATCTAAAGGACGGACTTATAAAATTTTTTCGTCAGCTAGCCTATTGTCGAATACTTCTACACTAATATTATAAAGAGGAAAAATTTGTATTTTTGTTTGTAATGGATAAACTCAAAAACTACTGGACTGATTTTAAAAATTCTTTCACCTTTAGAAAGCTACATTATCTGCGAGTAACATAGGCTATATTTTGTTTTAGAAAAAATAGGGATCCGTCAGGACGCGGGTGAAACCGCGGGAAACGGCTAGTACTACATATAATTTAATTTGAAGAATAGTGATAATTTTATAATAATGGTAAGTTATTGTAAGTAATATCGAGCCTTGCCCACCATTTTAGCGCAACCGACAAAAACTAAATTTTACGGAAGGTTTTTTTTAAATATCTTTATACATAAATGTGCTAATAAAATAAAATTTGATGTAAATCATTGATGTACATCAATGATTTTTAGACATTTACATGTATAATTAAAAAAATTCGGGCAAGTGCGAGTCTGACCCGCGCACCGAGGGTTCCGTATGCATTGCATCGTGTATCAAGACGAATTTTGCCGGTTTTTTATGTCGAGTGCCGTTATAGAATATCGCTAAAATCCGAGGATGGTTCTTACGGAGAGAAAAACTAGAAGAAAAAAAAGAATCGACTGTTAGGCGATACGAAGTTCGCCGGGTCAGCTAGTATTTTAATAAAAGGTCCCAAAATGAGTTAAATGGTAAACAGTTGTAAAAATAAATATGCAATCTTGTGCATGTTACTACGTAATATAAGATGCTGCATGTATGGTGTAGTGATTTAAGCAGCCGCCTCGCCGTTTGGAACTGCGCGTAATGTTATAGGTTCGATTCTCCACGGGATAACACTTTGTTTGACAACAGATAGATGAAATATATGTTTATACTTGTTAAGTAGTAGACATGAGTTCTCTTACAATTAGTAAGATGCATCCAAAAGCTAAGACTGCTATCAGTGACGGATTAACCCTTAATCAAATTAAGCAATTGCCTAGGGCATCACGTCTGAGGGGGCACCAGAAAAAGCAAAAAAGAAATCCGTCCTTAGGGCATCGCGTCTCACTCTCACGTCACCAAAAAAAGTTTCTAGGACTAATTTGAAAATTTTAAGTTGACATAGAGTCCGACCTAGAGTCATAACCCCACTCCCGCTTGCTAGTGCATTCGACAATTCGAATGCCCCGGAATTGCGATCAGCCAATCGTATTTTACAAAAAAAAAACCGGTCAAGTGCGAGGGTTCCGTACAAACCTGTAGGTATATACCTTTATTTAAAAAAATATGTGATGTAACTAAATATTTAAGGTGTTCAAAATCAAATATTGTCCTATGTGCTATAAAACGTTGTTTTATACCAAATTTCAAGATTCTAAATCGACTGGAAGTACCCTTTAGTTTTGACTTGAGCATTTGATATGAATTTCAATTTTATACATCTACAGGTTCATGGGGAAAGGGGTAGTACCTTTAAAATTATTAATATTGTTTTTATTATACGATGTAACTAAAAATTTACGGTTTTCGTAATTTTTCCTTTATCTGTGCTATAAGATGTAGCTTTGTGCCAAATTTCAAGATTCTGAGTTCACGGGAAGTACCCTGTAAGTTTCGATTCCCTTGCGAGTTTCGAAATTTGCGGAATTTTGCAGCATCAACGGCTGTATATTTTGATTGCGTTGGCTTAGAAATTTGCGTTTTTCACAGCTTCAAGGGATAGTAGACTTAACTATTTGATATAAATTTCAGTTTGATACCTCCACGCGTTTCTGAGAAAAAGGGTCTTGACAGACGGACGGACAACAAAGTGATCCTATAAGGGTTCCATTTTTACATTTCGAGGTACGGAACCCTAAAAACTAATGTTTTTAGGCGGTAAAGGTTTAAAGACCGATTCTAGTTGACATACGAATAGGGGGCCCATAGGCATGAATTGCTTAGTTTAATGATAATTTTATAATAATGGTAAGTTATTGTAAGTAATATCGAGCCTTGCCCACCATTTTAGCGCAACCGACAAAAACTAAATTTTACAGAAGGTTTTTTTTTAAATATCTTTATACAAAAATGTGCTAATAAAGTAAAATTTGATGTAAATCATTGATGTACATCAATGATTTTTAGACATTTACATGTATAATTAAAAAAATTCGGGCAAATGCGAGTCTGACCCGCGCACCGAGGGTTCCGTATGCATTGCATCGTGTATCAAGACGAATTTTGCCGGTTTTTTATGTCGAGTGCCGCTATAGAATATCGCTAAAATAAGTATGAAAACAGCTTTTCTACTGTTAACATGAATGACCTCCTTAACTTTAGCAGTAATCGCGAAAATATTTAAGTACATTCCTATCTACAAAACCGTTCTTGGAGTTACTCTTGTCTTCATACTGTAAGACCTTGCTTCTTGCAAAATTACAGTACTCTAAGTGCACATTGGTGCTAATTACGCTAGTCCTCTAAATCTGTATGAGCGCCCATACAACTTAGAGAAGTCTACTATGTATGTATGGGGATACCCACATTTTATTTTTTGTAATTTTTCCTTTATTTGTGCTCTAAGACCCTGCTTTTGGCCAAATTTCGTGATTCTAGTTCAACGGGAACTACCATATAGGTTTTCGACCCAAAACCTATAGGGTACTTACGTTTGACCTAGAAGTATCAACTTTGGTAAAAACTAAGGTCTTACAGCACAAGTAAAGGAAAAATTCCGAAAATTAAAAAAGGTTGAAAATTAAGGTTAATTTTGGTACTTACAAGTTTTCGCAAAAATCTAATTTTGACCATATCTTTTTATCGGGTTGACCCAGGACCCTGATTTTTATACACCTAATAGGAACCATAGACCTCAGTATCTGGTAAAAATTTCAATTTGCTAGGTCCACCCGTTCCTGAGAAAATCGGTGGTGACACACGGACAGACAGACAGACAGACGGACAAGAAAGTGATCTTATAAGGGTTCCTTTTTTACCTTGTGAGGTACGGAAAAGTATTTACGCTATAAATGGAGATCCAGATACCTATTTTTTACTAGTGTGGTGAGTGACCCCCTCCAAAATTTCAGGCTGCGACCGCGCCTGTTCGTATCTAGCTATCCATTGAAAAAACAATTTAAAAAGGCATTTAATTTATAAAAGATCAGTAGGGTGAACTTTGCGTTTATTGGAGTCATCGCATTTTAGGCTGCAATTTTGATTTATTGTCTGCATTAAGTACCTATGAATTAAATAAATTCAACTAGGTACTCATACATAGCTGTTTGTCAATAATAGAGTAATAGAGATTTTTTTTTAGTTTGCCATGTAAGTACTTACATTGCTTCTAACGTGCCATACCTTGTCGGCAATGAGGGCCGCCTTGCGGTCACAGATGGTATGGCATAGTAGATACATCACACTAACTATTGAAGCTTTTACATTTATATTACTATATACTACTATATTTACTGTTATAAAGTACAACTGTCTCACCAGGAACGATTGCTGCATCGAAGGGAACTTTACAAAAACAGCAGACACAAGGAACAGTAGTGCGAAGTGTTCGCCTCGGCACTTGAACCTTGGCCGAGTGTTGTGGGTTCGATTTCCACACGAGACAATACTTTGTGTGATGTACAAATAATTTGTTGTCGTTTGGGTGTTCATTATGTCTGTTGGTTGCATGTTTGTAAAGTTCACCGCGAGATTAATTCCTAGTTCGGCAATTGTTCTTTAAAATACTTGGGTTCAAACACCTCCCTAACAACGTGACAACCACCTTGACCATCATGTAAGTAGGCACGTGGTCCATTATATCGCAAAGTGTCGTTCGTATAATTGTATAGTTCACCCTGTTCATTAGCTATCAAGTGCACAGTGTAACAACCGGAGCGTCGAAGCAGGAAGCTGCGCAGAGATTAGTGCGCGCGCGCCGTGAAGGACGGAGATAAACGCTTCCGAACCACGTGCGATGACACCCGACCACGCAGCACCCGCATTGTGATTGCACCTTATTAATCATTATTTTTTTATAGCCTCACGCCTGTATCCCCGAAGGGGTAGGCCGAGGTATAATTATTACACCTACATTTCGCCATAAATTTTTAGGTCCCACGTAGATAATTGGGGGCGAGCCTATTGCCGTTACCGGGCACATCACCAGACTCCGTGTTGCTACTGAGAATTCGGAAAAACCCAGTAACACTTTTGCCCGATCTGGGCATCGTACCCGGGACCTCCGATCAGCTATCGCATACGCTATCCACTGAACCACGGAGGCAGTCGTGTAATTATTAAATAATTATATAGATTTCAATCGTTAGATTTGCCCTGCGCTTCCAAAAACTATCCAAGTACTTAATACAAAAAATGCAAGGACAGTGCTCGATAGACGCTACTACCACAGTCAAATAATTTATACTGTGCTACTACGAAGGGAAGAGTGAGCTCAGCGTTCCCATATTGTTTATGTGATGTGTTTTCGTGTGCAGTTTGGGCACATCAAACAATTTACACTTGTGATTAAAATAGTCAGCATTAGCATTAGTCCATTGGGTGCATAGGGTTCCCGCCAAGAACTTAGGGTCCCAAGCCAACCTCACCTGCAAGTGGTGCACCTGCCGATCAACGGACGAGGCTCTGTTAAACAAAATATCCCGATAAGCGGCAATAGGCACGCCACCTATTACGTGGGATCAAAACACTATCGAAAAGTGGGCGTTTAATATGCCTCAGCCTACCCCTTCGGGGAAACAGGCGGGAGTCTATGTATGTATGTATCATTAGTCCGTGTGGTGTACGATTTAAGAATAGAAATGTCACTACTCTATTTCAATACACGAAGTAAATTTGCGAAGAGACGGAAAACTAGACTATTATTTGAATAAAAAGAGGTTTTAGTCCAGCAGTTGATTGCGAAAGGCTGTAAAGGAAAATTATAATTTCAACCAAAAGCCGTCCACTACTGAAATGTTTCGGCCATAGTCCAGCATGCTGGCTTGGTGCAGGGTAGCATATTAGGTAGGTACACCCAAAACCATCTGCGTATCAATTTTTAAGCCTAATAAGCCAATATCATACCATGAAGCCCGCATACGACCCGAATATAATTAAATTGCTCTTATAATTTCTTACTGAAACGTAGTAAATTGTTTTTACCTTTCTAAAGACACATAATTATTTTGGTTAGTGTCGTGCTCCTTAAGTGTGATATGATTATTGACATTATATATAGAAAGTTGAAGATAGATATGGCGGAAAAATTCCGCGGGAATTTGCTATAATTTGCCATTACAGTTTGCGTTTTTTTGCCACATGAGACTTGGCTCATGTCAAGAGCAAACGAAAGCAAAACATTGTTGAATCGAGACTCGAACGCGATGAGTACTGCAAATACCGAGACAATCAAAAGATTTTAATATGTAGATGCTGAAGTATGGCAATCTTTGAACAGAAAAGAAATGTCGCCTTCTTTAGAATGCGATAAATGACTACAGTAAATTAATGTCTGAGTTCACCGAACAGTATCATTAAAAAAATAAACCCGACCTCAAATAAATATCAAGTTTGTCACCCGCCCACACGCATTTGTTTATTTTGTCCGAATAATTTACTGGCATTTGAACCAGCTTATATTACAGACAGAGCCGACTTGTCAGCATATGGTCATCTTAGAAACAATGGTCTCACCCAGCCGAATAATCTCAAAAGACATTACTAATTCTTAGAAACGGCTCGACGAAAACAAAAAAATGGCCGCTCAAATTTCTTTCCATTGCTCCGTTTTTATAATGACTGACTATTACTAATGACCCAGAGCAGTTATGGAGGCAAAAACAGTCGTATTTAGATTTCATATAACACCCTTGACCTCCAAAACGTAGGATCATTTATCTTTTAAATCTTCTGTGTTCGTAAGAGTTCGAAAGTATCAAATTACTGACAAAAACGTTTCAGTGAAGATAGCTATCAAGATAATTACTTGGAAGTGTGGAACATTACACTGCTTTCAATGAAATTACTGTAATCTGTCTCTCTACTTAACATTTGTACACGAATGGATATGTTAATTGTAGTGTAAATGAGCCCAAAGAAGTCCGGTACTTCGTGCTACCAAGTGTCAGTATTTTGTACGACTTTAATAAATGACTAGCTGATTCCGCGGCTACACACGCAATATTTAAGGCTTCTGATCAGCACCCATAGGTCATAGCGAGATGTTATATACCCTATAACCTTCCTCGATAAATGGGCTATCCAACGCAAAAAGAAAATAATCAAATCGGTCCAGTACTTCCTAAGATTAGCGCACAAACAAACTATTCAGATCTGACTCGTTATTTGGCATATCTTCTTTTTTGAGAGGGACGAATAAAGAATGATTTAGATTTTTTGAGTTTCTGCAGAATTAACGTGTATCTTAATCGGATGAATAATAATAATGGACTGCTGAGACGATGGTCTCGGGTTCGATCCTCAGCACCCGGGCACACACCTCTGACTTTTCGAAGTTATGTGTGTATTAAAAATGCTAATATCGCTCGCTTAATAATGTGCCCGGTAGATGGCAATAGGCTCGCCCCCTATTACATTGGGACCTAAACAAAACTGGCGAAATGTGGATGTGTAATACACCTCTGCCTACCCCTTCGGGGATAAAAGGTGTGAAGTTATGTTATGCTTAATCGGATGAAAAGTCTTTTGTTATTTTAAACAAAAGATATATATTGCAAAAGCTATAAGTTATGCGTAAAAAAGGGAACACGCTGCTACTAACGAATTTAATTTTTATATTTTTAACTAGACTGAAATTGTAAAGAGTGTCTATGTCGTTAGCCAATAGTCTAGCCCAGTTACATAAAGCCGTCTACTTACATCTAGAGACGAGTAACATGTAATGAAGGCAATTTATCTTCAATGGTGGCAAATAAGCTTAAGAACGAAGCTTAAGAAGGATTGTCGTAAATCTGTCACAATAGACAAGTCGTTAATCAAACGCTCCGTCATTGAAAAAGTTTTTGAACAGTTTAGAGTTGATTATCTGTGTTGTGTTAGTGAAATAACGTTGGAGAAATGCAAAGACTATATGTAAGTGATAAAGCATACGCGAATATCTTGAACTAAACCTTAAAATAAACAAGATTAGTGTCGCGATATTACAACATTTTTGTTCATATACCCAACATAAAATTTCTGACGGTGTCGACGAAGCAAACGCGTAAGCGCCGCTGTATACCGCGCTCTTACGACCTTTTGGGCGCGAGTTTAGAGCAGCGCGTACAACGCGTGAGCTCCGAGGGCATTTATTGCTGTGCGCTTTCTACACAGTTTGACCCAAGAACTGCGCCACAAAACATACGTGGGCCTTTAGTTGTGTGCCCCTAAAAATAATATTAAATTATATTGAAGTTTATAATTTTCATTCGACGAAATGAGTGAACCGTCAATTGAGTGGGGTTGCTGTGATCTTGGGCACGACGATGACGAAGCGATACAATGCATGGAATGCCTGAAAAGGTTTCACTACGATTGCCTAGTTTCAACATTGCCAAGTGATCCTTCCACTTGGATCTGTCGAAGATGCCTGTCGAAAACAAAGAATCATACCAGCACGCCGTCTCGATTTAGTGCCAACGTAACTACCCGTCAAACGAAAAGACAAGCTTTACAATCTCCGCCAGGGTTAACATCTTCACCCCTAACGGAAGAAAGTGTACGCAATATTGTAGAGGACGTAATAAAGTCGCAGATGGAGTCAATAGTGGAGAAGATTACCGCAAAAATGAGTGTTATGATTAATAAAGAGCTAAAGTGCATGCGAGAAGAAATTGTGGAATTGAAAACGTCAGTAGCTTTTATGAGTGATCAATATGATAATATGCTTAAGAAGAAGGACGAGGACAGCGACAAAATCAAGTCACTTCAGGAGGACAACACGAAAATGGCCACGACCATTAGGGATTTATCTGGGCGCCTAAATCACCTGGAACAACATGCCCGGGGAAGCAACGTGGAGATCCAGTGTGTCCCTCAGCAGAAGAATGAGAATCTCGTAGACATTATTACACGCTTGGGGGAGGTTATCAACTGTGTGGTGAAAGAGGAAAATATTGTTCACTGTACCCGTACGATGAAGCTAAATAATAACAACCGTCCAAAGTCTATCGTAGTACATTTCAACACACAAAAATTTCGAGACACCTTTCTAGCTGCGACAATTGCTTTTAATAGATCGAAATCATTAAATGACAAATTGAATTCCTCTCACATTGGATTCGAAGGTAAAATAACGCCAATCTTCGTCACTGAACATTTGAGTCCAGCGAACAAATCTCTGCACATGGCTACCCGTCTTAGGGCGAAAGAGAAGGGTTTCAAATATGTTTGGATTCGTAGCGGACGTATATATGTAAGAAAAACAGAAGATTCGGAGAGTAAAATCATAAGGGATATGGATTCTTTAAAACATATTGTTTGAAAATATTACTTTTGTTTGCTAGATTTATTTGTGTAATTATCTTTTAAAATTCACTGCTTTCAATATCTACTACCAGAATATGCGCGGACTACGTAGCAAAACTCAAGATTTTTTCTGTAACTTAGCATGCTCGAATTACGACGCTTTGGTTTTAACTGAAACTTGGTTAAACAGCCGAATACTTAGCAGCGAACTTTTCGACAACAGGTACACAATTTTTAGGCGAGACAGAGAGACCTCAGACTTCAACAAACAAAAAAACGGAGGAGGTGTATTAATTGCTGTCCTCAAAAAGTTTTCTGCTATTAGGGTGCACTCCTGGGAGAGCAAATGTGAGGACCTCTGGGTACGCGTGGACCTAACAACTTCTATTAAATTAGCAATATGCGCTGTGTACCTACCCCCACCGGTGCAACACAAGGTGTTAGAAAACTTTATAAACAATTTTAACTCCGTTTCAGAAAGAAATAACTACTATACAGCCTTGATTGGCGATTTCAACATGAGTAACATTGATTGGAAATATGTCAGCGGTACCTCGGATTCCTCCACTTGCTTGCCCATAAAGAGATATTCTAAGCTTTGCCAGATGTTAATAGATTTCACTCATATTAATAAGTTAAAACAATACAACTATGTTGCTAATAGTACTGGTAAAACATTAGACTTAGTCTTTGTTGACGATTTGCAATGCAACATCTTTGAAGCTCCCAGTGCTCTAGCTAAAATAGATCAATACCATCCACCTCTTGAAATTTGTTTGCAATATGTAATTGAAAATAAATTGAAGCGTGAAAGTACTTGTAGACTTAGTTTTGGAAAGGCAGATTACAGTTCTATCAGAAAGGAACTTGATGAAGTCGATTGGAGTGAAACTTTTTTAAATATTAATGATCCTGATACGATGCTAGACATTTTTTATAATATTATAAATGCCATCATCAAAAAACACGTTCCAGCAACCGTTGTTAATAATTTTTCGAAACCTCCCTGGTTTACGAAAGGACTGCAGAGGTTGATACGTGAAAGAAATAACTATAGAAAAAGGTACATGATTTACAAAAATCCAATGGATAACATCTCATTCAGATGGTGTAGTAAACAATGTAATAAATTGGCAAAAAGGTGTTACAATTCATATATAGAGCACACTGAACAAATGATATCCAAAAATTGTAAAAGTTTCTGGTCCTATATTAAAACAAAGCGCAATGTTACTAAAGCTTATCCTGCAACTATGTTTTACGATGATATTAAAGCAAGTGAGGGCGCCGACATATGTAACATGTTTGGTTCATACTTCTCTTCAGTATATACACCGGCTGATCAACGACTTAATTTAGATACGATATTAAGTAACGTAAATTGTATCTCTGAGAGCTATGGTAGATTAGAGATAGGGTCAGAGGAAATATTAAAACATCTAAAAAATTTGGATAAAACAAAGGGGCCGGGATACGATGGCGTTCCTTCCATCTTTGTCGTTACATGTGCCAAAGAGCTAGTAACTCCTCTTGAGCTAATTTTCAATACTTCTCTTAGGCGTGGTATATTTCCACACCGTTGGAAACTAGCTAAAGTAGTGCCTGTTCATAAAGGGGATGACTTGGATAAAGTATCTAACTATAGGCCAATATCGATTCTCCCAACACTAGCCAAGGTTTTCGAAGCACTGATATGTGAAAAAATTAAAGCTTATGTTATTAAATACCTTTCAGATTGTCAATACGGTTTTATTACATCGAGGTCCACATGTACTAATTTGGTAACTTTTGTTGAGAGCATATCAGAAGCAATTGATGCTAATAAACAGGTCGATACTATTTACACTGACCTAAGTAAAGCTTTTGATAAAGTTTCACATGTATTACTAATAAAAAAATTGACTAGATTTGGTTTCACTGGGCCCATACTCGACTGGCTAGCCTCTTACTTGACAAACAGATCATTTTATGTAGTAGCAAATGGTTTTGAATCGAATTTGTTTCAAATAACTTCAGGAGTCCCTCAGGGGTCACATTTGGGTCCTCTTCTATTTATAATGTTTATAAATGATCTTCCATGTTGTTTTAAATACTCAACCCCCTACATGTACGCAGACGACCTGAAGTTAGCTAAAATAATAGATAGTAATAACGATGCAATAATGCTTCAAGAGGATATATGTAGACTTGTAAAATGGTGTGCTGACAATAAAATGGAGATAAATATAAAAAAATGCTCAAAAATAACTTTCACGAGGAAACTCACTTACATTGATTTTAATTATACAATGAACAACACATATCTGAAAAATGTTAACAGTGTGAGGGATTTGGGTGTTCTTCTGGACAGCAAATTAACATTCGTTCCACACATTGATGCTACCGTTAAAAAAGCCTCTAAGGCTTTGGGCTTCATAATACGCAACGCTAAATGCTTTCGAAATATTAAGACGAAAATTATTCTTTACAACAGTTTCGTCCGTTCTATACTTGAATACTGCTCGGTCGTATGGCGTCCGCACTATGCAACACATACGTTAAGAATAGAACGGATTCAGAAGAGATTTTTATATCACCTGGCTTATTCTGAGGGTATTGCTAAAAACATGCGGAGCTATCGTGAACGTCTAACCCATTTCAGACTGAAATCACTTGAAACTCGCAGAAATTGCCATGACCTAATATTTTTGTATAAGCTTCTTAAAAATATAATAGATTGCCCTCAGCTACTCTCAAAATTTAATTTTAATATCCCAAATAGATATCCGCGTAACCCTATCAAAATATTGCATCCCCCACATCGTAAAACTGTTTCAGGTTTCCATTCACCCATCCCAAGAATGTGTAGACTTCTCAACGCATGCGACAAGTCTATTGATATCTTCGGCACTGTTTTTCTAAGATTTAGACATCAGGTTCTAAATATAAACACATTCTAGAAGTTTTAAGAATTAGGCTTTGGGACAAGGTGGAGAGTGATTTTATAATTGCTGTTTTTACTAAATAGTAACTAATCATCGTCTATTTTCACTGGATACGCAAGAAAATGTCAATTGCTTTGTTTTTTGTTTTTTGCCTTCCTTTCTTTCTTTCTTTGCCTATCCTTTACTGTTAGCTGGATTTCATCTTGTATAAAAATATATAATATGTATTTTTTTTAATACACATGAACGCTTGTCATAATTATGCATGCTGTGTTTGCCATAATAATATTGTACACTGAACTAAAAATGTATAATGTGTTAAATGTAATTATATATTCTTAAGTGTAACAATTGTAGGTAAACCAATAAATAAATAAATAAATAAATAAATAAAAGAACTGCACTGCACTTTTGTTCTAGTAAGTAATAAGTATATAGACTTCCTTGTCGTTAACACTGTCGAGCGTTGTGGGTTCGATCCCCACACAAGATAACATGTACACCCATGAGCTATAGGTTGTTGTTTCGAGTATAATGTCCTACCGAAGGATTTACTCCAGGTGGCGGAGTAGCCTTTTTTTAGGGTTCCGTACCTAAAAGGTAAAAAACGGGACCCTATTACTTCCGCTGTCTGTTTGTCTGTCTGTCCTTCTGTCTGTCTGTCTGTCACCAGGCTGTATCTCATAAACCGTGATAGCTAGAAAGCTGATATTTTCACATTTTATGTATTTTTTTAAAATAAAAAAAATGAAAGTATTAAGGGGGGTTCCATACCAAAAACGTATTATTTTTCGTATCTTTTGCTCAAAATTGCTAACCGTAACAGGTAGATGCTTAAAATTTTCACAGAATATGTAGTTGTATATTACCTTTCAAAATAAATCATTAAATAAAAAAAGATAATAATAAAGGAGGGCTCCCATACAACAAACGTAATTTTTAAGCAATTTGTTACTTGATCTTAATAAACAGGTAGAGACTTAAAAAGTATTTAAGTATACATACAACGAACGTGATTTTCTTTTATAGATGATGGTACAGAACCTTTCGTGCGTGAGTTCGACTCGAAAATGCCCAATTTTTTTAAGAATTTAAGCTTGTATAAAGAAAAGTGTTTTGACTGCATATTATGTCTATTGTCACTTATACTTTGTGCGCGTTGTTAGTATGCACGTTAGCCCTATTCCTGACCGGGCCGTGCATGGCACGTGCCTTGCCATGCTCCATTAGGGGCAAACATTATAACATTGTATATTTTATAACGGCGCGGCGCCTTCAAACATAAGTTTTATGTATTTTTATTATTTATTGAGTTCGGCCTGAGGATGGGACGCTGAGCTCAAATATCTGCAAGGCCACAGTCTTACCAAGTACCAGATACAGCCCCTATGTATCAATAGACCTATGGAAGTCAACGACAACACAGGGTTGTCGTTGATGGAGGTTGAGAAGAAACTGAATATAGGGCACGCTAGTATACTGAAATAAATTCATGTTGTATCTTATACTAATATATAAAGCTGAAGAGTTTGTTTGTTTGTATGTTTGGTTGAACGCGCTAATCTCAGGAACTACCGGTCCGATTTGAAAAAATATTTTAGTGTTAGATAGCCCATTTACCTATCGAGGAAGGCTATAGGCTATATAACATCACGCTATGAGCAACGGGAGTAGAGCAGTAGCCTTAAATAACGCGGGTGCAATCGCGGGCTTCCTCTAGTACATAATATAGATCTATTAATTATTTGTGAATCACAACAATATTTTGTCATGTTTGGCGATCAAATTCGACGTAATATAGCGGCGAAGTGTAATTTGTATGTACTGACATAGATGACTACTCTTCTTAGAACTATCCACAGCAATTTACAGTCGCAATGGAAGCAATATTTTAAGTTCAACGGCCACTAATTTACTGAAAGTCGATATTTTGGCTGCCGACTCTTTGTTCTGAATTATTTGATTTCTTACTTCCTTTCAATTTTCCCAGGGTTACAATACGTAAAAAATATACAAAAGGCGTTTTTCTGTTTACAGTTGTTTTTGACTTAGGTTGTGCGTTTATCTACCTACATGAATAATTTATTATTTTGTTCAGTAGTGCCGGTTGATGTCCAATAAAGGAACGGTGTAAGTGGTATGCAGTTCATATGCACCTGTGTTTGAAAAGATACCTCATCAATCAGTTAAATAAATAAATTATTTGATCGATATTTTATCGATATCGTAATCTGTCTATATGCATACAATTCTTGCGTTACTGACTGACTGACAGACATCACACAGCCGAAACTACATCTATACCTTTATATACACTAGTCTGTTCTATGGTCCAGCATATATCTTCATCATACTAACGTTGTTGGTACCGCTTGCGATCTTAACTGAAAACCTTGGTGTCCGAAGTCTAAACATAACGTAACTTCACGCCTTTTATCCTTGAAGAGGTAGGTAGATTACACACCCACACTTCTCTAGTTATCTTTCGGTCCCAACGTAATAGGGGGCAAGCCTATTGACATCTACCTGGCACATCATAACCCGCGTGGCGACAGGTCACCTTTATCACAAATATTCAGCGCTCGAGTCAATAATCTACTTATAATATGTCGCCGTCGTTGTGTTTGCTGATTAGGCGTTTATTAGAACATTGTGAACAATAAAATTGCAGTGTATGTGAAGTCCGTGTTTCGTGTGAAGACGATTCATTTGAGATGTAAGTAAACAAACTCTTCTGAAGCGGCCGCCTTTCTGTTGTTAGGTGCGCGGCGTGAAGTGTCGGTGATTCTTCACTATTTCTGTTCATAACAACTTCTTACTTTACTAGATGTTTATAATATGGGTACTAGATGGACCCACAGTTACACTCGTGTTATTTAGGACTACTATCCGCACCGCTTGCTCATGGCGCGACGTTATGTCAGCCATCTTCAATAAGTAGTCTACCTGACACAAAGAAAAAACAATTTAAATCGAACCAGTAGCTCCTGAGATTAGCGCTTTCAACCAAACAAACTATTCAGCTTTATAGTATCAGCATTGGTAGTATTACTGTGAAATCAATTTATATATTTAATTTCATCATCCGTCTCATACTCTTTTCCTTTCACTCATAAACGCCTAACTAGATCAAGGTCATTAAGAAAATCACTGTTGAAAATCACTTGTAAAGTCATTTGCCTCAAAAATATTCGTATTCATAGGTCTATTTTTTTATAGTCTCACGCCTGGTCCCCCTGAAGTGGTAGGCAGAGGTGTAACATTACACCCCCATTTCGCCATGAATTTTAAGTCCCATGTAATAGAGGGGGCGAGCCTATTCCCGTTACCGGGCACATCACCAGACTCCGTGCTGCCACTGAGAATTCGGAAAAACCCAGTAACACTTTTGCCCGACCCGGGAATCGAACCCGGGAACTCCGATCAGCAGTCGCATACACTGTCCACTGGACCACGGACGCAGTCAAGTAGTTCTAAATATAATTTTGAAAGGTCAAAAAGAGGTTCATAATGATGTGACAGTGTTAACGACATGGTACAAGTGATTGACCTCAGGCGACTCCATAATTGAAGGTTTCGGCACCCATTTCACACAGCCAAGTGATATTTTGGAACCACGGATGAACCGATTTATGCAAATTATTGGCCCGATACTAAAACATAACAACAAACAAAGAAGATTGTATCAGTAGACTTTTGTTCTCAATCGGTCAACCTAAAATAGTGAAACTGTACAATTAATTATTATTGGGAACTAATGTGTGGCGACATCACTGATTGTAAATTTAGTCTTAGTTAGCTCGACTCCTTGAGTCGCTTGATGTCAAGGAATTGATTTTAGAAGCAACCTAGCAGGTATATAGAGTAGAGATTATAAATAGGTATATATGTATGTGTTTAGAGATATCTATGTATTATTAATTATTACCTACAACTACCACTATTTTCCGACCAAATCTTAATATATAAAATCCTTGCGTTACTGACTGACTGACAGACACGCTACAGCCGAAACTATTGGGCGCAGGCAGCTGAAATTTGGCATGTGTGTTCCTTGGGGACCGTAAGGGTGCACTAAGAAAGGATTACCCGAAATTCCCACGCGATCGGCGAAAACGGGTAAATTAAAAAAAAATGCAGGCGTAGCTGCTGGCGTCCTCTAGTACATAATATTTCCATCCAAAGGTTGCCTGGTAGAGATCGCTATAAGCGATAAGGCCGCCCATTGTAAGTACTTCGCTTATATTGTATGATATCTTATGTTATATTTCTGGTGTACAATAAAGCATAAAATAAATAAATAATAAATAAGTAGTACCAAAAATACTTGTAGGCATCGCACCTCTCCAGAAAGATGCAAGCAAGAATCTGCCAATATGTATGTAACATTTAATTATGTAAAAGGGAATGCTTGTTATTTAATCGCTGTGTTTGGTTTCGACAAGACAACAAGCTAGGGTAGCAATACAGCAGAGGCAGAGGAAACACACAACGTCACCCACACCATTCACAGAAAAATCATTGGAATTAGCAGAACCAAGTAGCTTCAACTAATTACGTACGCAATAGTTTTACGCTTTCAAAGAACAATCGCAGTCTTTTCAGCGTAGCTAGTACAATAAAAACTTGTACGCATCGTCCCATTTGGAAAATGCTATGCTTGTACCATTGTGACTGTAAATTTATGGTCCAAGTAGTTTCTACATAGAGCCAAGTCAGGTCTAATTAAAAGAATTTTAATGTTCGAAAAGGTATCTTGGTTGAACAATGGTTGGAGGGTCATCGCTCTCCGTGGGACGACAAATGCGCTAATTACATGCAGCAGAGTATCATTATTATTGATATAAAAACGTTTATAAAAACTTGAATCGGAACCCTCAATCCATGATTGAAAATGATGAGAATGGAATACTAACTTAGTTATATTTCTTAAGGATAAATGTGGAAATTATAATTTGATGATACATGTACATTATGTACAATGTATGTAAAGTATATCGAAGGCTGTTCGATGCGGCTTTTCACGTACCGTAACTTGGGGTAACTTTGTGACTGCGGTCAAACTTTGTGACAAACCCATTTTTCCCTGTTTAACGCCACATATCTAGTAATCATAATAATTTGAACGCTCCCATTTGTGTTTTATGAAAAGACAAATGTTGTCGAATTTAATTGCAGCTTCCATGTTGTCAATATCTATGGACATTTTTAGTCTCTGGCGTTTTGAAGACGGAGTGAGGTACAGCGCGAAATTATTTTGTTTGAAAACTTTCTCTCAGTGACGAAATAAGAACATTTGTTCAGAGCTGCAGGTATGTGTCTTTTTATTGTAAATTTTGCGCTGAAAACGATAAACTATAGTGTTTATTTGTAAGTACGCATTTAAAACCATAATTTACTAATATGTCAAAAATCAAAACATCCTAGGGTAACTTTGTGACAAAGTGATATTTACGTGCGGAGTTGCCAGGTACGTTCGAGAAACAAGAAATGGTAGAAGTATTCTTTTAAACGTTCATTAATTATTAAAAGAAAGTCGCACGTTTGGTATAAAATAGTAATTTGATCATCAAGAATGTATGTCAATTTGTCACAAAGTAACCTCTTATTTGTTCTTACTATATTTACAATGTATCCATTATGGTCGTCACAAACTTACACTTAACATCTTTGTTTTTTGCAGAAATCGTCTAAACATGCCTCGACCCTACAAAAATAATAACTTCTGTGGATAAAGACACGTTTTTTATCAGTAATATGATTAAAGGCAACAGGTTTTGGAAATGGCCGGAAAAAAAGATGAGATTTGGTACACACGCACAATGATAAAAGAAAAAATAAAAGAACCCAAAAAAGTTACAAACAGAGGTCATTACAACACGTTCTGGAACTGATTCGTTACTTTTGAATTTCATTTATTCTGTTGTTTTAGTAAAGAAATTACCATATTGTTCCTTTGTTAAAATTTTCATAAATAAAATTAAACTGTTTTTTTAAACATTGTGTATAGTAGATTTTTTACTGAACAGTTGGCAACTTTTTCATTTTAGTCTGTTAAGTAACATGTATATTAACGGTCTATGGGGTTATTTTAGGCCAGCAATCAATTTCTGTGGAAAATGTAAAGCATTTTATGGAGTGTCATCAAGTAGCCCCATGTCTCGGGAAACTTTGTGACAGACTTTGGAAGGCTGTCAGTACTAAAATATAGCTCTTTTTATAAATATTTTTCTGTGAACATAAAGCCCAAAAGATCAATCGTTTAAAATGATATTGCGTTGGGATATAATTGAAAAACAAAACAAGATATGGCCGGATAACCTCAAAACTTGTCACAAAGTTACCCCAAGTTACCGGTAACTAATTTTAAAATAATGTATGTTTG
Organism: Euclidia mi; assembly: GCA_944739405.2. Taxonomy (NCBI): domain Eukaryota; kingdom Metazoa; phylum Arthropoda; class Insecta; order Lepidoptera; family Erebidae; genus Euclidia; species Euclidia mi. The sequence goes on along the minus strand of OX123202.2, from coordinate 19,865,796 downwards.
GCAGTTGCATTGCACTGCCAGATTTCAAGATATCTTACCATATTCGGCTTGTAGGTATAAATTTATTTATACATATAATATTATGATTATTCCTGCTCCTTAGGTCGTCCAAACGACAAGAAAGAAACTTTTACACGCAGGCATAACATTAATTTTCTATTTCAGACTATTATTTTTTTAAGTCTACTGATCATATTATAGTTACCAATAATTTTGCCCATATTATGTAAATCAGTTTCAGGTTAGAAGTAAAAAATAGACTGCTATTTAATTGTGTACCTATCTAAAAAAAGCTCGATTATTGGATAAAAGGAAAAAGACAAACGTTCACACTGATGAGTCAATGAACGTGTAACGGAGGATCTCTTTGAACTGCGTTTCACAGCCACGTGGGTAGATGGCAGCACTAATGTGCGATTAATCATCTCTGTATCTATGGTTTGTTTTAGTGAGCTTTTTAAACTTGGAACGTTTAATTAATTGAAGTACTTATTCAAAGTTTATGAAAGCGTTACTTTTTGTTGAAGCTAACTATTTAAGTGGGAAGTTTCGACATTAGTAAGGTTTGTTTTTATTTGTTTTGCTCAGTGATAAAGCGTGTAGGCGCATACTAATTACATACATACCTACCTAGATAATTACTTATAAGTATCTTCCATTATAATGTTAGGAATTTGCTTTTGTTTACAATTTTAGCCCTCAATATTTTTTATCGAAATGGGTATTAAAATCGTTTCGCAATAATGCGGTAGGGATCCATTATCTCGAAAGTTCAGATTTAAGTAGATCATAATAACATTGATGCTTTATATCATTTTTTTTAACTAGCCTATATTGTCCCACTGATGAGCAAAGGCCTCTCCCCTGGATTTCCACTAACCTCTGTGCTTTGCGATCTCTGGCCAGTCGCCCTCAAAAGCATCTAGGTCATCCCGCCATCTCCGTTTAGGACTCCATCCTCGTCGCCGCCGACCGCCTGGCACCCAATTGGTAGCTACATGAGCCCACCTTTCTGTGTGCATGCGGCAGACGTGTCCGGCCCAGGCCAATAACGCCTGACTGCACCAGCCTACGCCTGAGCCTGCCGCTCAGCATACACCTCGACCAACGAGCTGCCTACCCAGCGTGCACTTCGGCCAGCTCACCGGCGACCCTACGAGCAGCTACCCTGCGAGCGTCGGAGAGCAGCAGGAGCCTACACTCCAGCCTTCAGGCCAGTGCCTACCTAGTCGGTCATACTGTATGTAGGTAAGCTGTTGTGAGACATACCTAATAAAAAACCTGTTCCTTGTTTCTATCAGTGTTTCTATTAGAACCCCGACCACTTTCCTGAGAACCCTACGTTTCAAAATAAATAAAATAATAACAATCTTACGTATCCCATCTACTCTAGCTCATTCCTATTCCAACTCTAATCCTATTCCAACTATTTTTTTCAGCAAATTGGATTTTAGTTTAAAATAAAAAGGTATATGGTGGCGTTAACAGTTATATAATAATAGACATTTAAATAATTGTTTCCACCAAAGATTGTTAAAATATTTAAAAGTAATAACCAAATATCTTGTCAAAGTACAACAACCTTAAACACGCCATCGTTTATACGTTTTGAACTTGCACGCAGGTGGAAACTGCTCTGAGCACTTTAAATATTAAAGCTTAAGGCATTTGCCTTAAGCTTTAATATTCAGAGCACTCTACCTACTTAGTCTGAAAACTGCCAACGTACTTGCGCACGGTAAAATAGCTATTTTAAACGACGACGTTCCAACCCTATTGTTTCAAAAAAGCTGTTGAGCCTCATCTGTAAGCAACAAACATAAAACCACACAGCACCACATGATCATCATCATCATCATCATCATCTCCCTAACATTATCCCGGTTGCATCCAAGACTTTCACGCCTTGGAGCCCGAGGTCCGCTTACTGATCTAACCAGATATGACAGAATATCAACTTTTCCACAGAGCGACTGCCTGTATGACCTCCGCAACCCGAAGGGATAGCAATATTCCATGGTTTAGACCAGTATCAGTTTATTTGAGGGTACTGACTCCCCGTAACGACTATCAAAGATCTTGATGACAACCGGGACCGACGGCTTAACGTGCTTGCCGAGACACGGGACAAGCGATAATTAACAATTTAATATGCACTTTACTTCGAAAAGTCATTGGTGCGCGCCGTGAATTCGAACCCGATACCCTCTGCATGGCAGTCTGTTGGTATCTCCACTAGGCTATCGCTGCCTAACACAGCACCACATAAATGGTTTTTTATATGATAGGAGGCAAACAAGCAGACACTCAGACAGATCGCCTGATGGTAAGCGATTACTCGCAACACCAGGGGAGTCAAAAGTACATATTATGTATATGTATTATGTTACTGGCCCGGACGATAAAAGGAATAAAAGTAGGAGCCGCATGAGGGAGAAGTACCTAATACGGGATAGGATATCCGGCAATCATGTCTAAGAATTACTTTAGATTCGAGGCAGTATCGAGGTTGACCTGTTTCACCTTTCTGGGTACCACCAGGTCTTCGTTCTCACCATTGTTACTTTAGAAAGACACCACGTCAGTTTGAGCCTAAGATATCGTCCACACGTTTTACGATAAATAACTGCAAATAACATTTGTATAAGTCCGTGTGGTGACGGATTAAGAATACGGAATGTCACCACCACATGTCATCCCACGGGTGTCGTAAGACCCGACAGAGGAAGCATATTATGCAGAGAACAGCACTGTAAGAGAAGGAAAACTTGATACAAACCCTATACCAACCCGTTTGGCCAGCGTGGTATAGTAGGCCAATTCCTCCTTTCAAAGGAGAGGCCTAATAGTCCAGCAGTGGAGTATTAAAGGCTGATGATGATGAACGTTTGTATATTGGTTTCGGCCATTTTAGACGAAATTTTTCTAATATTCTCACTTCCGTATGATTAAGCATCGTCAAACAATATTGACGTGACGCACATACAATATCCGATTCCCATAACTGTGGCCCCTCGGCGATTTATTGGACAAATACTCTTAATACATATATCCTGCGACAGAGGGGATATCGCCGGTCTAGTGTTGATAGAATTCCAGATGAACAGGACGTCACAAGTATCTAAAGCGGTAGAAGTTCTGAACTTTTATCTAGATTTCTATACATAGAGGATGCCTGCAGCTATGCCCGCAAATATTATTTTAATTTGACCATCTCTGCCATTCATCATCGCCCTAGCGTTATCCCGGTTGCACTGGTCTAACCAGATATGACAGAATATCAACTTTTCCATAGAGCGACTGCCGTCTGACCTCTGCAACCCAAAGAGATAGCGATATTTCATGGTTTAGACCAGTAGGCTGTATCAGTTTATTTGAGGGTACCTCCCCGTAACGACTGTCAAAGATCTTCATGACAGCCGGGACCGACAGTTTAACGTGCTCTCCGAAGCACGGGGCAAGCGATAATTAACAATTTAATACACACATAACTTCGAAAAGTCATTGGTGTGCGCCGTGGATTCGAACCCGGTACCCTCTGCATGGCAGTCCGTTGGGATGTCCACTAGGCTATCGCTGCCTATTTCATCTCTGCCATTGAGGTAACATAACTCTGCCCGTTGCTGCTACTAGAGATACAGTCATGTTTGACATATTTTTATGGAGCTTATATGTCAAATATGTCAAATCAGCCGTAAGGTATGACGGGTTTCAATCGCTGCAATAGATGTTTTACGAAGACTTCTCGGTAAAAAAAACTTACTCAACGTGTTAACGCGTTGCTAAATAAGTTTGTTGAAAGACAGCAAAAAATATGTGCCATGTGAATACAATTATTGTGAATAGGTATTTACAAACATTCAAAATACACCCCGATTCGAAACAGCAAATTGTGGAACACAAAGTGTTTTCTCGTTGGGGATCGAAGCCACAACACTCGGCACAGTGCTACACGGCGAGACGTACGGTTAAGCTACTGCGCCATACGCGCAATCAAAATTCAAATTCTGATTATCTAAACATATTATTAGACTAGCTGTTTCCCGCGGTTTCACCCGGGTCCTGAGGGACCTACTTCGCGTATCCGGTTATTTAAAGCCTAAGTTACTCTTTGGTACATCAGCTATCCGCCAGTGAACGTCCCGTCAAAATCGGTCCAGCCGTTCCAGAAATTAGCGAAAACAAACATACAGACAGACAGACAAAAATTATAAAAAATTTCATTTCGGTATAATTATGTTACGTGTATACATTCAGATGCATTTAGTAAAAAAACGGTTATTTTAATATTACAAACAGACACTCCACATAACATAACATAACACTCCAATTTTATTTATATGTACTTATAGATGAAGTCTCCCAGCCGTCCTGTCTGTCTGTATGTACGCAATAGACTCGAAAACTACTGAACGGATTCTGGTACAGTTTTCACCAATAGATAGTGCGATTCCTGGGAAAGGTTTAGGTTATAATTCAAGCGGGCGGATCAACGAGCCAGTATGCCGGCTTAGTTAAAAACAACAAACATGGTTACAACAAAATGACATCACGACTTTTTATCATATTTTTTTATCAATTACATCAGCATTGTCAATTAATCCAGGCTTGCCTATTATTAATTCATGCATGTACATAATAATGTATCTATTCCACAGATAATAAATGATTGATCATCGGCACCACAGACGATCAATGCCGGTAGTTTTTGTCTAACTTTTTAATGAGAGCATCATTAATTTATATTACTACGCTTCGACGGGTTGCCGATTAAATTAATTAATTTATTAATGTAAAGTGTGGTTACGGATGAGTGTAATAACGTTAGTAACAATCTCCTATCGTGGGTAAAAATATGATTCAATTTATACACATGACGGGCACCCCTTCAAATAATCGGAATATTAAAAAAAAACCCTCCTTTAGTGAGTACCTAAATTGTAGGTATTTATAAAAATCCGCTGTCCAGATTCCATGTTTCTCGCTTCAGTAGTTAAGGCAAAGAGCTCAGATATTTACATAGAGGCGCATTTCCTATGGGCGCTCTGAAGACAAACTTTCTGTGACCCAAATTGCCGCTTAGCGGTGTGGCAAGAGAAACGAACGTTTGTAAAGTAACGATGGGCGACAGGAGTTCAGTGGAAACAAGTGATAGGTTTGACTGTCATTTAATGAGTGAATGTGAAAAATACAATGCGTTTAACTATATCCTAATAATAAGGTCGAGGTGCACTATACCACACCTCCCCCCTTTATTAAGAAAAAAAAACAACAATTTTATTTATAAAACAGGAAACAAAATTACACAATTTTTTTTGTTAATAAAGTGTACCTAAGTGAGATGTTATAAAATGGCCAGGCCTGGGTCTAAGATAAATAAAATACATGTACCAAATATATGAAGAAAGTATTGTGATGAAATGATTATGTAGGTAGGTATATGAAAGATAGATAATGAGATAAGGTGAATGTGTAGAAATTGTGATGGAATTAAATAAGGATTTTTATCGTTGAAAAGATAGGTAATGCATGTGAAATAATTATATCATTACCTATATTAATGTAATTTTGAAATAAAAGCTAAGGAAATGTAATAAGACCAATGAAAATGTATCAATTATGAATGGCTAAGAATGCATACGTAAACAATTTTGTGTTATAAATCCATATTATACTAGGTAACTAATATGAATTTACTGAGAAATAATTTTATATTACAATCATAATAGCATATCGTCATAAAGCGACCTCTAGAATTTAAGAAAAGTTAAATATTTTTTTTATAGGCTCACGCCTGTATCCCCGAAGGGGTAGGCAGAGGTGTAATATTACATCCACATTTCGCCACGAAATTTTTAGGTCCCACGTAATAGGGGGGCGAGCCTATTGCCGTACCGGGCACATTACCAGACTCTGTGCTGCTACTGAGAATTTTCTAACGGAAAAACTCAATAACACTTTGCCCGACCCGGGAATCGAACCCGAGACCCGATCCCATGCGCACATTTATGCCGCGAGATCAAACAGGCAGATAAAAAAGTTAAATTAAAAAAGTTTAATATTTTGATTGATATTGCTTAAAATCTCTATATCTTTTATTATATAACTTATTTTTTTATGAGAATAAATACGTTTACTTTTTGTTAACTATTTCTTTATACAATTGAAAAATAAAATTCAATGCTTGGTTTTGTAAAATTAATTATTATATTTTGATAACTTTTAATTACATACATAGAAATATTGGAAAATGTAGCTCAAATTGTTTGTTATTGTGTAAGTAATTTTGTATCCTGTTTAATAAAAAAATAATTGTTAAGTATCCTATTTTTTTCTTAATAAAGGGGGGAAGGTGTAGTGTAGTGCACCTCTACCTCATTGTTAGTATATAGGTTTAAACATTGCATTTATTTATCAAACAGTCAATAGATACACCACATTCAATCTGTATTCATTGCTTCAGTAGTTTAGGCACTGCGGTAATATGTCACTCAGGACAAGTGATTTCGCGATTTTCGCTCGCGCTGCCAAAAAAAAAGAATATTATTTTATTAATTAAAATGCACAAATATATAAAACGCAGTATGTCCTGGCACCTACCTACGTAAAAATACTTACAAAATCTTTATACAATGCTTGTATAAGATGCTACTATCACATTAGCCCGAGGATCAATAATAACCACCAAAATGATTTCAGACATCGCTATATCTGGACAAATAAAATCCAAAATAAGAACAAAGGACAGCAGACAGAACAAAAAATATTTTTAATAAGTACTTTTAAATTTTTAATACAACAGAACACTCATAAAACTGTTCCGTTTGTAGATACTAAAGCTCCCATGGCAGCCATTTTGTATACAGCATAAAGACAAACATTATGCGGGATCCGGCATTAAGTGCACATGCGATCTGGAGCGCCACACAGTCTGGCACTTGGCCAGGACTGCACAGTTAAGTGCCTGCCAGAACTCCACTTGAAGCGATGCTATGCCATGCTAAGAAGCTATAGAATGAACTGCTCGATCCATAATGTACTTACTTTGATTTGACTGCCTCGTTGGTCTCGCGGCATAAATGTGCGCGTGGGATTGGGAGGTCTCGGGTTGGATTCCCGGCTCGGGCAAAGTGTTATTGGGTTTTTCCGCTAGGAAATTCTCAGTAGCAGCACGGAGTCTGGTAATGTGCCCGGTACGGCAATAGGCTCGCCCCCTATTACGTGGGACTAAAATAAATCTGGCGAAATGTGGGTGTAACATTTACACCTCTGCCTACCCCTTCGAGGAAACAGGCGTGAGACTATAAATAAATAAATAAATAAAATACTTTGATGGCGATCGGCGATTTACATCGGTCGACTCATGTAAATCCCAAGTAAATTTTTATTCGGAATTTCACGGATCGATTTCCAAAAGTGAAATAGGAAAATACACTTAAACTAAATTCAAATAAAATTACACGACGATTTTGTAGGTGACCTGACTAGCCTTGCGAAAATTTAACTGTGTAAGTTGCTCATCAGATAAACTATCATATTATATCGGAAGCGTATTGAGAATTAAATAGACAATATAACTATATTACACCCTAAAAATTCATGACGAAATGTGGGTGTAATATTACACCTCTGCCTACCCCTCCGGGGATACAGGCGTGAGTCTATTAAAAAATATATATATCTAGGGATATTTTGTCAACTAGGACATCTACTCTTTAACGTATTTGATTGGTACTTATGACGCGCATAGGAATTATCTTTCTTTAAAATCATCGATAACTTTCTCAGAAAATAAATAAAATAACACTGTATTCGACCCATCAATCGAAACAAGAACGATATCCACATATACGGACTTATAAGTGACAAGTTATATCAGAAAACCAATGAGCCATTCTAAGAAATATTGTTTATAAAGGTGAGCCCTACAAAGCTTGGATTATTGAAGTCACCACACTAAATGTACGCACCATAATTTGGCAGCTGCCAAATCATTGTTATTATCATGATTCATAAAAACGTTCCTACATTTAGCGGAGCGCAAAAATGTGGTAATTATTGAAAAAATACATTATGAAACTTGACCGTCATTATTGTTGATTAGAGCTAAGTATACGAGCTCGGATGAGGTATAATTTGGACACATGCGTCTTAGTGAATTCTTACAAAAAGCGGTGTAAATTTTTTGGCTTAAAAACTTTCCTTCTTTTATGGTGGACTTGCCTGCTTGGACAGCAGCATTCTAGAAGCGCACCTGTTTTTTAATTTTTTTTTCGAGGTAGAAAATCCCTTCGGATCTCCGGCTCCGGGGTAAATGCGAGCCGGAGTATGTGGTGTTTCCACTAAAAACCACCTCGACTGCTGACCAAAGACGCCCTACGGGAAAAAGACAGGGTACAGGTGCTGTCCAGTCTTCTTCCCAGGGCGCCATGTTCAACTCAACCCCCCACTGGCAGCTTCTCGGACCGACGTAATCCTAAACGGCAACTAGAGCTCCCCATGCTCTGGCTGCCCGCGGCCCCGTTGGCGGATCTCGGCGACGTCGCCCTTGTCTTCGGGCAGGATCAGCCCACCTAAGTTTAAAATAAATTTTCAGTAATTGGAGTTCATGGAGTATTGTATAGGGAATGGTTACAATTGGTAGGAATGGAAATGGACATTCTAGTCATCAATTACAGGTTTTATCAAAATCTAGTACAAATACGGCGATAGCCCAGTGGTGTACGTAACGGACTGCCAAGACGATGGTCTCGGGTTCGATCCCCAGGTACCCCGGGCACACACCTCTGACTTTTCGAAGTTATGTGTATTAAAAATGTTAATTATCGCTTGCTTAACAATGTACCCGGTAGATGGCAATAGGCTCGCCCCTATTTTCCTGTTACATTGGGACCGAAACATAACTGGCGAAATGTGGGTTACACACCCACACTTATATGGTACTTATGATATGAATGATGACATGAAAGCGAGAAGTATGAGAAATGGTTGATGGGTGCAAGCACGACCAAAACGTGACTCGCCGGGTATGTATGTAATACCCGTGACACCGCCTCTCAAAACAAGTGGTTAGCGGAATACCACAGTCAGTAGGCCAAATTAACCGATTCCGTGCGGATGATGCCGCACAGGCACCATGTAAATCTATTGCGTATGGCGTATGGTGCCCGAGAGGATACAAAACTAAAACATAAAAAAATTGGCTAAAACGACATTTGTCAAGAGTCCCGTAAATAAAAGTGTCTTTATTTGTCACGCATATTATGCCTACAGTGTTCGTTTCAAGTAATTTCGAAAATTAGCAGACTTCAGGGGTTGTAAACCAAGTTGTCGAGTCACATTTTATTATTGACTACAGGACGCCATCGCCAGCAGCTACGCCTGCATTTTTTTTAAAACTACGCACCGTTTATAATTGCTTGCGCCGGCGCATAATTTTTCATCCCGCACTTCTGTCTTGCTAGCCTTTCTAAACAGACGTGTTCTTACTGCTTATATTATCGACGACATTCGCTTGTGCACTTGGACTCCGTGATTTTACATTTGTGACGACATTAGGATTTAAGATTTTTCCCTACAAAACACTGGAATATAGAACATAATGTAACTAAATGGTAATAAATAAGTATCACCTCGCTGCAAACTCAAATGGTACGTGAACACATTCTATATAACACTCTTGAATAAATAAATCCATAAAATAATGCAAAAAGGTTTACAACACCTGATAGAAATTAGTCACTTACCTTCCATTTCCATAAAAACACAGATCGTCACTTTTAAACGCTCTGAACGAATTTACTGACCGCGTACGTTCAATACACAATGGCAAATGACTCTTTAACAAGTGGAAACACGAGAAAAAGCTAAAAGTTACAATTCATGGCGGATGATTCCCCAGGGGAATCATCAAAGTCCCTGGCGCTTGATGCCCCAGAGGCATCACGGAATTTTTGTTTGACGCCAGGCACTAAAGATTGCTAAAAAGACCTCCGCACGGAATCAGTTAATGCCTTTAGGAGAGTCTCACAGGCCACTTCCACAGAGTCCTAAAAGCCAGGTGCTATTTTTTGGCACAGGCGGCAAACGAGCAGACTGATCTCGTGATGGTAAACGATTACCGACGCCCATGGACACAAACACAAGCAACAACAGACGAATCACAAGTTTAGTGTATTGTTGCCCTTTGGGATACGCAAAGTAATAAAAGGAGGAGTGGGATGAGGGAGAAGAAAAAGGGAGTGAGTCCTCCGATCCTCTCACTCACGGAAGTCACGGAACGAAACGCAACAGTATAGATCATCTTCATCAACAGCCTGCCCTAGTCCACTGCTAGATATAGGCCTCTCCAGTAACTAACAGTAACAGTATAAAAAAAAATTTTAGCTTTATTTTTAGAAAGACAACTCCCGCACTAGGAAGAACTTCCTGTGTCGCGGAGGAGTTCACAAATATTAAATCAACGGACACAAACAACGCCCAGACTCGAGACAACAATTTGTGTTGTCTCGTGTCGGAATCGAACCCACGACACGCGGCGCAGTACCAAGCGGCGAGGCGACCGCTTAAACCACTGCGCCAATCGTGCAGTCAACTATATGTATACACATACATACATATCGTCACGCCTTTTATCCCCGAAGGGGTAGGCAGGGTGTATTTCTACACCCACTTTTCGCCAGATATACTTTAGTCCCACGTAATAAGGGGCGAGCCTATTGTCGTACCGGGAACATTTCCAGACTCCGTGCTGCTACTGTGCTACTGAGAATTTCGTGACAGAAAAACCCAATAACCCGACCCAGGAATCGAACCCGGGACCTCCCAATCCCACGCGCACATTTATGCCGCGAGACCAACGAGACAGTCGTATAGGGTTTGATGTCGAGTTTTCCGTCTCTACGCAAAGATGGTATTTGCATCGTGTTATCCCTTAGTCGCCTCTTACGACACCCACGGGAAGATAGGGGATGGTGACACTTGTATTCTATGCCGTCAACCACACGGCATAAAATACAAGTGTCACCTATAGACTATATGTATACTCTTACTTTATTTCGATATGCTGTGAGAGAGTACTAGTTGCCTTGTCAAGCTGGCTCATCCATACTGAAATCAGCAAGGCTCGACTACCTAAAGAATTAAGGATGTAGGAAGGAACCTATCTCAACGTCGCTTAGTTTTGAATGGAAAGCCTGCTTAATATAGAGTTCATTGACTTTGCCGTACAGCCATGTACAAAACATTGGACCATCCGCCATGTATTGTTTATGTTGCTAGGCCTTCGGTGGACATAAAAATGGCGTGAAATCGCTTATTGTTGTCACAAACAGAACTTACAACATGCTTAAATTGTTAACTTTAACTAGAAGTAAGCAATAACTTACTCAGACTTTATATTATATGTGTTAGGATTTAGAGAATAAGGATTTTTTATATACCCAACAATTAGTAAATATGTTTAAACCAATCTTGAGCGATAGGATTCTCATAATTTAAATCGAAATTCGTTAAATAGTGTCGAATTGAAATATATAGCTCACAATCTTCTTTCAAAATCCTTTAGTTTGTGTCTGAACATTTTTTTACATAGCCAACTCGTATCGTTCAGAAACTTCAAAGTTACTATAATACACATTAATATACACATTGAGGCTGGTTATAATTAGTCCGTCTATTCCTATAATAAATACTTTATTATGAAACTAGAAAAGCTGATATCTGTTCTCAGCATTTCATATTGGATAAAAATACAATATGTGTATGACTTGTATTTTATTGAATGATTTACAATTTTCAATTCAAATTCGACATATTATATTTATTTAACCAGCTTTTTCTTCACGTTGCTACATTTCTACAAATTTTTTACATACAGATTTTATAATGTACCTTATTCTTGAAAATACACTCAACTCGTAATTTTATTCACAATAATTATAAATAATTTAATCATTAGGTCCACATAATAGTTTTTAAAGAGCTAAGAAATATTCAAAACAAAGAAAATATCCAAAATTATGATAATCATTATTCTCTAAGTTGTCCAATTATTATTACTAATTATTTTATTATCTTAAAATCTTAAGTAACGAATAATAAAACTAATCAATAACATTTTATTAGCACTTCATACTTGTCACGTCTAGGTAACATGATTTTACAAAAATAATCAGTAGGCAAAATCAATAATTCGATATTTTTTGTATCACATATCACATTCCCTTTTAGAATTCATAAAAAATCTGATCTAATTATTATATTTTGACAATTGCTTGTTTTTATTTGGTTCTTGTGTATTTTTAGAGTTGTTACCAGGTGTCACATTGAACCCGCCTGCAGTAGCAGTAAAACGTAATTGACAGTCTAATTGAAACGCCGACATGGAGACCGATTGGTTATTACTAACTCCATGGTTGCCACTCCTGCCTCGGTTGCCTTGGTTGTGGTAAGCGCCACGTTGGTTGTTGCCCCGTGTATTGCCGCAATTCGTTTGACCGCGACCACGTTGGGATTGATTATCTCCATGGCCATTATCAAAGTTCTTATTAGGAGCTCCTTGAGGATGCTGATTGCCTGAATTATGCCCACCACGTGAATTGCCACGATGATGCTGTCCCTGTCCACGTTGGGAATGGTTAGTGCCATCGCGGTTATCAAAAGTCTTACCAGTGGTTCCTTGATGATGCTGGTTTCCAGTGTTATGTCCACCACGTGAATTGCCGCGAGCGCACTGACCCTGCCCACGTAGGGAATTATTTTTGCCACTTAAGTTATCAAAGGTCTTGTACTGGTTATGATGAGGCACAGAATTACTAACACCTCTTCCATGACCTGAGTCATTATGAGGTCGTTGATTTATTTGATTTGACTGTCCACCACGACCTTGATAACCTTGGCCACGTCCACGAGAAGAACCTGGCGTATTATTATTTGAAGTTGGTTTGTTTTCTTGTTTTACATTGCTAGCGCGTAGAGACATAGAAGTCTGTTCATCCTTAGCACCTTGAATGGCATCCTTCAAACTTTTGTAATTCCTGGATAAAATAATGGTACGTAGCTTGTCATTCTGCAAACCAGAGGCAAACTGATTAATCGCCATCCTTTCATTGACTGGCCTTAAAATCTTTTGTTTGTGTTGATCGCCATCAGCTTGTGCGATCGTCAATTCTACGAATAACTTTTCAATTTCGTTTCCATAAGTATCAATGCTTTTCTGTTTTTGTGTGCATTGAGACAGCTGTTGTTGTATTACTGGAAACGACTTTTTTGGAAGAAGATACTGGTTCATATCATTAACAAGATGATCTACTGTTTTATAATTCTTTGTCAATCTTACTTTTGCACTGGATGACAATCTAGATGATAATATAAAATTAATGAGCAATGGCTTAGATTTTTCATCGAGTAGAGAATTGTACATATTTATAGATGAAATGAGCTGTCGTGTTACATTTTCTGTATCATCCATTACAGGAAGAAAGGATACTGCGGTGTTTAAATCAAATGATTCTTTTTTCTCAGCCATCTTTAAAATTAAAAAAAATTTTGAGATCAAAAATTTGTAGGTAGATCTGTCTTGTAATGAGATTCAAAGTACCTACCTTACCTTTAGAATTTATTTTTACCTATATAATTTACCTAACTATTAAACTTAGTGTATTTCTATTTTTATTATTTTACTTAAATCGAGTCTCATCTATCTTTAATTTACTATAATAATAACTCTTCCCTTTGAGCAGAGAATTAATCCATTAACCACACACTCACACGAAAAACAATACAAAAACCTAATTCCTACAGAACATGGCGTCTTCAAAAAATTCCTTTAGGTCAGCGATCTTCGTTCGTTCTTCTCCACGACCGATTTATTGACGAATTTGTTTACGCTCACTGCATCTCCTTAACTTTGCTGATATTGAAATGAATAGGTATCTTGACCTTCAGCAATCAGTTCTTAGAAACTCTCTTCGTAATTCGTATCAAACCTGCGTCTGAAATGAATAAGATCCACAATTTAATATCATAGGACATAACATACTTACCTAGGAATTTAATATAAATTATACAAGCGTGTTAAAAAACATGCTTACCTACCTTGAGCCTTGAGCAATGATATTCTTTGATGCTCACACGCAGTTTCGCATATATTGGCAATACAACAACAATATAATTTACAACGCCAATAAAACGAAGACACTTATATTCCACACTTAGGCTGTCTAATATTCACTTTAATAACTTTTAATGCACAACCAATATGTATAATTGTATATATCAAGTTTACACAAACTGCTTCGATCCGAAATCTGACAGCACAGCCAATACCATGCTAGGCATGCTATCTTGCTATCATATCTATATGTGTCAGATTACAGTACGACCAACTTATCTTTGCAGTTGACAAAATGAGAAACTAGCAAAACTATGAATACAGACTGTATTACGACGTAGATAGAAGCGCACCTATCTAGATGAGTAAGTTAGTTGGTAAGTCTGCAAAATGTGTATGTATGACGCAATCACGCAACCGTCCACCTTGCTGGTGTTGCCGTTTTATTATTTGTTGTTTCTGATTTATACGATAACCGGGCCATATTTTTTTATTTTAAAACACAATTCATAATTAATATTAATTATTTTATCGTTGGGTTTGTATTCAATAAAAAAGATCTCAATGTGTAAATTTTAAATGCATTATGCGTTATGGCAACCTCAAATGTTAAAGCGTCGTCGCATTGCCTTTGCGCTTCACGGGGATTCCCCGAACATAGTTAATGGCGGCTCCACATTAGTGCCGTGAATTCACGCGCAAATTCACGCCGCGAATTCACGGCATAAGTTGTGTCGTCCACATTCATGGGATGTTCGCAGTCTTTCGTGAAACCCGCCGCGAAATGGACGTAGAAGCTGCTGCCGCAATAACTATGTTTGCTGTTCTTTCTTTCTTCTGTTTGGTGTGAGCTAGTGTGAGTGTGTGGCCAACTCTGGTGTTGGAGTTTTCAGTCCGCCCAAAGGCCTCCGAGTTGGCCTAAGAATCCTTGTCCTGAGACAAGAACCGGGACCGACAGCTTAACGTGCCCACCGGAGCACGGTAACGCTCTGATACAAATGCCACATGTGGTCACCCATCCTAGTAGCAACCTGTGCAAACGTTGATTAAAGGTGGACGCACACCTATCCGAGCCGAACGCGTCGAACGAATCGAAGTCAAGGAGGCCTCGCACATTAGCAAGAATCGACCGCGCCGAAAGAATCGAGCGCATCGTACAAATGGTTTCAATTTCCTTTACGCCTGTCGCACTGCTATTGCATGTGAATTGTGATGGATCTTGACGAGGTTTTTATTTGTCAGTGCTTTATTAATGGAAGATGAAGGAACAATGCGGAAATATTACTCGTGCGTTGCTCTGTCATACCCAACTGATAGAATGCAAGCGCATCGGACGAATCGACCGCACTAACCGCGCCGAATCTGATGACGTCATTAGAATTCTTCGAGGATTTCTGAGGTGCTTCCAGATTCGGACGATTCGACGCGGACAAGTGTGCGAGGTTTCATGAGATTTCATATAAAGAAATCTAAAATTCGTTTCGTTCGACGCGTTCGACGCGTTCGGCTCGGATAAGTGTGCGTTCACCATAACTTTGCCGATCTACTACGAATGGCAAGCCAATTCCAGTATGACCGCTACTATGTTTGCTGTGGCAACATATTACCAGAGACTAGTAAAGAAATTACTATTTACACGTACAAAACAAGAGAGTTATTAGAAATAACTGGACAGCAAAGAGTCTTCTTTTTTAATTCTTTTATTTCAATACCCATTTCAGTACTGATCCGCGTCCAGGCATCATAACACTCTTTTTTGTCCTTATAATGCGGGCTTTTTGCATCCCACAGTACACTCTCCATGTGGTAATGTTCTAAAAAACGCATTTCAGTTTCATTGTCCCAAATGTGCACACGCGACTCCATTTTATTAGCGCACTGCACACGTCCGTACGCCTGTGTAGTCCGAAGGAAACTGGCACGGGTCCGTGAATGTGGATGTGTACGCGTGAACGCCGCGCGAAGGGGGCGCGAATCCTTTGTCGCGGGACAAAATCCCGACTCTGGTCGGGGAACAGGCGCGAACGCGCGTGAACAACGCGAAAACCATCCACATTCACGTTCACGCCTGTTCACGGAGCTTCACGGCACTAATGTGGAGCCGCCATAATGGGCAGCTTGTTTTTTGTAACTTTGTTACGTCAATACCGTTTGACTTACACTCAAAAACCTTATTTTTTATTATGTACCTGTAAATAATAATGTATGTTAGTACCTGCCTACATTGCTAAAATTATCATTGATTCCTTTTATATTTCTATGGATTCCTCTGTATTGTGGATGTTATAATGCAGAAAATTTTCGTATATGACTAATATTAGGAATGTTAAATTAGAGAAATGAGAATTAATCAAGCGTCAATTTACTACAAAACGAAATCAGTAGGTACTCATCAGCATCTGTTAAATTTGGCGGGTAAGATGCTTTTTTTTGAGATAGTATGAATCACAGATGAGAGAATTATCAGATGGAACGCACGGCACTGTTGCGTGCGGCCACTAAAGCAAATACAAAATTGAAAAGCGAATACAAACTCGTCTCAGTGCGCTACGAAGCATCGTACAGTTCACGCGTCACGATCACTTCAACTTTAAATTCTCAAAATGCCGTCTTGTGTTCTTAAACACTGTAAAAGTTGTTCCTAAAAACAAAAACAGGAAAATGGAATATCTTTTCACAGGTAACTATTGATAATTTGACTGTTTCCTAATTTAATTTCGATAAAATTCGTATTTGTGCAAGAAATATGTAAGTGTTGCCAGTTTTTGTCGACGCCGTTCTGCCTGAATTAGGGAAAATGCACTTGTCAATTGATTATGTGATAATGATTGTCATGTTAATGAAAAATACATTAACGTATTATAAAAGTATATTGTAGATATATCTTCTTTCTCATAAATATAGTAATAGAATTTCAATTTCCATAAGTATATACCTTACATAATATTGTTTTGAGTTCGATCCCCAAACGATCCAAATATTCGTGTACACCCTGCTACTCGTCAAACTTATACACTTTGACCTTTGCACCGTTTTTATTGCGTAAAGAATAAGTATCAAAATCGTACAGCAAATGTTTAGCTTGACTTGGTGCCGTGTGTACATACATACTTATGGCGTAGGGAATAAGTATCAAAATCGTACAGCAACTGTTTAGCTTGACTTGGCGCCGTGTGTACATACATACTTATGGCGTAGGGAATAAGTATCAAAATCGTACAGCAACTGTTTAGCTTGACTTGGTGCCGTGTGTACATACATACTTATGGCGTAGGGAATAAGTATCAAAATCGTACAGCAACTGTTTAGCTTGACTTGGCGCCGTGTGTACATACATACTTATGGCGTAGGGAATAAGTATCAAAATCGTACAGCAACTGTTTAGCTTGACTTGGCGCCGTGTGTACATACATGCTTATGGCGTAGGGAATAAGTATCAAAATCGTACAGCAACTGTTTAGCTTGACTTGGCGCCGTGTGTACATACATACTTATGGCGTAGGGAATAAGTATCAAAATGGTACAGAAACTGTTTAGCTTGACTTGGTGCTGTGTATACATACACACTATTTAGTTCTCAACTAATCGACGCCAGCGGCTTCGCACGCACATATTTTCGTATTTCTCGTTTTGCCCGATCCCGTGGGAATTTCGAGAAATCCCGTCTTAGTGCACCTCTACGGTTCCCAAGAAACATACATGCTAAATTTCAGCTTCATGCGCCGAGTAGTTTCAGCTGTAGCTTGTCTGTCAGTCAGTCAGTAACGCAAGGATTTTATATATACAGATTTACGAAGTAGTTAAAACTTAACTCGGTACCTACATTTAAGAAATGTATTTATAAAAGCATTAATTAAATCCATGGTAAATTCTTCAAAACCGCAAATGAATATAAGAATATTACATAACTATATGCAAAATACTGGGAGATTATTCATAATCTGGCAACTTTACACACACATAGACGCGCGTGTCTGTACAGTGCCAGTCGCCAAAGGTCACGCACACATAGCTGTCAACGTGCCACGCTTAGTTGGACGAATACGCTATATCTGATACTTGTCTCATCTGTGGTATGAATCATCTCCATCGTCGGCCCCCTATATATATAAACTGTCCCACTGCAGGGAATAAAGTACAGAGTATTGAGGGACGGGCCGCGTATTTCCAAAGCCTATACTATTTGAGTCACGAGTCAGACTCTAATAGAATAGTTTTGTTTGTGCACATTACTCGACAATACCTAATCTATTTCAGTAAAAAAATTGACTCAAATGGATTAGCTTTTGTGCCTTGATATTTTCAGAGAAAATACACGTACAAAACCTAGTACAGTATGATTCATATTCACTCAAATAGATAAGCCTTTATCGTGATATTTTCAAACATGGTTTTAGATAGATAGATAGATAGATAATTGCTTTATTGTGCAAATGTTTGTACAAATTTGGTGTAAATAACTTAAATGTAGATACATATCAAATGCACAAGGGCGGCCTTATCGCTGAGTGCGATCTCTTACAGGCAACCTTAGGATGGACATGGATGGATGTTTTAGTTTGTTAGGTGCGACTGTATGTAATTCAAGTAACTAAATAGGTTATGTTAGGTTCTCTCTTGACTCTTAACCCAAAAATAGGAGCCCTGCGAAGCAGGGCTCCGTCAACTTAGTTTATTAAAAATTAATTAATTGGACATAAAGTCTACTTACTAATGTAATATAATATAAACTAAGTAAGTGTAATTCGCAGGGCTCCGTCAACTTAGTTTATATAGGGTTAAGGGTCAAAAAAGAACCTAACATAACCTATTTAGTTACTTGAATTACCTACATACAGTCGCACCTAACCAACCAACACTAGGCACTAGGCACATTGTGGTCCTAAACCTAGACCCAAATTGAATAGCATTTGTTGCTGCAATGTTGCTGTAGTATATAAATGTATGTATAATGGTAAATTAATTTATCCTACAAAGTCTACGCGATTTCGGTTCATTTCTGTACTAGAATAGAATAGGGTTTCGTCAAGTTTTTGTCAAACAAAGGCTAAGCCAGTTCAGTTAGCACTTTCACTCTAATGGTTTTGTAAATACGCGGACGGGCCTCCTCTCACTATGAGTAGGGTAAGGCCTAGTAGACTAGGCAAGTGCGGGTTGGCAGACTTCACATATTTTTCGAGAACATTATGGAGAACTCTCAGACATGCAGGTTTCTAAGCAAGCGATAATTCTGTGGTGTCAAGGTAAAAGGGGATGAGTCAAAAATTCCAAAAATGAGCTAATTACACAGTACAAGTAGATCACTAAGTTTTACGGTATAAAGGAGATAAGTCAATTGAATGTATTTTGCTTTCGTCAATCTCGAATAACAAAATGGAGTCTAGTCATAAATAGCAAAAAATAAAAAGTAAAAAGGAGTTATGTGTACTCATCTCCTTATTTCATTCGTAATTAATTTACTTATAACATTGAGCAATGTGAGATAAGTCGACTCGTGCCTAAATTCGTATTATATTCCACTAGGGGACGCCCGCAGCTACGCTTGCACATTTTTTTAAATTTAACTGTTTCTGCCCGATCCCGTGGAAATTTAAGGGAAACCCTTCTTAGTGCACCCCTACGGTCCCCAAGGAACATACATGCCAAATTTCAGCTTCCTGCGTCTTATAGTTTTGGCTGTATCTTGTCTGTCAGTCAGTCAGTAACGCAAGGGTTTTATATATTAAGATTGAAATGTTAATTTTTTTGGGCTTAGCTTGCACTTGTCAGAGGACTCAATTTTATTTCATAGATGCCAAGAGGGGGTAAGTGTAAAGTTAAATCCAAGTTTTGTGGGGTTGCAGCCCTTCTCCTGCGGCCGCCATCTTGAAAAGAGTTGTACAAATGGGGGTTTTCTAGTAGTATATCCGGCAAACTATAGGGCGCACAGAAAAAAATCAAAACATGATGAGATGCAAATTAAATTCTCTACAACTTCGGTCCCGTAGTATTTAGTCGTAAAATAAAAAATAACAAAGTTACAGACGAAAATTGAATGCGATTTGCAACAAATTTTCTTTTCAATGCTTCTTTTATATTTTTTTTATTTATAGTCTCATGCCTGTATCTCCGAAGGGGTAGGCAGAGGTGTAAATATTACACCCACATTTCGCCATGAATTTTTATGTCCCACGTAATAGGGGGCGAGCTTATTGCACATCAACAGACGCTGGGCTGCTACTGAGTATTTGGAAAAAGCCAGTAACACCTTTGCCTGACCCGGGAATCGAACCCGGGCCCCCCGATCAGCAGTCGCAAACGCTATCCACTGAACCACGGAGGCAGTCTTTTCAATTTGTTGTAGTTTTTTCGTCCTCAGTAACAAAAAAATACATTTAATTTGTCTTTACTGCCTCCAAAATAAGAGGCAGTCCTTATACTTGAGACTCCGCAGCCAAGACTACCATAACGTCCAATTTTTACTCATTACAACTATCATGAAAACAGAGGTTGGCAAAATATGGACAAAATTCTAAAACTACGGCACTCTGTGGGCTTCTGAAGTTGATGTTTCGCCCTTGCAAAGAAAACTGCAATGTTCTGCAGCACCTCAGTGATCTGGGGAGAGATGCAGCAAAATAATTGGCAAATCAATGGCAATTATGATTTTCCGACAAAATACGGTTTTTCTATAGTTTTTCATCAATAATTGAATGCCAAAGCTCTATTAGATCATAAGCCACAGCCTGGCCCATAAAAAGACTAAAGACGCAGTAATCATGAAGAAACTTGTGGTGAACGTGAACCAGGTTTTGTTCAGTTCAAAATAAAATTAGATAATTTGGCCGAGTTTAAGGAGATTTCTTTCTGTCGAAGGGGCAAATCAAGTGATTCTATCATAATTACAAACAAGAACAAACACACGAGATGTAGATCCGGATATCGAGCAGTTCAGCGAAGTTAAAGGTTAAAGCATTATTTATTTTTGGTATTTCACATTTAAATATAAAATTTTAAAAATCCTTATATTGAGTCGTCTTTTTATGTGTTATTTATTTATGTATTGAATATTGATAGGTTTTAATTATTGTTACATAAATCATGACACCTGACTTGAGAGAGACTCTTTTTTCTCCTAGCGGTATACCAGTTTCAACCCGGGGTCCGCTTACTAGTCTAACCCGATTTAACTGAATATTAGCTTTTCCACGGAGCGACCGCCTTTCTGACCTGCGCAACCCAAATGGATAGCGATATTCCATGGCTTAGACTAGTGTCAGTTTATTCAGAGATAGGTACCGACTCCCTATAGCGACTGACAAAGATCTTCATCGCAACCGGGACCGACGGCTAATTCAATACGCACATAACGAAAAGTCAGTGGTGCGCGCCTGGGATTCGAACCCGATACCCTCTGCATGGCAGTCTGTTGGTATATCGACTAGGCTATAGCTGCTTTTGACTCGAGAGAGACTATGGCCCATTATTGCTTCATGCATGAAGAGGTTGATGAATGATGTGGTAAAAGCTTTGACTGAATCGAAGCAATTGATGTGCCATAGTCTCTCTCGAGTCAGGTGTCATGATTTATGTAAAAATAATTAAAACCTATTAATATTCAATACATAAATAAATAAAACATAAAGAGACGAGTCAATAGAAGGATTTTTTTTCTTGTTATGGAAAAAAGAGATATGTCAATTATTTTAATAATTAATTTATAATTTATTTTTTGATAACATGTAAAAGACTACTAGATTGTGAAATGTCAATTAAAACAAATTTATATTAATTATATGTTCACATTTTTGATTAAACAGCATTTATCTTATAAAACAATTGAGCGTTTTTTTTATTAGCCCCTGGTGAAAAGTTGTATTTTTCGACTCATCTCCTTTTACGTTGATACCACAGAATTAACAATTTAATACGTAGGTACACACAGCAATAGTTCAAGCTTTACATAACCAATAATAGCTGACGTAAAGTATAGCCTTTGTTTTCAAAGATAGTTCTGTTTATACTGCTTATGTAACTTATGTAAAGGTGTCATCAGTGCGCGCCTCGGATTCGAACCCGAGACCCTCTGCGTAGCAGTCTGCTATTTTAAATTAAATGTAAAAAATATTAAATAGAATGCCTTTTAGAGAATGGCCTTGCAGAATGTTATCATAACTTATATGCTGTTGTTCATGAAGACAAAGTCGCAGGCAAAAGCTAGTGGAAAAACATGCCGAAAAATTCACAGTTATGCTTATCCATTGTTTAGTTTTTCAGGTGAAATAGTGGCACTTTTCTTGTTCTGCTGAGGACAATTGGCGCAGTCACCGTGAAGGATACGGGTGCTTCCTGTCTGAGAACAATACTGATGCTCGGCCACAGTGGAAGGCGGGCGCGGGTGCGGGCGCGACGCGGGAATCTCAAACATATGGAGCTCTATAGAAGTGTCCGTAGTGGGCGAGCGGAACGGCGAGCGGTGCAGCGCGGGGAGTACGCGGGCAACTCAAACCATAGAACTTTCATACAAGTGTCCGTAGTGAATGCGCGGGCGGCAAGCGGGAAACAATGCGGAGCGTGCGGATCTCAAACTTTTATGAGCAATAATATTATGAGTAATTATGAAATCAAGTGCAAGTCGAACTCGCTCATCAAGGTTATCGTAGTAGAGGGATTCACTTAACATAAGCATAACGTAGCCCCCGGCCAAATATCACTATCAATTTTTGGCCAGCAAAAATAACTTTGGTTTCTGTAGTGTTTGTGTATCGATATTGTTTATTGGTATTGAGCACCAATAGAATAGAATAGAATAATTATTTATTTGCTAGAAACATGGTAGATACAGATGGTACAGTTATAGTTCAGTCATTTAGTACAGCATGTTTCACCTCTCAATCGGCATGCAAAAATTACACTTACAATTACATAATGCGAGCAGTCAAACTATTTCTGTTAAAATACACTTGTTAAAGATACCAATTGAAATGTAAATTGCTTTGAATTAAACTTTATAATGTTAATCAATTACATAATACATTAGAGGGTATTGGGAAGCAAAATTTAAATTAAAAAATCTCCATAGGCACCCCGCTAGTATAGGACAGATATTTTTTTTTGTATATAAATCATAAAGCGGTTCACAGAATACATCTACTTACCAATTTTGAAATTTGTAGTCTTAATAGTTTCGGCATAAAGTGGATGTGACATAGAAACGGATACATAGACGACATGGCGAATCTATCAGGGGTTCAGTTTTAAGCCTCCTAGCCTTTGGCTAGGGAATCCTAAAGATAGGTTACTTACATATCAGTCAATCTTCAGAAATACTCTACTAATATTGTAAATGCGAAAGTGTTTATAGATATATATTCGGTATATATAATGGTAGATAATGTCATGGATACTGACCGAATTACTTTGTACTCTATAGAGTTTCTGAACTCTTTAGACTAATCAGGAGTCTCACACAACTTGAGACTGCAAGTAAATTAATGTTACCCCGACTTCAACGCGCGCGAAGCCGCGGGCAAAAGTTAGTATTATATAATGTTGAACTTAAAAATGCAAAGTATCTATATAAATTCTAATTTGTTTTATTTATTTACATTACCACATATCTCTTTTTAACCCTTCCAGTCGTTCCTGAAGTTACTAGAATTTTCCAATTTTTATTCAAAATATTATTTTTATTTTTAATATTTACCAAATATTTATAAAGATTTTCCAAATATCATAAAAACCAAAATTATTATAAGCGTTATGAATGTGATTTGAACCCAGGCCCTCAGACCGTGAGGCGGTTGTATTATCCGCACGGCTACAGCCTTGTTATCAGTTAGTTGCGAATTTGGTGAACAATTGACATAGTGTTGCTATGGTGAGTGTTAACGTCATCTAACTGAAAATTCATATTAATCTAGCCGCGATCCTAAATTTGACAAACACTGTACACCGCACCCGCAAACGCGCCACTACGGACACATGAAGACGCGCGCGGCGACGCGCGCGGAACGCGCGCGGGCTGCCCGCGCTACTATGGCCAAGCACTTAATAACTGTCTCAGTACTAATCTCAAGCTAATTAAAAAAAAGTTATTGTTGTTTCAGGTTATTACTATGGCGCTATTGTGACAGAGGGAAAATGGCTTCTGCGACAAGGTAAACAATATTTTTAGCTATGGTTTCTAAAAAAAGATTTTCC
Source organism: Euclidia mi (assembly GCA_944739405.2). NCBI lineage: Eukaryota > Metazoa > Arthropoda > Insecta > Lepidoptera > Erebidae > Euclidia > Euclidia mi. Next base: position 19,841,501 of record OX123202.2, on the reverse strand, counting down.
TCTAGTTGTACATAAACAAGAATGGATTGCGTGGACTGCGAAAATGTTGCCCGTTTTCGTTTCAGGAATTTCGTTGTCAATTCTTAATGAGTACAGATAGGATATACTTACCTACGACATTATTAAGATATTATTTTTTATATTTTTTTATAGACTCACGTCTGTATCCCCGAAGGGATAGGCAGAGGTGCAATATTACACCCACATTTCGCCATGAATTTTTAGGTCCCACGTAATAGGGGGCCACGTAATATTTTTTAGATATTAGTTTCTAAAAAAAAGGATTTTTCGAATGTTTGTACGTAATATCAAGAATCGATCGCGTGGACCGTAAAGATACCTATTGCCCTTTTTTGTTTCTGGAATTTCGTTTTCATTAAGACATTTCCAGAGAATATCTACCATAATATAATGGTCCATACCTAAAGATTCTAGCTTCTAAATTAAAAAAATTGGGCAAGTGCGAGTCGGACTGGCGCACGAAGGGTTCCGTACCATCATCTATAAAAGAAAATCACGTTCGTTGTATGTATACTTAAATACTTTTTTAAGTTTCTACCTGTTTATTAAGATCGAGTAACAAATTGCTTAAAAATTACGTTTGTTGTATGGAAGCCCTCCTTTATTATTTACTTTTTTATTTAATTATTTATTTTGAAAGGTAATATACAACTACATATTCTGTGAAAATTTAAAGCGTCTACCTTTTACAGTAAGTAATTTTGAGCAAAAAATACGAAAAGAAACACGTGTTTTGTATGGGACCCCCCCTTAATATTTTTTATTTTTAGTATTTGTTGTTATAGCGGCAACCGAAATACATAATTTGTGAAAATTTCTGCTTTCTAGCTATCACGGTTTATAAGATACAGCGTGGTGACAGACAGACAGACGGACAGACAGCGGAGGCTTAGTAATAGGGTCCCGTTTTTACCTCTTAGTTACGGAACCCTAAAAATTAAGAGTTTCTCAATTACTTACTAACTTCACTTTGACACTTATTAGCCGTTTGGTTCATCCAAGTCTGTGTGAAGATTAGTCTTTTTTAAATCTAACTATATTATTTTAAAATATAACTAAACAGTCACTAACTCCGTCTCAATAAAAAAATTCATTCTCATTTAAAAAAATCACGTATATTTCTGTTAAAATCTTTTAATTATTATTTTGCTTTTGTCGGCATGATATGATCATTAAAGTAATTATTGTAAAATTACAATCAAAATGAGTTTATGAGAACTATGAAGAAATTGAATTATAACTTATTATTTGTTTCACCGTTAAGCCGTATGGTTGACGGCATAGAATACAAGTGTCACCACCCCCTATCTTCCCATGGTGTCGTAAGAGGCGACTATGGGATAACACGATGCAAATACCATCTTTGCGTAGAGACAGAAAACTCGACATCAAACCTTATACGACTGCCTCGTTGGTCTCGCGGCATAAATGTGCGCGTGGGATCGGGAGGTCCCGGGTTCGATTCCTGGGTCGGGCAGTGTTATTGGGTTTTTCTGTCACGAAATTCTCAGTAGCAGCACGGAGTCTGGAAATAGCCTGAGAATGAAAAAGCCCGGTACGGCAATAGGCTCGCCCCTTATTACGTGGGACTAAAGTATATCTGGCGAAAAGTGGGTGTAGAAATACACCTCTGCCTACCTCTTTGGGGTTATAGGCGTGAGACTATGTATGTATGTATGTAGGTAAGCTAAATAGAAGATTAATGAGAACCATGTATTGACGCTAATAAAGATTATAGAAATTCCCCAAAGCTTTTACACTTCAAAAGCTTTTACAGATCAATTACAATCAAAAGGTGAAACCTTTTAAATAAATCAGCATAAATTATTTCTTTGAAGCCAATATAAATATGTTTTGATAATAAATCTCTTCCTATTCATAACATTATAATAGACAGGCCGAGGTGGGTGTGGTGTTATCAAAAGCATTCGGTTCATTATATAACGGTCATAAATATTTCGATAATAAACAATTCAAAACAATGCTGGTTATTCATAGAAGTATTATTTTAATAATTACTAGTTCCATTAGGGTCTTTAGACATTTTTACACGTCGTGTTAATATTTGTATAAAGTGTTGTGTTGTTTTTTTTTCTACAATAAGCAAATGGTTTACCAATGTTCCTCAATAGTCCAGTGGTACTATAAGCAGCTGCGGTTCTTGAAAGCTTTGAGTTTGATTTGGATCAATCAATAAATGATAGGTATCAAAAGATTGCTTTTGTATTTTTAATTTATAGAAGGGTAGCGTGGAGACAAGAACTTTGCCCAAATAGAGGTGAATTAATTAGCTTTTAAGTGTGTGAAAAGTTTTATTATAGGTACTGGTTATTTAATCTGTTGTGGATGATTGAATAGATATATGTGTATTTCTGTCTCCTCTACTTGCCGATCCCGAAATATAAATCGGAGATGCATGTTTCACATACCTACTTATAAGTATAAGTACACAAATGTGCACATAGCATTACATGCCTAATATTCACACATTAATCCCAAATAAAGTGCTTCTCATACGTAACATTTATTTCATAACTAAAAGATCAAGTTAGCTGACACGTTTCGCACCAGTTCTATATCAAACCACTTCATTATGCAATGCTGACATCTTCTACTAATATTTCACCATCATTGCCTCGAGCTTTCGCACCGACCGGCTCCTGTTCGCAAGCTGTCCGAGCAGGTCTAAATAACCCTTTACAAACTAGATTTATGAATATTTATACAACCTTGGGCAAATGATTTATATATTGTTATAACGACATTCTTCATTCAGTTAAAAGTTATATTATAATCTGACAACTGTAGATAAATCTATCAAATATTTTAGCTAGCCAGTGACTACGGTTTCACTTGCAAGATTTATAAAATTACTAATGGCAAAACAATTAGCAGCCAAAAACAAGAATATTGTGTTTTTCAATCATTTTGGATACTAGTATCATCAAATCATAATTTGAATTACTTACTATGTTTGATGTGCATTTTTATTATTAATAGGGAGGCCAAACGCTTACAAAACCAAACTTGCCACAATTTTTTTTTAATAGATGTCTTGAAACATAATTATGTACTAATGATTTAAATTCGCAGTAAAGTGCAGTCAGGTCTCGACACCTGTTAACAACACAAAATACTCGATCTCAACAGTAAACAAAATCCTTCTAACATCCTAATATAAAATCCTTTTAGTAGGTCGTTTGTACGTCACGACAGTAATAAAACCGTGTACTTAAAGTTTAGTGTGTCTTGCACTCAGCGAGACAGACAGACGCACATAAAACAAAACGCATATACGAAAAGATCGTAAAACGCACGTTAGTGCGCTTACTAAACGTAAACACGCATGTACATGTGAAGACAAAAGTGATATGAAACTTGTGCCGATAAAGGATATTACTGCAAAGTTATTTATGACGAACAGTAATGAATTAATTTCAAACACATCAAATCTATCCATTTTTTTTTATTTATTTGGAACAACTAACAATTACACAATAAGTTATACATATACGTGATCAAAAAGAAAACAATTGTGTAATCTACCACGTTATTCACAGGATATATATAAAATAATTATAAATAGTCGTACGGACTGATATTATACTCATACAGAAACAATTACAGAAAAAATTAAATCACAATCACAAAGCAAAACAATAATTTGAAAAGAAAACAAGAAAACATACGAGAATTACACGATATTATATGCATAATCTAGTTCCTATATATTATACTATTATATTTCACCTAGAGGCTGAGGATGAGGTATTTAATGCGTTAACCAACTTTAAGGCAAGGTTCCGAAATTTTCCAGCAGACATAGAGAACAGATCTAGGTCCAGAAAATACTTGTTATAGTTGGTCATAAGACGACGCAGCGGCGCTCGCAGGCCCGTGTTAGTTCGGCAAGTAGTAACAGCAAATAAAGGCTGAGTACGCACTGCGCGTCGATTTGAGTTTCTCGGGACCAAATAACATATTTTGTTACAAATCTCAGAACAATCATAAACATTACTACACATATCATAAAGTAGCATGGTATCGAGAAATATTCGACGGCTTGATAGGTATGGCAAATTATATCTTTTTAGTAACTCTTCATAATCTAATGATTCGCGGCAATGTCGGTAATGTACAGTACGTAAAAATTTCTTTTGCACTTTCTCAATTTCATTTTTTTAAATCTCAGAAAGATAATGATTAACAGTATTACCTATACCAAACTCCGTTACTAAGGTTTACTACCTGCTTTAGAAACAATACATTTCTTCGTCGCATCTCGACAACATGTGATAGCCAGACAGTTACTTGACGGTAAAAGGTGTTAATTATTACTCAATCCGATCTATAAGTTATTGGGTCGTTAATGTGATGATTAGTCATACTTTACGATTGTGAAACGCATGAGATGACTTTACTTACTGATTTAGTTAGCAGTAGGTTCATCGAAACTTTAATTGGACTTTGGGAAACAGGCCCTTAGCATTATAAGTATAACTTAACAGTTAGTAACCCTCTACGCAAAAACAGAGCTGTTAAAAGTTTGTCATGTCTGTCTGTGACATTGTAGCTCCGAAACGAATGAACTAATTGTGTTGCAGTTTTTTTGTTTGATAGTTCACGTGGTCGTGTTGGTTCTTTGCTTCAATTAATGAAAATCTTTGTCAAGGGTTACTGACAGAATAAATTATAGGTTCAAGTGCTATAAGACTTATAAAAATAATACATACGTACAAGGACTAACTGCTCTTTTCTAGAGGGCATGACAAACCCATAAAATTCCATATTATCTTAGTTCGGCATACCTACTCTTCCACCATTATTTACATCGCAGTCTAGGCAGTCTTCATGCAAACTCGATTTTGTAGGTTATTAGCAACGTCTTTGGCAGTTGGCTAATGTAATTATAACAAAATAATAACTAAGTTCAATTTAAAAGGATGTAAATGTATTTATGGCAGCGTGCGTCGCACGAGCCTTCTTGTACGAACACATAGTTCGCATAATAACGAACGTTGAGGCCCACTCGGGAATCAGATTGTATTGTATACTTTATATGTAAGCAACAAGTATATTTTAAATAGATACTAAGTAATAATATAGTCATAAAAGAAATCTTTATGCTATCATTCTCCTAAAATCAACTAAGGATTTAAGAGTGTGCCATATCTACATATAAATTACTTGTCTGACTGTAATTTATACAGCTCATAATTTAGCTGATATTTTAATATTTTAATAAAAGTTTTGATGTTTGTAAAATGACATTTAACTAAATTTTTATTTTTTTTTGTTTTGCTAATTAATCCTTCCTGTAATATAAAGAATAAAAAAGGGACTAAAAGCGCAAGGCACTTTTCTTTCAATCAACTCCCAAGGAGTATAGTACTCTGGTGTGAAAGCAGATTTTTATACTTAAATAAAAATACTCTCTCAATTTTATTTGCGATGAAGAAAATAAACAGTTTTGCTGTCGTCTATACTTTTATCTAACAGCAATGTCTCAAGCTTCTAGTGCCAGCATCGATTGTTGGGGGCGGTTTAACTCAACGCAGGTTAGATCACCAACTTTATAGCTGTAGAATGGTCTACAATCCTCCCTTAGAAAACCTTTTAAAAACTAAAATACATAAGTGTCAGGAAAGACTTAAACTTCAGTTGTCTCTCTTTCAATAGCCGAAGTACACTATTCATTCCTACTTCCTAAGGTAAGTATGTATATCATAAAAGAGCGTTAGCGACTCGAAGTGCGTTCATGTTCAAACTAAATAGAGTCTGGTTACAACATAGTCCAAGATCCCAGATCCCCCAGACCTACGTCATTTTAGCAAAGCTGAAATTTGGAGGATTATTAGTATAATATTCATATAAGGTATGCGTACCTACTAACTTGAAAGCGGGGCCATTTCACAGGTAGCGCGAAGTGCAAGTACATAAAAAACTTACTTACCTACGTTATAGTAGAAAGGCTCGTATTCAAATATGTTTTAAAAAATATTGTCTAAAATTTAAATTAATTATTGCCAGACACTTTCCATGGGCCATTACTTCTGCCAGACTTCTTGAAGGTTACTTAAAAATTATGCAAACTACTTTATAATGAACTTAAGTGACTTTTGTCTCTTTTTTTCAACAAACCTAAATTTTATATAATTATATTACTTTAGGTTCCATTTTAAGACCCTTTGTACGCAGGCAGACCAATCCGAAGGGCCAATCATCCCCCCCAGACGCCATGAAATTTCTCTGTGAGTGCGAGCGTGAGGCCATTATTCATACGCACGAAATTGCCCCACAATACTGTAGGAATATTATTTTAGGTATTATTTCAAGAATAAAAGTGTAAAATATCATATTTATATGGCGGCGCCGGAATCATGCTCTAACGCGCTAATCTCCGAAATACCCAGTCTTATTTGACAAAAATTAGTCTATTACGATATCCACATTTATGGGGAAGAGGTGTAACATCACGCTACGCTGCTTGGGAACTAAAATTAAATTGCTACATGTATGTATTACCAAGGACGAACGATGCGATGTGACGATTCAATAGACATTTGGCGGGGGATACTGCTTTGTCATGGCACAGACAAGATAATACCCTAGTGTCATGGGTAGTATGATACGACGCAAAACAAATATTTGAGTATCTTTAACAGTTTTAAATGCTTTCCAAATGTTTGCAAAGATATTATTTAAGAATATATAGCACAATAACTTAAAATACAAAAAAATACCTAATGAATAAAAAATAAAAGATAAAAAGTTGTTGGCGCAATACATAATGTTTTCTTTTTATGGTATTAGCACAGTAATATCTAAGAGAATATTATGGTTACAAATGGGGTTGTCCATTCTTCAGTTTTGATTCTCTCTCTGGTCAAAACAATTTTCTTTGGTATATTATAGTAATCTGTGGAAAATTTCGCAGTTATTACGATAAGTAATTCACAAGAAAATGTAGGTACTACCTTAAGCATATATATTGTAATATCGTTTTTTCCCAAATAAAGTAAAATAAAATAAATATTGTGTATTTCCAACAACACCTTTATAATAAACGAGAGGATGCCCGCAACTACGCCCGCACATTTTTTTATGTCACCCTTCTTCCCAGTCCCGTGGGAATTTCGAGAAACCGCTTCTTAGTGCACCCCTGCTGTCCCCAAGGAAAATACATGCCTAATTTAATTTTCTTGGATCCGGTAGTTTCGGTTGTGCATCGAAATTACTATTAATTACTTGCGCAAGAATTTTATATGTGTTTTAGGTGATATTCTATTGTATAAATATGGGTTATTAATATTTTTCACAATCTTAAGATTGGAGTAATATTATTATATAATAGCATAAATTGATATGTCTGAGAAACAATATCTTAGACCCTAAGGTATGAATTGACTCACACCACATTAGCCATCTCATCGATATTTTTCTACATTTGGACAACCCTATCAACATTGTACAATCTTTTAAGAAGTTCTTTCTTGGCGCATTTTTGGAAGTAAGTACTTGAGTTCCTGTTTATCACAATTTTGCTTTGTTGTTGACACACAATATAATGTTTTTATTAGATTAGTTGGACCTAAAATGTACCGCTTTCGGGCGGTGTAAAAACTCCGACACTAGAGTTGGCCACACACTCACACGAAAAATAAACAAACCCAAAATATAAGTCTGTTACTCATCATCTTTTTAAGGATATTGAAGACCCGTAAATGGGTTGCATATTAGAAAATCAAAACTTTTCTGAGCAAATTTCAAAAGAACAACGTACAAATCAACAAAGTTTAAAATAACGATGGTCATTTGATCAAAAGTTCAGCTGACCAAAGTCTGGAATATCAATGTTTATATTATTTATTACACTATTGACTAAATCGTTTAAGTACAAAATCCCTAGTGCTAGTGCCTAGGGTTAGGTGCGACGAACTAAATAAATAGGTTATTTTAGGTTCTCTTTTGACCCCTAACCCAAAAATAGGAGCCTTGCGAAGCAGGGCGCCGTCAACTTGGGCCATATTCTGCACACTAGTTTAATAAACTGAAGTTGACGGAGCCCTGCTTCGCAGGGCTCCTATTTTCGGATTAAGGGTCAGAAGAGAACCTAACATAACCTATTTAGTTACTGGAATTACAGTCGGATCCATGGGCGTCGCCAAGTCGTCTATTTGTATTTTAATCATAATTTTTGGACAAACTAATGTGTTAAAATTAATGATGTACCTACTTCAAATATAAGTATACCTACATTTAAATTAATAATTCCTCAATAAGAAATCATTTGTGATTATAACAATTGATTAGTTATGATTTGATATTTTAAAATTACATCTAGTAACTTTTGATCAGTCGTTCATTTGATGTCACATAGGTACATTGGGATTCTAAAATTTTTCTAAATAAAACATTTGGTCATTTAAATTCTGTTATTTTGTTTATTGATCTTTTGAAATTTGCTCGCGAAAGTTTTGATTTTTTATATGCAACCCGTAAATGCTATGGAATGTAGGACGTCATAGCCAAAAAATTATAATATACAAATATTGGCCATGACAATGAATCTTGTGACTTCTTCAAGGCAACCGTTCTAGATTTCCATCGAGTATCAGCCAGAATTATGAATATGATTATGTATTATGATGATTTCTTCCTTTCTTATTATGCGTGCTTCGGACGGTCAAAACCTTTTAAAATTGTAGGTTTATTTATTTTCTGTATAACTTTATTTACACAAAAATGAAAACTGTAGGTAGGAATCGACCAAGTCGGCATAGCCTCCAGAACCACCAACCACACACCAAAATTCCATATGTTATCTTACAAGTCTTTTCTACCGAAGAATAAGTAACCCGACGCATGTTTAACTTCGAAGCATTCCAGTTCTTGTTCAATAATGCGTGTTTATTTGTTGGCACGTGCGCAAGCGACCTCCGACGCAATACACATACGCACTTGCACTTCTAGGAATCGTATCGACGCACTGCTCTCTCCATTATGCATCCAATAACCGACACAATGATCTTTGATAGAAAGGTTTTGTTAGATTATAGGTATGTATTACTTACTAAAGGATGCCCGCTCATATTTTTTATTAGATCTTTTCTTTCCGACCCCGTGGGAGTTTCGGGCAATCCCTTCTTAGTTCACCCTTACGGTCCCTAAGGAAAATGCATGCCAAATTTCAGCTTCTTGCGGCTAATAGTGTCGGCTGTCCTTGTTTGTTAATCAGTCCGTAACGTAATGTAATAATTTTGGATACCTATATATGATATGGTCAAAATCATGAGGACACAAATGAATTAAGCGGGGAGCTTTACAAATATCCAAAAATATGAATACAAATTGCCCTTCGACTGACAAGGCTGATCGTAAAGAAAACCCAATTAACAATCAACTAAAATTTGAATCATATTATAGTCTCTCAGTTGATGTGAGACATTTTATACCAGGCGAACCCTAGCTGCTTTGCCGCCTTTGTAGTTTGAACTATAAAACGAACTAAGTATGTACCTAGTTATCTAACGAATCTACGAGCATTATCATATGAAAACAATCGGTTCCTCAAAGGGCAGAAGGGTCGTAATGAGGGGCACGCGGCGACCGCGATGTCCACACGTCGTGGGCAACGTGACTGCGGTTGTCACGGCATCTGTAAACGATACGCGGCCATCTTAACCGCGTGACGTCATAACTGCTAGGATGCTGCGGACACGTGTGTGTCCTGCGGGGAAGTACTACTGGAAGGAAATCGTTCACATTAGACTATTAGGACGAATATTACCATCATTGGGCCACCACCACAAGCTGTCCATGCAGTATGCACGATAGTTTAGCGAAAATCGATGATGGCACTTTGGCGAAAAACGGTGATGAATGACACTTTAGTCAAATCGGTTTTGCCTAACTTTAATAACCTAAGGTCTATTGGTAAGCGTCATTCAGACGACACGGGGATGGTCGATTGCCCCGTGACTCAAATCACGTCGACATTCGACATAAGGGAATAAACATTTAGTAGGAAGTGCTGTAAATATTTGATAGGCAGACAGGCCTTTGTACACAGTATTGGCATTCATTTTATCGCAATCTGTGAGGACATAATTATGTCTCCTGGGATATGCCATACATGGGTATGTGCCTTGGGAATAAGATTGATTTGTAATGAAGGTCAGTAAGTATGTGAACAATGGATAGAGTGATGTTCCAGTACATAGTAACTATGTCTTTTTTATTGGATTTGAAAGGGGACAAAACTGAAGTAAAGGAAAAATATTGCGTTGCAATCCCCGGCACGCATCACTGACTTTTCGGAGTTATATGACTGCCTCCGTGGTCCATTGGATAGCGTATGCGACTGCTGATCGGAGGTCCCGGGTTCGATTCCTGGGTCGGGCAAAAGTGTTACTGGGTTTTTCCGAATACTCAGTAGCAGCCCGGAGTCTGGTGATGTGCCCGGTAACGGCAATAGGCTCACCCCCGAATTTTTAGGTCCCACGTAATAACGTGGGACCTAAAAATTCATGGCGAAATGTGGCTGTAATACTTACACCTCTACGGGGATACAGGCGTGAGACTATGAATAAATAAAAAAAATGCGTATTAAATTGTTAATTATCGCTTGCCGCGTGCATCGGAGAGCACGTTATCAGTCGGTCCCGGCGGTCATGAAGATCTTTAACAGTCGTTATAGGGATAATACCTCAGAATAGTCGGAACTATGGAATATCACTATAAGTTTGGTCTGTGGCAAAGCTAATATTCGGTCAAATCCGGTAAGGCAACTAGGACAACGCTAGGACGATGATGAGGAGTCTTCATTAAGCATCACTATGAAGAATTATAATTATTGCAAGTCGGAAATTGCTCAAGCTTATGCAAAAGCCATTCAACCGATGCGTCGAAAGTCTCTTAAAATAGTTATACTGACACATATATTTTTTGCTCGTATATTTTATAGAATGCGTGCGCTTGTCGTAAACAATGTCCATGTGTTATATTTATATTGCGTATGCACTATGTTTGAAGAATGTAAAAGTGTAGTGAAACACTTCTATGGCGAGCGTCACGCTTGGTCGCTCACATCTCTCTAGTCATGCATCTTGTCGGATAAGCATGATCAGGCGTATCAATTAAATATTACAATCACATTTACATCCAGTCTTCAGCAATTAATAATTGTATTGTTATGCTCCATATTTGCCGTTTAGTGACGGATTTAGATTAGAAAGGTCACGAAAAGCATCGGCAGCGATATCGATATCTATGGCGCCTTCTACTCTGAGCAACATCGGCCGCGATGTAGTAGAGATCAAAATCGCTACCGCTGTCGCCTTCCGCCGCTGCTTCCTAAGTCAATGCAGGCAGAACGCTCTCGTTGAAGACTTTTTTCGTGACGCTTTTCGGTAGGTTACAGAAAGACTTGACGGAGTTTCTTATTATGCTCTTCAGCGAGCGCCACTTTTCGAGGCTGGTCCTTTAAGAAGCAGAGACGTGGATACTGACAGTGCGACTAGTCCACTACAGCTAGCTGTGGAGAAAACTACTTTTAGAGTTCCTGTGAAGGGTTGAGAATTTTCTGTAAGTAAGTTTTATAAATTTTCTAAATAACAAAACAAACCGTACAATAAACACAGACACGAATCGGCATTACAGGAACTGCAATTTAAAATAAACTACGGAACTTGAAACGAGCCGTGTAATTATTCAATAGATTTAAAGATCTCTCAATAAACTTTTTGTTTACTAACCAATTGATAATTGCAGTCATCGTTCGCAAGAACTGATGGCTATCTAACGAGGATATACATTTAAACACGATACAAACTGTAGCGTGGGTATCATTACAGGTATCAACAAAAAAATTGATACCTTTGTTTGAAATTAGGAAGCCACAAATATTTATCTGTTTGTGCGAGTTTAATTCTTATTGTTATATGATTAAGGTATAGTTTATTCATAACTAGCTGTTCCATGCGGTTGCACACGCGTTACTTTCTGTATCTCAGCGGTATCGCGATATTCATTTAACTTAGATGAGATATTTCGTTTTCCTGTAATTTGTGTGGGTTATACAGTTTTCGTTTGGAGTAGGAATTGGAGCCCATACATTTCAGTATAAAATATAGCCTCATAATATTAATTATCTACTTCCACAAACTTTTCTGTATTTTAGTGAAAGTCCCAACACAATTAGTTAGCTTAGGTCACTAACAAAGACGACATTTTAAAACAGATTGGTATCATGTAAATAACTATAAGTTACGTTTAAAATCACAGACAGACGCTTCTAATTTATTTATATGTATAATATCTCAGATTATTCTATAATTTTGTACCTATAATATATATTCAAATTTATGAGTCATTTACTGTCGAAACGTCCAAAACATGTTACAACCCGACAGTACTTAAATGTTTTGATAAACATCTCCTTTGTTTTAATTGCAGTTGAAAAACTTGAGCACTTTTTTATCTGTTGATTTGATTATGGCAACAATGCTTAGTTTTTTGGGTAGTCGTGTAAGACTAAAAGCCATTAGAAGTATTTTATATAAATTATCAGATCTTCGATGATCTGATATAAATAAAATATATAAGTAAAAATATTTCAGATGACGTAGTTATAGAGAATACTAGTGATGATAACAGCATACAAACGAACAAAGGGCACCAATTGGTTTTTCATTTGAAGAAAAAGGACAGTTTGTCCGAATATACCTAGTTGCTAACTAAGAATCCCTATCCGTCTTAGAATAAAATATGGCCAAAATATAATTTTATGTTTAGTTCTAACTTGTGGAAATTTAACTAAAACTGAACGAAAAATATTTACACATTATTGTAAAATTTCTGTCTCTAAAATTTGATGCAGCAAATATCGAAGTAAATAACAAGCGAACTCGATTTTATCTAAATCTATGACTATGTCTGTTATAATAAAATTATAATATAATATATACTCCTTGTTTTTATGCGGTCTTAGAAGGCCAATCAGTAGCGCAACTAATCGGCCTACTTTATGGACCTGCCTCACCAGTCCACCACTACACTAAACACTAATAAATCAAACAAACAAAACCAACCGCAACAAAGTAATAACAAGATTGGATGTGCCATTTAAATGTTTATTTCACTACGACCACTATCGCTTGTCCATCTGTAAAGGTTTGGCTACACGGCGGACGATAGGACGGTGATGCGACCGACAAAAGATCGGAAGACGTTTGTAATGTTCGTGCTAAATTTTCTTCTAAGAACCGATTCTGGTTAATACTTCTTTTCCTTGCGCATTTGGTAATTTTAATGAAATGTATTCTGCCGATTGAATGTTTAGCCGCCCAAGCCAGAGATGTTTTTATTATATAAGGTCGCTGCCTTCGCATTTTGTCTCTATTTCGGAAAATCTACCCCTGTTCACTACGTAGCTTCCATAGATATAGTACTTAATTATATTATATTATTTATATTTCTATGGTATTGGTATCCCTTATTTATATTTCTATGGTAGCTTCCTAGGTCTAGTTGAAACTCTATATATAGGCTACGAATTCAGGTGGGTCAGAACAAGGACAACCGATCTGGATGAGAATTTTAGCATGACATAAAAACTTTGCATCATGATATCAATCATGATCACTTGAAATTTATACTGTTAAGGTGGTTGTTTACGAGCGGCAAAAAATATGTGCACAATAGGAATAGTAATATCTGGCCACCAAATAAGAAGAATAAAATGTAATTTTACCTTTCTTCGGCGTGAGAAGTTGCAGTCCAAGCTAGCCTTCTATACATTATAATACCACAGATAATACTATCAAGGTCGCGGCAACACGTCGCGTCGTGGCGGTAACGTACGCTATGTGCGCACACCTTTATAGCTATGAAAGTGCACCAGACTCTAGCGTTCTTTTACTGTCTATATTTAGTTCTTGATACAAGTGTTAATTATGGCGCGTGATCGCTTAGACTGTTTCTACTTTCGTACAAGCTTCCTTAACAGACTTTTTGTTATGCTTCACTTGAAACGAACGGTTTCTAATAAGTGAGAGGATTGTATTGTTTGCTTACGTCAATGTGGCAGATAGTAATTTGGTTTAGGAAAATTGTGTTGTAATGACGAAATTATTATTTGATATTTCGTCTAAGGCAGTTGCACTATTTTAAATATTATGTATTTTTAATTATTAGTACGGCTTAAGTTTATTTCGGGATATGTTTTTGTGTGTTGTTAAATAGCGGTCTCGTAGACTCTTAAATAGATTATCCAAGGAGCTTTTAAAAATACTTAGGTACCTATATGAAAATTGTTCAAATCGACGATTGAGTCGAATCACTTGCAAACTCACACAGAGGGTCTCAGAGGTTCTAGTGCCAGTTCCGAGTCGTTTCTGGTTGGGCACAATTTTCATAATTTTTTTAATTGCGCCCCTTATGGTCTTGACCGATAATATACGCTCAAGGCGCTTTTAAAGGTGTTTGGCAAATTTTCCCGTTGAGAAACGATTTGCAACTCGACCAAACTCAGACTAGAACCCCGACCTCAGTTCTGTTGTTATAGTGTTTACTACTTTAAAGAAATATTTTTTGAACTACAGCTAGCGCCATCTATCATCGAATAGTTATTATTATTTAGTTAAGGTATGTAAAAGCGCAATCTAGCGACGAATAGTCAAGCTACAGCTTCGTCTTACTTCAGTAGATTTAGTTACAAAATCACAGGTGGCACTTTCTGGTTAAAATAATGGTAGAATATAATAGAATAGATATTTTTATTTGCATAAATGTGGTAAATACAGTAGATGGTTTACAATAATACTTAAGCACTAGACACATTCAGCCATACTTATTAACATAGCATGCAAATATTTGAAATAAAAATAGGTACAATTCATATTGCGACTAAAAATAATAATAATGTAATTATTATTATTTTTAATAACTTGGGTAATGTTAGTAAGAAGTTCAGTCTTATTGTTACTTTATTGTTTTTGTATTATTAGCTCCATTGAGTCAATGCCCTGAGGGTCTAGTACGAGTTGCACTCGATCGTCACGGTGGACGATAGCCTAGTCGACGGGAACAATTTCCATACAATTTCTAAATGCGCCCCCTAGCGATCTCTATCGATCGCACTCTCCGTTAGGGGCGCTTTTACAAAATGTATGGAAATTGTTCCCGTCGACTAGGCTATCGTCCACCGTGACGATCGAGTGCAAACCCATACTAGAGACCCTCTGTTGATTTTCATCTGAGCAAAAAAAAATTGAGCAACCCTTTTGATTCAATTTATTGACCTAATTAGAAGATATTTTACGTAGTATTTACCAGAAGTCTAATTTATATCATCACCAAACATAATTTTATTAATTTATCTGCTAGTATCAATTTTCAAATTTCAAGGACAAGTCACACACGCACGCAAACACACAAATAGTTACTGAAATTTTATACAAAAGCTATTTTATTCGAATTATGTATTATATTACAAATCAAGTAAATACATTGTCATTGCTTTTCATAAAAATAACAAAGCACACTAAATTAATTTTACATGGTCTTCAAACGGTATTGTATGTAATAAGTAATTTAACTTTGTTTACTACGAGCTGCGGTGTCCGAGTGGTTAAGGAGATGGACTTGAAATCCATTGGGTTCTACCCGCACAGGTTCGAATCCTGTCCGCAGCGGCTTTTTTGTTTTGCTACGTCACAAGTTTACAATATTAGTAAATTAAAATAAAGGTGTGTAATAATTACACATAAATGCAAATATAACGTAAATTCCTTATTTAAATTAAATTCCTTATTATTAATAAATATTATTAGCACAAAATGTTCAAATGTTTTTAAAATGAACACCAAATTATTTACAAAAATATTCCTTCGAGCCGGATTTGAACCAGCGACCTATGGATGTCAATGCTTTTTTTTCCTCTACAGTCCACCGCTCTACCAACTGAGCTATCGAAGGTTGAGAATAAGACGCGAAATTACAGTAGATAATCTGATGATCTGTATAAAGCTACACATACGAATGTGTTTTTGGCCTTCAAGTAAAAACAGAAGTCATTTCACTCGAACACGTTACTTTTACAGTGGATAGCAAAGAACACTTTAGAAGTTTCATACAGTTTATATTTTAAGTACATACCTATATCGAAATGAGCTTAATCTTTTGGTTAAGGCTTTTGCTCATTTCGATATAGGTAGGTTCTAGAGATTGCAAACCGGACCCGGGCCTTGTGCTCTTTAATTCCTTTAAAGCACCCACCGGGCCCGGCCATTTTTAGCGGGCCCGGTCACCGGACCCAGTAAGAAGCTTACAATGACTTAGAACAGACTTTAAAAAAAGAGATGAGTCAGTATGAAGCTGAAGGCAAGAAAGGTCACTATTTAACTCTTATTCTCTTGAATCTCTAGTAGTAGTAACTTTAAAAGTGCGGTGTCTGTCCGCAAACCATGCACTGTGGAAAGCTAGCTTATTTATGCTTCAAAGCGCTATATACCTATGTATAGCGCAAATTACCTCATTGCGCTTATTTAGTAATGTACCGGTGTTCGACTACGCGAGGTTATGTGATTTTTGCGGACGTCTCACCGTTTAACTGCGCAAAGTGTCATGGGTTCGATCACCACATGAGACAAAACTTTTTGTGATCCACATAATGTTCTTTCGAGTCTGGTTGTAGGTAGGTACACAGGAATCACATTATTTATTGGTAGGTACCTACCTTACAAAAATCCGTTCGGTGGTTTCGAATTGATCGCGTTATATACAGACAGACAGGACGGAAATAGCACTACGTCCATATCGATAGATACATACATATTCTAAAATATTCCTTATGCATTTTAGCCTAGCCGTCAAACTTACTCTTTAGTCTTTTTACTATCAAGATTTTACTAAAACCCTACATCAGAAACATATAAATAACTATTTTAAATAACGGTCAGTAGAAATTATACCTATGTAATAATTGTCATCAGTTTAATACTATCAGATAACACACATACACAATTACACAATATCCATGTTGCCATAAACTCTGGCATTGCCGACGTATATTTATGGCAGATATTTTATCGCATTGGCGTTCGCAATACCTAACCGGAGTTATTTATATCGCTTCCTCTTGGCACGACTATGCAGAGATCAGCATGAACTGTTTTACATATATTTACACATTTGTAGTTTATTGGAACGTATGAATTATGAATAACTGATACGCATTATTAGTTTGTATCTATGCAGACATAGCAATGTTGAGGACGTTGATGTTGCTATTCGATTTTTCGCAGGCGTTGTTAATTATTTGAAATGTTATAGCTGGGGTTGTGAAGTTATCGACTGGTTTTGATAAAAATAACTTAAAGAGAGTATTCGCTGGGTGTATTAAATAATCTATAGCTGCGCTCTTAGTGGCCAAAAGTAGAAATAATGTAGGTAGGATCAGGGCCGAGCCGACCCAATCCAGCGCCTGTGTGCGTAATGTATGAAGCGCCTGTGTGCGAAATGTATCAAGGGCCTTTTTGTCGTCCTTTTTCGAAAATAATTTTAATAATTAACGCATATCCTGGCCCGCAGCGCCCCTAAAGTCCTGGCGCTTGTGTGGACGGCTCGGCCCTGGGTAGGATCAGTAGCGGATCTAGAATTTGCAGGACCGCTAAGAAGCATGCGCATGACCTCTAACGGTCGAGCGCATGCACATACCTATAAAGACTCTATAATAAGAATGAACCTTTTCAATTCATCAGAGAGCAATGATGTCGAAGAAGCTAGTCAGGAAAAGAAAGTGAGGAGGTTTCACCATCCGATGCTGAACTTACTTAGCACTCTTAGCAGCATGAGTTGGATGTAACTATATAGCGCAATACACACTGAGCCCGCCGGGCCGCCGACAAAGCCCGGCGACACAACCCGGCGGCCTGTATGAAAAGAATCATGTCGGCAACATCGCAACATGCGCCCGCGCGTGTTGCCCGCCGACATGTTGGCGGCTTGGGTACGCCTGCGCTCAGTTGCCCGGCACCGCTCGACCTGTAGTGACGTGCTTGTATTTTTTTTTTTGACATGGAGTGGGACGACGAAAAATGTCTTACATTAATTAATCCTACTAATATTATAAATGTGAAAGTTTGTGAAGATGGATGGATGGATGGATGGATGGATGGATGTTTGTTACTCTTTCACGCAAAAACTACTGAACGGATTTGGATGAAACTTTACAGTAATATAGTTTATACATCAGAATAACATATAGGCTACAACTTATTACAAAAATATATAATGTTGCCATACTATAAGGAAAAGTATCAACTAAGTCGGCGAAAATCCTGTATTATCTTTATTTGTTTGCTTGGGTCAAATTTAGTAATTGGAATTTTACCCCCTTCCTGATGATTGATCTGATATTTGGTATACACTCATATTGTCATCGAGATTAAAAGATAATATTTAAATGATTGTAAATCCAAGATGGCCACCGATACAAAATGGCGAATCACATATTACTTCACAACAACCTCAATATGGGTATCAAATGAAAGGGTTTGATTGGTAGAATGGAGCACACTATGAAAAATCTAAGATGGCCGCTGACACAAAATGGCGTCTTATTTATTTGCCACAAATACCTCGATATGGGTACCAAATGAAAGGGCTTGATTCGTAGAATAGAGCTCACTATGAAAAATCCAAGATGGCTGTCGCAGCAAAATGGCTGATTACATATTTTGAATATTTTCCACAAATAACTCAATATGGGTAACAAATGAAAGAGTTTGATTGGTAGAATGCAGCTCACTATGAAAAATCCAAGATGGCCGCTGCCACAAAATGGCGAATTACTTATTTTCCACAAATACCTCAATATGGGTATCGAATGAAAGGGCTTGATTGGTAGAATAGGGCTCACTATGAAAAATCCAAGATGGCTGCCGCCACAAACTGGCGGATTACATATTTCCACAAATACCTCAATATGGGTATCTAATGAAAGGGTTTGATTGGTAGAATGGAGTTCACTATGAAAAATCTAAGATGGCCGCCGCCACAAAAAGGTGAATTACTAATTTGCCACAAATACCTCAATATGGGTATCAAATGAAAGAGCTTGATTCGTAGAATAGAGCTCACTATGAAAAATCCAAGATGGCTGTCGCCGCAAAATGGCGGATTACATTTTTTCCACAAATAACTCAATATGGGTATCGAATGAAAGGGTTTGATAGGTAGAATGGAGCTCACTATGAAAAATCCAAGATGGCCGCTGCCACAAAATGGCGAATTACTTATTTTCCACAAATACCTCAATATGGGTATCAAATGAAAGGGCTTGATTCGTAGAATAGAGCTCACTATGAAAAATCCAAGATGGCTGTCGCCGCAAAATGGCGGATTACATATTTTTCACAAATAACTCAATATGGGTATCGAATGAAAGGACTTGATTGGTAGAATAGGGCTCACTATATAAAATCCAAGATGGCTGCCGCCACAAACTGGCGGATTACATATTTCCACATATACCTCAATATGGGTATCTAATGAAAGGGTTTGATTGGTAGAATGGAGCTCACTATGAAAAATCCAAGATGGCCGCCACCACAAAAAGGTGAATTACTTATTTTCCACAAATACCTCAATACGGGTATTTAATTAAAGGGCTTGATTCGTAGAATAGAGCTCACTATGAAAAATCCAAGATGGCTGTCGCCGCAAAATGGCGTATTACATTTTTCCACAAATAACTCAATATGAGTATCGAATGAAAGGGCATGATTGGTAGAATAGGGCTCACTATGAAAAATCTAAGATGGCTGTCGCCATAAAATGGCGGATGACATATTTTCCACAAATACCCCAATATGGGTATCAAATGAAAGGGCTTGATTGGCAGAATAGAGCTTACGATATAATTGACCTAAGCGCAGCGTTATTAAAAGCGCGAGAGTATGAGTTGGTGCGCTGAAGCGCAGTGGGGAGGAGGGGCGGTCTGATTTTGTACTTTCTGGTAATGCTTTCAGTTTTAATTTTTGCTGCAATTCTATTCAGTAGATATATAAGCTCTTCAATAACTTTAATAATATACACTACATACTAATCTTTACCTGAAGTTTGACGACTATAAAAACAAAAGTAATTTTAAGTACTTATTATCTGTTTATAATATATGTATGCTACACGGCTAATGTGCAGATCCGTTTGTAATGAAATTTGATATGGATAGTCTGAAACCTGGGGAAGTACAAAGGCTACTCTTTATTAAAATTTCATGCGGGCGAAGCCGCGGGCGAAAGCTAGTCTTAAATAATCTTAATCACTGACTGCCAAATAAATTTCTCATCTCAAGCCGCTGACATGCCGCCGACCAAATTTTCCGACTTGTATTAAGTGAAGCCGCCAACTAGACCGCCGACAAAAAGTTGCCGACATAATGTCGGCGGCCCGGCGGGCTCAATGTGTATTGCGCTTAACATTGTATTCTAGTTTGCTCGTCACCATCATCATTATCATACATATGTATGTACATACATACATAGTCTCACGCCTATATCCCCGAAGAGGTAGGCAGAGGTATATTGCTACACCCACTTTTCACCAGATTTATTTTAGTCCCACGTAATAGAGGGCGAGCTTATTGCCGTACCGGGCACATTATCAGACTCCGTGCTGCTACTGAGAATTTCCTAACGGAAAAACCCAATAGCACTTTGCCCGACCCGGGAATCGAACCGGAAACCTCCCAATCCCACGCGCACATTTATGCCGCGAGACCAACGAGGCAGATCATCATTATTGCCCTAGCGTTATCCCAATTTTATTGCATTCGAAGACTTTCCGCCTATGAGCCCGGGTGCCACGCACTAGTCTTACCATCTAACCTGATTTGACAGAATACTAGCGCCTCCACAAAGCAACTACTATCAGTTCTCCGTTTCTCTTCCAGTCGCATCATCGCATGTGCAAAATTTCCAAATAATATACCTAATGACTGCTATCAACATACCTACAGGTGTAAATTGTTTTCCTTTATATTATAACTAGCGAACCGCCCCGGCTTCACACGGGTGCAGTGCTTATTAGGCATGTTTTTTTTTTTTTCACATTCACACAACACCATCTAGTCCCAAACTAAGCAGAAGCTTGTACTATGGGTACTAGATAATGGATAAACATACATATATACTTTTTTTTCAAATTATTAATTTTGTCTCTATGCGGAATTCCCAATTCTGCGAATACCGAGATCATATACCTACAGGCTACGATATTGGAAGCCCTAACTAACTCTTTAAACAGGGAAAGATCTTGCCAAAATCCAACTGAGTTGAAGTCTCTGAATATTTGAGAGCTAATTCAGTTCCATTTTTTGAACGACATATTATTTTAAAGTGTGCTGGACACTGAGAAAGTCGAAATTTCGGTAGGTATAGACTCTTTACACACTGTCTACTCCCGTTTCAATTTCTAATAGAATAATGTCGAATACTACTTTAACATCTTGGGAAACAAAATAAGTTATATCTAGCATTCTTTATACGTTTTCACAAAAGATTTCGTCGTGATGCTTTTCTTTTTAAAACCACATTAGCTCAGATTATAGAACACTTGTTCTATAATCTGAGCACATTAGTTCTTAAGGCCTGACTTGATTTTGAAATTTTTCTTAGGTATATACGTGCAGCTCTTACAATATGTTTTTGCATTTATTTTACTCTTGTTTGTTTATCGTGTGAGCGTGTGGCCAACTCTGGTGTCGGAGTTTTCAGACCGCCCGAAGGCCTCCGACATGGCCTAACGATCCTTATCCTTGGACAAGAACCGGGACCGACAGCTTTACGTGCCCTCCGAAGCACGGTAGCGCTCAGATGTAAATGCCACACACGGTCACCCATCCAAGTGGTAACCTGTGCAAGCGTTGCTTAACTTTGCCGATCTGTTACGAACGGCAAGCCAAGTCTCGCTACGAGCGCTACAATTTTAAATATATTTTAATACAATTTTACTCTTATCTCAAATTATATGAATCCGAATTGTTTCGATAAGGATGTTTTCAAATTAATTTGCCCAATGTAGCATATTAATAGCTTCAAATTAAGATTTTCCTGCATTTCGCGGTTACAGAGCAATTTTCAGTTTGTGCCAGAGATTTTATAAAATACTAGTCTCATCTTAATAGCGTTTTCGGCATCAGCCAGCCATTCCCTAGGGCGCTTGTACACGCTACGAAAATCCACCGTATCTGCTTCAGATGAGACCGAGTCATCACACGTAGACGCAAGAATGATTTCGGATCTCATTGGTAGGTACTGTTAGGAGGCCGAGTCCGTTTGTCTTTTTAAAAAAAACTCGCAAGTAAAAAACCCAATTTTTATTTTCATTTCACAATGTCACACCGGAAAAATGGAATAGTCAATGGTTCCTAAACCGTACCGTGCACTGTCGCGTCCCAGATCTAACTGATTGAATAAATTATATAATGAAGTAAATCGAATAATGCTTATTGTACAATTTACGGTAAAGGAAAATTACGACGGAATAGTTATTACTGACTAGGCTTTAATTACATATTTATAATGCTACTGCTACACCTGCGTTAGCGTTAACGTTAGTGACAATGGCCAATAACGCGTTTGTTAACGCGTTAAAAAATTCGCATTGGAAATTAGTATTTTAACGTGTTAAAACGTTGGCCACATCTACGTAGCGCCTAAATTAACGCGCTAATTGACGCGTTAAGACGCAGGTGTAGCAGTTGTATGAGGGATATAACAGTACGAACATTGTCGACGTTCACGCGTGTGAACAATATATTTTTCACCACAGCAGCTCAAACATGCCGCTTTTGCTGCGAGACAACAGTGAACAAAACGCGATTTTGATTCGAGCGTGAGGCAAAGTAGCTTTTTAATTTTTCAATCTTCAGTGCCACGAATTGACATTGTTCAGCCACAAATTTGAAACATTCGAATTTTACTGTGCTCTGTCTCTTTCACATGCATATAAAAAGTGAGTGAAAAAACAAACCCCCTTCGAATTCGAAATTCGATTTTGGAATTCGACCTCAAAGAAAACACCTACTGCAACGCAAAAAAAAAGATATTTGTAATAAAGAAATTACTTTTTTTTATATGTTATTGTTTACATGTTTAATTTATTATTGGATTTTGGTATAAAATTGGTATTTAACCAATACATTTTTATTTAGAATTACAACAATGATAGATTTGAAAAATAAACATCAGGGACGCGGACGCGGTATTAAAACGCGATTTAAAAAAATAGCGGGAATAAAAATTTCGCTGATGCTGATACCTACAGTAGGTATAGCGTAACGTGTTAAATATTATATTAATATATAAAATAATCTAAAAAGATGAGTGAAACTAGCGGTGATGACTGTACTTTAACACCAGAAGAGTTAAATCAACAAGTGATTATGCAGAATTCAATCTATTCCTGTTCATTTCTATGTCTCCTAAGTAATATGTGTTCTCACTGCTGAGGTGAAAAGTAATGTGTGCTACACGAGAGCAAAGTTTTTTATATCTCGTGCTGTTGAGTCCCTCACCACGCTCAGGATTCTAACTTTGATTCACTCGCTACGCTCGTGAATCAATCATAGAATCCTTCGCTTGCTCGGGACTCAAAATCAGCACTCGAAACAAAAAACAACTTTGCTCTCTTGTTGCACAAATAACTATTTCTTTTTCAGCGCTGATGTAGTGTACACGGGTGGAATGTTTGTAGAGACGACACGGGCAGAGGCCTACTGTGTGACTTTTCTTAGCGTGTACAAGCGCTTTCAGGTCATCGGTCTATCTGACCAGAGGGCGTCCAACAACGCTCACTAACAACATGCTTACTCCACCGACCATCGATACTGAGAAAAATATGGCCAGCCTTCGGCCAATTCAGTTTGCTACACCCAGTGTCATAACATACCTCGTATACGCTTGATGCGAGCTCGGTATAACGGCGCCCGAAGAATTTTATAGCGCCAAGGAATTTTATATGTGATAATTAAGCCATTATAGTACCGTTCCAGGGTCTGCGCCCTCTACCTGGGCATCGCTAGCACAACCTTAGTTACGGCACCGACTACGACTCTGAACATTATCAGCTACTTTGGTCTTCATAATCTCGTCCCAGTTATTTTGTCCCTTAGCGGAGATCCCTAGCATTGACTCTCTGAGTGAAACATTGTCAGTGAGGTAGTACAACGCAAAATATGTTCCTACCGATAGCATCCCCGGGTGAGGGTAGGTTTTAAAAAGGTAAACAATAAAAAAACAGTTGTCACGGCGATACTCTTATGCGCTTTGCAGCGGCTTGAATCCTAAGATCAGTGAACCTATCAACGGATAGATCAATACAATCTATTTCCGCGAGTTCTCGCCGGTTCAAGTGCATTGGCCGCGGATACACAAATATGCAAATAAACTAACTGAAATAGATCTGCTATGAATAGTTTCATCAGAGATTCATGCGCCTTAAATAGGCTTGTTGTTTCGCGAACTCTACGACCTTTAATTGAATAAATATCGTGATTTTATTCTTGGAGATAAATAAGGGTAAGTAATTTGATAATAATAAATAAGTATATCGCTTGTGTTCAAGGTCGAAACCAAAATTACGTGGTCATCCTCCAGCTCTCGGGGCTAGAAAGGGCGCGTGTGACACTAACGTATACCTATAACAGGTGTTCGGGGCCTATTCACTGCAACTACCGCGGTGTCTGTCATGGTCCCTGTAACGGCGTAACCAAGTGAGTCGTAGTTAGCATACTTTGCCGTCAGCTACCGGGATCGGTCCAACTGCTGGCGGACCTCATAATTTTCTTTACGCTTTTTAGGAGGCTCACGAGGACACGCCGCCAACTTCACGGCCTAGCACTGATTGGACGGCGGCTTGCGCCTTGGCTCGCCGTCCACAGGATATTTTCTCTATGGTGCCCGGAGATAGTCGCGCGCAGGGGATTCTGAAAAGGTTTGTAGCCGTAGGCTCTACCTAAACTCATCGCATCGCAACAACAATGACATCGCAGAAAAAGGTAAAATAAAATGGAACATTATGGAATAGCATTAAATTTAATACTTCTAATACAATCATGATAATACACGTGTTTACAAGTAAAATGTCACAGCAAAGTTCAACTGTGTGTTGTGATGAGTCATAGGTCGCACCGGCACTCGAATACGGCATAAATAAATATGTACGAGTATGTACACTGTAAGTACACCCACAACACAAGTCCTTTGTATTCTGTATAAAGAGATAAGTTTATAGTAACGTTTAACTTGGATGACAACCGAAAGGAAACCAAGATGATACACCTTTACCTAAGTTCATTTTCAGAAGAATCAATAACGGTAAAGGAAAAAGTATTCCTTGGCTAAAAAATTGTGGTTTGTGTAGTGTTGGATTAAGAATACAAAATATCACTACCCCATTATATTCAGGGGGCCCAATTCGCCCAAATAAATATAGTTTCGATATAATGTCAGTGTCATACTTACGTCACAAAAAGCGTATTGTTCTAAATTATCTGATAATGGAACGAAGTTGTAACGAGATCATAAATTGAAACAAGTGTCAAAATATGTGTCAACGACGAACTGTTTATTTCAAATTATAAGATAATGACATTAGGTTATCAGAATACCGCTTCTGAGTCCATTCAAAATATATAATATCAATGTCATATCTATAAAAATAGGAGAACTGGCCCCAGGGGCTGCGGTTAGCGGCGCCTGAGGAAAATACACGAAGAAAATGGTAACCTTTGCATAGAGACGCATAACTTGACATCAAACCCTATACCAAACCCGTCCGGCTAACGTGATATAGTAAGCCACATCCTCCTGTTGTCTCACAGCACTGAGAAGAAAACTAGGTAAGGCCTAAGGCAGCAGTGTACTGCGCAAGAGGAAAATAATAGAGTTGCGCAAAAGGGTATATTGGATATCGAATTAGATGCAGGAAAACCTTCTTATTCGGCAGTTTTGAGTACGTCCATCGCGATTGATAAGTTTATTTTGGGGACTTTATTTTATAATAATTATGTATAGATAAGTACAGTTTCGCTGCTAACATTTGATCATAAATTAGAGTCTTAAGTAAGAAGTTTGCACAAGCAGTAAGACATTATCCTAACAAACGAACAAAACTCTCGTAGAAAATTAATGTGAGACAGTTTATTATTTTTATACTAATTGTTAAATATTGCTTGGAAGAACCAAATGTAGTTGGTCTCTTCTGCCGAACATTACAAGGGACAATGAGGATATTTGTTACTATTTGAACTTTGTTACTTCTAGTATTCCCAGTGTTATATAGAAAGTACCTACTTGAACTCAGGCGATTGTGGCAATGACTAGAAAGGTATCTAGTTTCTTGATCTGAATCAAACTGATAGAACTCTCATCTTTACATTATATGTCAAGAGTTGAGTTTAACTCAACTAGAAATAAAATTTAGCAGAAATTAATTCATTATTTAGGCCCAAGCTTGTTTGTAAACGCATCAATAGCGAAGAAAGTATACTTTTCTGCTTTCTGTACCTACAGCTTACGCATGATCACTCCTGGGCACAAGCCTCTTCTCACTATGAGAAAGGTAATGCCACAATCAACCAAGCTAGCCATTGGGGGTAGGCAAACTTCACATGTCTCTCGAGAACAATATGGAGAACTATCAGAAGTGCAGATTTACGACAATGTCCTTCACCGTTTAACAAGATAATTAACCATTTAAAGTGCACATTACTTCTGAAGTCAGTGCTGTGTGCAAGTTACAGTGGCCGTCCGTCCGTAAAGCAAGCAGCAAGGGAAAGCAGCTAAAGACGTAGCTTATCAGACCTGCACTGCCTCTGCCATAACCCCAAATTTTCAGTTGTGTGTACCTACGATGATATTATACATACCTATGTCTGGCTTGTCTTTTTATATAAACTGATATACGAAACTTTAAAGAACAATTTGTTCGTGTAATAAAGTTACAAAACGTTTCGCGAATGTGGGTATAAGTTACCGTCAGTAAGCCGTGACAGACCGGCGCGCGGCGCGTCCAAGGCTGGAGGAACGAATGTGTTGGACCACTGCCATGTGCCATTAGTTCCTGTTTACGTTGCGACTTTCATACCACTGCGACTGCTGAATTCTAATTAAGATGGAGCTCTTTTGACCAATTTTGAGTCTTCATAGTCCAGTCAAGTTAGACTTAAAAAGGGGGTCGTGCTTGCAAAAGGTCGGACAATCACGAATTTTTTATATGTTATTAAGACCTACACTATATATTCACTATTCATTTTTATCTTGCATTATGCTCTCGAGGGGGTCACGTATATAATGCGTCCCATCTCATGAAATGTGTTATCACCATCCAGCGTGTTGACGTTCACATCCGCACTGTCATATACAAATTGGATGAAAACTCCTTTTTCTATTGGTGGTGGGCATTCATCTCGCAAGATCGCTGAAGTTTCAAGCTGCCAACTGCATCCAAAATCGTTTGGGATGCAAACAAAAAAGGGCTGTACCTAAACCACAAAGGTATTTTCAAATATGTAAATCATTACGAAAAATCCTTGCGTAACTGGTTGACAGGCAACGCACAGCCGAAACTATTGGGTACAAGAAGCAGAAACAGCATGCATGTTCCTTGAGGAGTGCTGTAAAGAGAGGGATTTTTAAATTCACCCTTTGAGGGGAAAATGTCCCAAACGGACGGAGCCGTGGACGAAGTCAAAATATATAAAAATAAATACATACATACATACATAGACTCACGACCGTTTCCCGGAGGGGTAGGCAGAGACTACAGAACGCCATTTGCAACGATCCTGACATATCTATCTTGCTTCATTCACTCCCATCAGATTCCTCATGCATGCTCTTCTGTTAGGGTACTTCTAACCTGTTCTGTTTTTAAGATGTCTCCAATCCAAAATAAATAAATAAAGATAAATATGCAACAACCGATAAATTCAAATATACATAATATATAAATTAGACTTCTTCTAAATAATGCCGATAGCTATTGTTTAACATCCCAGTTATAAACAGTGTTCAGTGGAATTAACCACAAAGTGTCACATTTCTGAGGAGTCAATTTTATTATAGATCTAATGGGACAAACAAATACGATTCCATATTGGTATCTGTTTACTGAAATGATTTTGTTGTGAAAGAGTGGAAACCGCGTCTTCGCAAACGTAGCCTTTTGCCTAGGTGGGTTTCGAATGTCGATTACTGTCGCTTTATCTCTGCAAGGTGTCTGGCAGCTGCTGGACGCGAAGATGCGAAAATCGAGATCAGTGGGATTCCATTGATCTCAATTTTCAGCTCGATAAGGGGCACTTCAATAGAGTGGCCTACTTATATGTAACAATAGATTACAGCAGTCTGATGATGATAATGATGACGATTTGGTGGCGTTCACGTCGTATGCTAAATAGAAAAACTGGTGTCCGATCATTTGACAAAAACAAATGAAAAGTTTTCATTTGACAAATAACATTTGACAAAATTATACTTGATAAATTTATTATTTTACAAACTATTGTTTAATAAACTACTCATTAGACAATATATTTACTATAAAAAAGTTATTATGCTAAAACATTAATTGACAAATTGATTATTTTTTTAAACATGTTATTTGGCAAAACAACGTAAAGCATAAATAACATTTGACAAAATGCCTTGCTTGGTAAATATTTTACTAACCAAAATCTACGATAAATCAACAATCTTTGTGTAGGGTCAACTGAAACAATGGTTGGTTAGGTTAGGTTAGAACTGCGACCACAACGACCAGAACCGAATAGGGTAGTTTCCAGGGTCAAAATAATTACATTTTATTTAGTCCGTATTTTAGATTATAAAAAAATATTGGACACGTATTTTTTATTTTTTCGATTAAATAAAAAATAACAAAGATATAGCCCATTAAAGTTACGTGTGAAGTCATCTAGTGCGAAAAAATGCAGCACGGCGTGACGTTATACGTAACTTTAATGAGCTATATCTTGGTCATTTTTGGTTTAATTTACAAATAAAAAAATACGTATCGCTTATTTTTGAATAATCTAAAGGACGGACTTATAATTTTTTTTTGTCAACTAGCCTATTCAACTTATTTCGCTTAATTCAGGCAGTGTGTATTTTTTTTCAAAAGACTTAAGTTTCTATGGAATTAGTATTAATACAAAATTATTACTTGCCTATAAATAATCTGTCCAAGATGAAAATTGCAACCAAGCAATTAAATATTTTCAAAATTTCGCGTAAGTATTGGTTAGAAATCAGTTATTTTTAAAAACTAATAATTTATCTTCTAACTTTTTGTACAATCACCAATTTGGCAAACGAATTATTTAGTCAAATGATTATTTTTAAAATAATTATTTAACATTTAAATTATTTTCTAAGTAACACATTTGCGAAACCTGTATTATGTCAAATGATTGTTTTTAAAGTAATATGGTTGCGAAATGAAAGTTTGTCAAATGATTAGTTTTTCAAACGTTGTTTGTAAAATGATCTTTTGTCATATGTTTTTTGTCAAACAATAGTAAACCAGTCTCACGCCTATAACCCCGAAGAGGTAGGCAGAGGGGTATTTCTACACCCACTTTTCGCCAGATATACTTTAGTCCCACGTAATAAGGGGCGAGCCTATTGCCGTACCGGGCACATTTCAAGACTCCGTGCTGCTACTGAGAATTTCGAGACAGAAAAACCCAATCAATAACACTGCCTGACCCAGGAATCGAACCCAGGACCTCCCGATCCCACGCGCACATTTATGCCGACAGACCAACAAGGCAGTCGTATAAGGTTTGATATCGAGTTTTCCGTCTCTACGCAAAGATGGTATTTGCGACACCCACGGGAAGATAGGGGGTGGTGACACTTGTATTCTATGCCGTCAACCACACGGCTAATAATAATAATAATTATTAGAGAGGCTTATATCCAGTAGTGACTATGACAAGCTGATGATGAAGATGATATGGATGCCTATATTCTAGGAACCGTAAGCTACTAACGCTCTCACCCAATAAACTAGTAGAAACGTTGAAATGAATCTCAAATGAAACTAAGTCTTTGTACCAAATAAATAAATCGTCTAAAGCTTTTCGTTACCCAATAAATGAGTGTTGCCAACCCTTGTGTTCAAATGACGTTCGATAAAAAAGTTGATCCCTCTTATTTTTATGGCAATGGCAAAACGCTGAATGGAAATTAAAAACCGAATATTTAAATCGAAAACGCTTATTCCAATTTCGAATGCAAATCACCGTAATTTTTTTCAGTCGCGCACGCTCTGACTGCGGATGGCTACAAAACGGTTTCCACGCGGACGGTCTCGTCTGAACATTTGGAACATTGACGTCATCAGGAGAGCACAGCCGCCGGAGCCTCGATACTATTGTCAAACACATATTTAATTACCATCGTGTGCAGTGCGGCACACGCAATAGTCTGCTAAGAATGGGACAACACCCGATTTCCACATGATGGAAAACCAACCTTAAAACTGGAGCGTTTGGGTTTAAATTCTTTTGACTTTGTGAAGGTGGTTGAAGCATTATGAGCAGGTTAGTAAGGGTGAATTTCGGCCGATCCTGCGTTGTACTACGCCTGCGCAAAAAACAGTTGGCGAGCGCGTATCTCAGTCAAATTAAGGCGGCGCGCCGGCTTGCGCGCTAGCCTGCCGCTCGCCCCCAGGCCCTTAGCGCTCGACAAATGTCCTTTTCATCAATAAAAATAATGTCCCGTAGTGTTTAAACCGTGTGTGTTGTCTTAACCCGTCAATTCAGCCGCTGTAGTGTGTGCGAACGTTAGAGTTAGCTGCCCGTAGTGTCTTCCTTTAGTATACAGACGTGATTGACTGTTTAAAGTGTCGTTGTTTTGATGAGGTGAGTTCTTACCCGGCTTAAGGTCGCAGGTTGCCCTTGGTAATGCCAAGTACACACGTATGTACATGCCCACATATTGTGGCGAAATGTTCGCGTGACTGACCTGTATGGTGAAATCATTCAGAAAATTACTGGCATATTCTGCCGTCGGTTTTTTTTCATTAACCTGCAGTGATTGCGTGCGATAATCGTTGGGGTTTATAACACAAAATTATAGTATAATATGGCTTTTATACTATTGTTTGGTTGCTGAAGGGGTTATGGATATTTTGCAGTGTAGTACCAAAATGAATTTATGAGTCATATAAATCAGTTTGCCAATCAAACGCTTGTTAACACACAATTAAACGTGATTGTGAGCTTGTTTTGCAATGTTATGATATCATCTCAGTTTAATGTAAATTGTCACAAAGGACGACGCACGTCGATTCACATACAAGACCAAACTGAGTCCTCTGTTGTGATACGTATGATATAATAAATAGGAGTTCCTTGTATTTTACTACGGCACCCTAAAACCACGTAGTGCAAGCATTTGGTCAAAACAGCAGTATGACTTCAGAAACTGCTAGTCCTTTTAGTCCTCTTATTGGCGCTAAGTTTTCTCCGATCTTGGTCTGGCAACACTTTTATAAATTGCAAAGAATATTGGAAGAATTGGACAAAGTAGATATAACATAATAAAACACGCAGATTATGGAATTGAATGAATTCATCTCATGATAACGTTATTGTATATCAAAAGCACTTCTGTCTCTTTACAGTACATTAACCATTGTACTAAATTAAAGTCCGCCATTGTTGCAAACTTAGTATTATTCGGTTCTATGAATCGCTAAGTCAAAGGAGTTTAAACTCAGTGACTGGAAATAAAGCCAAGACCACGAGATGTCTTCTACAAGTCTGGAGAAGGGATCGATTTAGGTATAAAGTTTTCACCGGGATGAGCTTTATAACGATGAAGTAACTCGTTGCTCGTTGAATCTCTCAAAGGGATTCACTTTGAAATTATTAAGAAACTACATTTCTTAGCTGATTACTTAGACAAAGGCTTTGATACAGAATTAAATTATACATAAAGAATGTTTCATTGTTTACAATGATACAACTATAATGAATCGTAAAATATAAATGAATATGAACCCATTTTATACAGTTAACCGGTAGTACCCTACCTGCAATTAATGGACGCATACCAATTACATACAAATTTTCGGTTGTGACAAAAATGTTATACTTATGCGCTGCGTAGCTTTACTGTCTTGCCAACCAAAACTGACGGAACGGCCGAATATTTCATTATATCGTGGGAGCGAAAACGCTAATGATAATGAATTATAACAAAAACTTCCTCTTGAATCATTTATCTATCAAAAAAAACACCGCATTAAAATCCGTTGCGTAGTTTTAAAGATTTAAGCATACATAGGGACAGACAGACAAAAGACAGACTTTGTTTTATACTATGTAGTGATGTTGCAATATTTATTTATTTTGCTGTTGAGAATCAATAGACACATGGTATAGTTGGTAACTCCTGACACTATTTTTATTCATGTACTTCCCATGGTCTTAGAAATTCGACTGTAATCAATCAAATTTTTTGCTATTATATCTAATTTTACTTTACCATAAATATCGGCCACTTGGCACTACTATAAGCCAAAGATCGCTACACAATTTGTTATTTGCCCTTCATGAATTAATTATCTGTATACTGTTATGCTACTGCTACACCTGCCTGCACCTAATTTGCAAATACGCGTCCGAAATTTGTAATTTAACGCGTTAAAACGTTGGCCACATCTACATACGTAGCGCCTAATAAATTAACGCGCTAGTTGACGCGTTAAGACACAGGTGTAGCAGGAGCATTAAAATACGAACGTTTGTGTTACTGGAATGTATGGATGTTTGTAACTTCTTTACGCAAAAACTGCCAAACGGATTTTGATGAAACTTTGTAGTAATATAGCACCAGTTGCGATGAAAGACCACGGGTGACGTCGCGGACAAAGTCTAGTATAATATACAAAAATTATGCAAGTACAGCGCACCTGAAACACGAAATCTTTAGAAAACTAAACTGACTAGGTCAGATTTTTGGCAATGTCTTGGCAAAGAAATGCTTCTGCCAAAAGTAGACTTTAAGTCAAGCTAAAAATAAATCAGATATATGGTAATGCTAAAAAGTTAGTGGATGGTTACGCAATACTAGCTGTCCTAACGAGACTATTTATACGGTGTATACTACACATAAATAAAATTGGAGTGTCTGTTTGTAATATTAAAATAACCGCTGTTACTAAATGCATATGGATGTATACACGGTACATGTACCGAAATGACATTTTTTACCATTTTTGTCTGTCTGTCTGTCTGGAACGGCTGGACCGATTTTGACGGGACGTTCACTGGCAGATAGCTGATGTCCCAAGGAGTAACCTAGGCGATAAAATAACCGGGTATGCGAAGTAGTTCCTTCAGGACTCAGATGAAACTCAGAAAAACTCAGGTGTATAGATAAGAATATTTATTTGCTGAAAACATGGTCAGATTAACAAGGTAGTCAAGGTATTGTAGATAAATAAAAGGCACAGCACGTTTCACAGACGCAATTAAATTGCAGAAACCTTACACATTTTTTGTATCAGTATTTTTTTAGGGTTCCGTACCTAAAAGGTAAAAAACGGTACCCCATTACTAAGCCTCCGCTGTCTGTCTGTCTGTCTGTTCGTCTGTCCGTCTGTCTGTCTGTCACCAGGCTGTATCGCATAAACCATGATAGCTAGAAAGCTGAAATTTTCACAAATTATGTATTTCGGTTGCCGCTATAACAACAAATACTAAAAATAAATAAAATAAATAAATATTAAGGGGGGTCCCATACAAAAAACGTGTTTATTTCGTATTTTTTGCTCAAAATTACTAACTGTAACAGGTAGACGCTTTAAATTTTCACAGAATATGTAGTTGTATATTACCTTTCAAAATAAATAATTAAATTTAAAAAAAGTTAATAATAAAGGGGGGCTCCCATACAACAATCGTAATTTTTAAGCAATTCGTTACTCGATCTTAATAAACAGGTAGAAACTTACAAAGTATTTAAGTATACATACAATGGTACGGAACCCTTCGTGCGCGAGTCTGACTCGCACTTGCCCAATTTTTCTTTTTTTTTTATAACTTTATGCTCAAAAATAGTACAAAGGCGGACTTAATGCCGTAGGCATTATCTACCCGTCAACCTTTGAGTGATGCAGAGAAACATGTGATAGGTGTAGTTTTTAAATTAAGCTAAAAAGAAAGACAAAAACCTTCTCTTTAATATAAAATATCAGTACTACTTGTACTAATCTACAACTTGTTCCTATTGGATGAAAGGATGGATTCTTTGATTCCTTTTCAGTTTCTTGCTAATTCTTTACAGCAGTAGCCATGTATTGAACTGGTGGTAGAGTACGAGTAACGTTTCATAACGCTCTTTAAAGACTTTACATGATTTTTTTTTATTTTTTATAGTAATAGGCGGCAAACGAGCAGACGGATCGCTTGATGGTAAGCAATTACCGCCGCCCATGGACACAAGCAACACCACAGGAGTCACAAGTGCGTTGCCGCCCCTTGGGGTTGGGAAAAGGGATAGGATAAGGAGTGGGATGAGGGAGAAGGAATAGGGGATAGGCACCTCCGGCACTCTCACTCAACGAACGAAACGCAACAGTATAGGTACTTTACGTCGATTTTCTGTGAGAGGGTAGTACTTCCCCGGTCGAGCCGGCCCATACATGCTGAAATCAGCAAGGCTCTACTACCGTGAACCTACTACAGTGTTTCAGCTCATTTCGTCACTTGCATACAAAGAACGTAACGTTTGAAGTGATTCAGTATATTCTATACCACGTGTAATCCTTCGTGACTACACAGAATAAAAACCTGCATGAATTCACAATGTTGGTGCATAGGGTTCCCACCAAGAACTTAGGGTCCCAAGCCAACCTCACCTGCAAGTGGTGCACCTGCCGATCAACGGACGAGGCTCTGGCAAACAAAATATCCCGATAAGCGGCAATAGGCTCGCCACCTATTACGTGGGATCAAAACACTGGCGAAAAGTGGGCGTTTAATATGCCTCTGCCTACCCCTTCGGGGAAACAGGCGTGAGTCTATGTATGTATGTATGTATGAATTCACAAACAGTTTTTTCAAGTGCACTTTCAGTGTGCTCATTGTTTTATATTACCCGCAATATAGGTTTATCACTAGCACGGAAATAACATTTTATGAGTTTTATGTGAGTTGATTTACTGACAATTGCACAGAATGGGCAATTTTTATTCAAGCTGTACAGTAGCAATTTGTTACGTAGGTACTATGGTATGCAATAGATAGTAGCGTATAGCTTGGCTTTTTAACCTGGGAGTAATTACGTTTTGGGGGTAATACAAGTAGGTATTCTGTGGGGGGAAAACGATCCGATTTAATATGAAAAAAAGACATTTTTTTTATTTAAATAAATATGGCTTTACTTTTACTACAGGAATTTCGCGTATTTTGACTTAAAACCTGCTTCGAGTTAAGTCGTCACATCTTAGGTTCTGTTTTCAATAAATTATAATAAAATTATTTATGCTAGACATTCCATATACTATAAAATGCTGTTTTTTCTCAAAATCACATGGAGATTAAAGCGGATAATATAAAGTTTCTGTAAAAAATCGTACTTAATATTTTGGTATGTAATTTGGCTGGCCTCAATCGCGTACTTGAAATATCCGTCCATTTAACCCGAAGTTTCGGTGGCCAAGGTATAATAATAATAAATAAATAAATAATTAATAAATTTATTTCATTACACACATAAAGGTATACAATACAATGACAACAACAACATTGGTGAGATAAAAAATTGCTTGGTAATACTAAAATGTAAAACGCTAGCCCCCGTACTAATGTAGACATACATTGTATCACGGGTGAATGACTCTGGTCCTAGCTTCAAAATGTTTCAAAGTATTTTTCCATTGTCAATTTGTCCACTATCTGTGCGTACAACAAAAAAACCTCTCATTAATAGCATGAGTCACTGAAACGAATAGACGTGCAGTGGAGCTAATACACTCATTAATGAGCAGCCAGTTTACTGTGTTGTGTCTGAACCGCGTGGAGCTTGCAATATTAATGACCAAGTCAATTCAAGTCAACTATGACGTAAAACATGCAACGACGGATGTACGGCAAAATTGTTTTTCTATTTGACTTCTGAATCAAGTTTTTTAAATGTATTACTTATTCGATTGATTGGGACGAGTCCGCTAACATTTTTATTGCTATATTCCTGTGTAGCCAGGTCCAAATGTTGTGCTACCACCACTGCCTCAAATCACACGCTATAGACATTTTTGATAGTCAAATTAGATTTTGCGTATATATACATAGACACACGCCTGTTTCCCAGAGACTACGGAACGCCATTTGCAACGATCCTGACATACCTCTCTTGCTTCATTCACTATTTTGCATATACTTTGAGTTATTTCCGAAGGACAATAAACATGAAACCGCACGGCAGTAGTCCTGATATACCCTTAGTTTCTCAATGTACATTTGGCCTCAGTGAATTGTACATCGAACAGCTTTCGTGGATGTTAAATATTCACCGCAATTGACAGCCGGAATTTGATTTCAGTGTATATTGCTTACTGTTGCAAGGCCATTTTGAATCCGATAAATTGAGTGTAATGGTTTAAGGAAACACGTGCAGTCTACGCGTAATTCCACAGAATAGGTATACTGGTATACAAGTTGGTAGTTCTTATTTTCATGATTAGGGTCTTTTGATGTTAGACATTTTTTTACCTAAGTATGGAGCCTAGAGATATGCCAGCTTGCCAAGCATCGACGTATTTTGAAGGTTAAATCTGTTTTATAGATAAACAAGTTTAAAATATGATATTTTTTTAGTAAAACTAGTTAAAAGATCTGGAAGTAGGTACGCCTCCTATACGATATTAGGAGATATTTTGTAATTCAAATTCCTTTTAATTACAACAAGTTTGAAATTAAATATTCTTCTGAACGATTATACAAATTATTTTGAGATAATTTTGCTTGCCAAGTAAACCTACGTGTTTATAAGTAGGGACCTAATTATGTTTATCTAATACTAATATATAAAGTTGAAGAGTTTGTTTGTTTGTTTGGTTGAACGCGCTAATCTCAGGAACTACTGGCCCGATTTGAAAAATTCTTTCAGTGTTAGATAGTCCATTTATCGAGGAAGGCTATAGGCTATATAACATCGTGCTATGAGCCACGGGAGCGGAGCAGTAGCCTTAAATAACGCGGGTGTAACCGCGGGCTCATCTAGTTTTGTTTATAAACATAATACTTACATTCCTTTATTGTAACCTTGCTAGAACAGACGTTATTCGGTTTAAAGATCTGTAAAAGTAGTAATTCCTTTGTCATTTATTTCACCACAATTACATACTTAGATCTAAGTCGCAGAGACTATAACATTCAGTAAATCCCTGACCTTCCAGTTGAAGGTCCTGTTATGCCCTTTATACAAATATAAAACCGTAACGTACAATGATTGTAATATAATCACGGTGTTTGACACGTCATTAGTGATTTGACCCGAGCAGCCATTAAATTATGTTTGATGAATGAATAATTGAGATCAATCAAAACGTTACACAGAAATACTTTTATTTGGCGGCGTCGACGCCGCGTAGACGCCGCGTCGACGCCGAGGTGTCGCTGCATTGACGCTGACGCCTAATAATGAGGGAGGCCGTACCGCGCACTCTAAAACGTCAATTTGGCTATACGACCGCGCCGTACGACATCATCGCGCGCGCGGTAGGTACTAGACATTGAATGTTATCGCTCTGAGAGGTCTTTGTTTATGTTTTCAAGAGTTCGAGTTATAATTTCTTGAAACCCACTTATAAAGCCAATATTAAAAAATTATAATAATAACATTTGAGTGTATATTTAGTTTTGTATAGCTCTCTGTTTTGAACGGATCTGAGAATACCGGTTCTATCGACAATTGTAGCGTATTATAATCAAAAATAAAATATTTTTTTGTTTATTTTTGTATTTTTATAGTCTGTATAACATGGGTTTTCCAATTAAAACTAAAAATATGCATGTATCCATTATAATAATTCCCCCTTTTCAATAGCAAACATTTGCTAAAATTCACAGTTTCGCGCGCATTGAAATGAAACAAAGAAATATAACCTAAGGCATAGAAGTAACACTAAATAACAACAGCGGTTGCTACGATTGATATCTTCTTTCTAATGGCACATGCAGTATGATATAAAGAGCTGTCGATAGGTTTAGCAGCACGCTCTTATAGCAGCATCGTGGTAGGCAAACAGTAGACAAAACATAGAGTTAGGAAACCGAGTGTTGTTCGTAACAGTGATGATTTATCGATAAATATTTTTGGTCAAATGTCTAACTTTAGTATGTGTCGATATATTTAAGCCGTAGAAGTAAACAACTAAAATATTGAAATTGTAGTCGATAAATATTTTTGGTCAAATGTCTAACTTTAGTATGTGTCGATATATTTAAGCCGTAGAAGTAAACAACTAAAATATTGAAATTGTAGTTTTTGCTGTTGACGCCGGACAGTGCTTTGCAAAGACTTGCCAGACAGACAGTACTAAGAAAATCACGTGTTTAATTGTTCGTTTTAGCCATAAAATTTATTGACAAAAAGTATTCATAAACTAATGAGCGATGCGTTGCGATGCGATGCTAAGAAACTGTCACTTAGATTATGTATTGTACGAATTATACCAGATTGGCTAATGCGGCACGGCAGGCTTAGGCAATTTGTTTGCATCGCATCATATCACGTTGCTTGCTATCGCTAACGTTGGACACTGCTCGATTTTTTTAGAGTTGTAGATAATCTGACTGCCCCGCCGAAGCTTGCGGGTTTGATTCCCGCTCAAGTCAAACATTTGTGTGCATGAATATGGATGTTTGTCTTGGTCTGGATGGTACTATTTAAAATATGTAATATATTTACAGAAAAGTATATATGCATGTTTATCGATTGTCTAGTACCCGTAGTACAAGATATGCTTAGTTTGGGACCAGATAATGTTGTGTGAATGTGAAAGAATATTATATTTTATGGTAGAATATTATGTAGCGGACTACAAGGCAAGACGTCTTTGATCAGTCAGGATAGCACTAATATGATAAATAATATAGAAGTAGGTAGATTAATTAAAATCGTTGTAATTATTATATTTTATTAATATGTTCAAATTAAAATCAGACACTTTTTGTTTAGCTTTGGATAAATAATTCTACCGGGTGTGCAATGTCCGGGCATAAATGTATTGTAGGCACAGCTTTCGGTTTTAAACGACGCCAGGTGCTTTCTGTCTTTAAAAAACAGTCTTCCTCAAAATGACGTGAACAAATACGATGGTACTTCTGCTAAATCAAACTAGGCCGTCCAACGGCATTTATCCAAAGTTTTCTTGTGACGTCATTAATAGGCAACCTGTAATAAAAAACACCTTCTTAATAATAAAAAATGCTACTCACATCCCTAATCCATCTACTATTTTATAGATGCAAAAATGTAAGCCTACACACACGCGCATACACTGGAACACTTGGCTTTAGGTTAATAGACGCTACTTTTAAGTTAGGTATCTAAGTAAATTATGTACATTAAACTGCGCTTACCTATCAAACGCGCGATAGAAAATTAGACCGCTGGTCGTTTTTGTTTATTGCCAACTTAGCAACCGCGGCTACCCTCTGTCGCTTCCAGCTACAGTCTTACATTCATGTCCGATAGTTAGTTTCTGTATTTATCCCTCATTCAAAAACATCGATATCTCCTTTCACTGTCAAATCCCATCACTAAGGCTATCAAATCAATAAAAGTACAAAATAACAATTTGTGAGTTAAATTCATAACACATACGTATGCAAGCTGTTCCTTTGATTTGCAATACAATGATATTGTGTAAACTTAAACTCATTATAGCATTAATACGAGAAAAGTAAATAAATTTGTTGGAAAATTCCGACTCACTGCTAGAAGATAAAGTTTCTCCTGTTATTTCCGTTCCGAGAATAGCGGAATCCACATCCCGATATCACATACACGATGTGTATTAATTAATGAGTACACTATTTAATTATTATAAGCTTACTTACTATTTAAATGCAAAAAAGTTATTGTTATTAAAAATGTAAACACAAACGTCCAACAAATTTTACACTGATGACAGATCACAGCACGGCTATTTAGAGAATGTAGTCAAAGATATGAGTATGTAAAGAGTCTATGCCTCTTTAAATGAGACGCGTAATTTGACGTTATGATTAACCAACTAAGACCAACTGACATTACATGCATGTTCGGTATAAGGAAATTTATAGGGCATGTTCTCTCTAGTCTAAACGTAGTCCAACCTCTCTGAAGTGAAATGTCCTTTTACTTTTTAATTTGACATCAAATTAGATCAGAAGAAGGTTTCATAGCTGTCTATGATTCGTAAAAATGTAATGTCATTTGAAATAATTGATAAAATGTACTAGGCCAGTGTAAAAAACGTCATAGATTGAAGGACGGAATCTGGACATGAATTCATGTCGTCGGTAAACAAGGGGACTTTTTTGTAGGACATGAATTCATGTCCTCGGTCGTCGAAAGGTTAATATACAAAATATCGCAAGATTGCACTGCTGCCTATCAGACCTAACGTAAAGTAACAAGCAATCTATAATTAAATAACTAATACGACATCTACCAAATTTTGAATCTCCGTTTCAGTTATGAATACGAATCTAAGCGCGTAGTAGTTCTGCGGTCACGTACAACCCCGGTCCAGTAGTCATCTGATGCAATCTTTGCAGTTCGGTAACGGATGCTGCCCGTAAGGCACAGGTGGCACGTTCGATCTGATTTATGTTAGCCAATCATTTTCGGTGTATGGCTAAAATTTTGAGTAAATATCGCTGCTTTTTTGTTAGTTAGAATTGGGCTAGTAAAACTTTGAGCAAATTCTGTTGAAGGTTTTAAAGGATGAAAGCTCATTCGTTGTTTTAATGGTAATCTAACACAACATTTCCGTTTAAATAATGTCTTCTCAGTTGTATATTGTACATAACGTAGAGTTTTCATGACAGCTATGAATTCGAAAATGGTAAATTAAACCTAAGTATTGGTTACTACTTACCACTACGTACCTAAGTCACAAGTCCTTGCTTAACGTAATTCTAATATACTTTTACAGGCGATAAAAAATCTAGTGCCAATCATTGGAGCCCAAATGTGTTCTTAATTATTTTTATAGCACCCAATCGGTATTACCATAGCAGCTATATTCACAGAATGGAGCACTCAAAATTGTAACGATTGTATGAGATATTGCCGTGACTTCGTATTATCGATGTATACGATACGTTAGC
This sequence comes from Euclidia mi, assembly GCA_944739405.2. Taxonomy (NCBI): domain Eukaryota; kingdom Metazoa; phylum Arthropoda; class Insecta; order Lepidoptera; family Erebidae; genus Euclidia; species Euclidia mi. The sequence continues at coordinate 19,800,070 of OX123202.2, read as the reverse complement.
ATGGTCAATTCTAAGTACATTTTTAAAACTATTTGGTTTAGATTCATTGAAGCAGTGCAAATCCGGTTTGAGTCAATCTGCGTGTTTTAAAGTCTGTTTCAATCAAAATGTTCTGAGAAACTGTTCATGTTGGTACCATTTCACTATTGATCCACTCTATACTACGCAGTATTCATCTATTTTACCTGGAAACGGTCTAATCCAGCACGGTACTGGCGATCGTTTCTCGTTCGTACGTGCTGTCCATGTGCAGGCCTTAGAACAAATTATGTGCTGCAGTTTTGTCCGAGCGCTATGACTTGTTCTTCTTCAAAAGAGGTTTCAATATCTTGGCTATGGTGTGTTTACCATCGAGATGTAGTGTATGAGTATAAGTCTAGCACTGAGGTGCATAAAAATATCTCTTTACGATTTTCTCTTTACCGTCCTTGTCTTAACCATAAAACACTTTACAGCGGTTCTATGTAACGTAAAATACATTCACCCTTTCTTATAAGGTAAAAATATAGCCTGATCAAATATTCTATAACAGGATTTGCACAACTTTATTGCCGTCCAATTTTAGTTCAACTACAGACTCAAAAAGGAGTCCCAACATACCTGCTGGTACAAAACTTAATAACGGCACACAAAACGTGGTATTGTAAGCAGCTTATTTCAGTTCACCTCAGTTATGAAAGGTCGACGACTAAAAGGATTTGCGAAAAGGAATGATTAATGTGACAAGAGATCTGACAGCCGGGCTTTGGGTTACCCTTTCTGTTATACGAGATATGGATACTATTTTTTGCGGTTGTATTCATGTGGAATGTAATTCTGAACAGATTAACTGGTTTAGTTGATAATGTTGTTTAATTGGTGCGGGTTTACTAAAGCCACGGGGCAGTGTTTATTATATACCTATTTGTTTCAGGCAAATACGGCTTAGGAACTAGTTTCAGCACTGAAACTATTCTGTCCATCAATTGGAATTTTACTTGCTTGCGTATTGTTAGGCCAGTTTTCTTACCATTCAAATTTAATGTTCTGTATTTTGGTGCTTCGGTTGCTTTCTAAAATTTATCACAAAGATTAAGAAACGTTTCATTTCCTGTTTTCGACGTTTAAATTCTAAATAAACCTTCTTCTTGATCCAAAAATGTTAAAATTGGCCGGCAAAATGTTAGACATCAATGCCGGTAACAGGATTTTCATTTATTTATATATGTCAAAAAGCCAAAAGCGTTATTCATGATATTAGTCAGTATAAATAGGGAACAGGTATTTTCTCAACTTGGAAGCTATTTCATTATATTCACGGATTTGAAACACAAAGGCAAAACCAAAGCAAGTGGTTACAACTTACAAGTATACCAGAAGAAAATCATATTATTAGTTCAGCGAGTTCATATCTCACACTTGCGTGTTCCACATTTGTCAACTAACACACAACGTAGCGCTCGCTTAATTAGACTCCTAAAATTGTTTCTATTCAACCCTCACCTACATCGAACGGAGAATGTTATTTCAAAATCTATTCATTCTAGGCTCACGACCTCATCCATCAACATTATGCCATTATTAACCTAATCTTCAAAAGTCTAAAGTGGCGTATATAGTGATTTCTCGCCTTTTCTATACGATGTTGGAAGTTATTTTAGAGTTTCAACTGTTGCTACCAGTTTAGTTTTTTAGTTGTAACTTCGGAAACAGTTTGTGATCGGATTTTGTATTGGAAAAGTTCGATTCTAATCCAGCGTCGACGACGCGGCGGCCATGTTTCAGTTTGTACCGTTTGTAGTACTAACTTTTGTGCTGACTATAATTCAATATCGGTCTCGCGGGACTTCAATGATTTGCTCTTGCTAGTTTTATTATTGTGCCTTTGTCTACCTAGCAACCTTATGGCTAAGATTCCTTAATCTAGCTGTCTTTTAAATGCCAATCCTCTGATTGGTAGATTGCAGCTTTATTTAGGACAAAGTGCAAGAGCATTACAATGCTTTGGTTTAATGTGAAATGACTTTGGTAAATTGTCGTAAAGATTACCTAGTCATTGTTTTCACAAATTATATCAAACTTATTTCTTTCTTTCACGTTTTTAAGTATTGAAATAATTTATTGTATATAGAAAAGAAATACTGTTTCGTTTAGTTTTTTTTCTGTTCCAGGGAAGTTCATCCACGTACCTAATAATGTAACATAAAAAAAGAAAATAAAAAGATGCAGCCTTGTCTTTGCATCGCATTTAAATATCGAATGACTTGACCGGCCTTATTTAAAAAAGGAAAGCACTAAGTAGTGTCTATAAATAGCCATCGAACTATAATACGAGGCCGTCTTTGAAGAAAAAGCCAGTGACGTATGCACCATAAATGAAATATTCAGAAGCGGTCAGGTAACTGTGTCACTGTATGACCTGTGTCCTTCCGTAACCTGCGTCTAATAATAAAACGAACGTACAGCAAATTGTTTAATGTGCTAGTCAATAAATAACGAAGTATTGAGAGTCGTATGGCCTTGCAATAAACCAAATACCTACTAATACACAAAGCTGAAGAGTTTGTTTGTTTGGTTGAACGCGCTAACGAACTACCGCCGGTCCGATTTGAAAAATGATTTTAGTGTTAGATAGGTAATTTTTCAAGGAAGGCTATATATAGGCTATATAACATCACGCTATGAGCCACGGGAGCGGAGCAGTAGCCTTAAATAACGCGGGTGTAACCGCGGGCATCATCTAGTAATAAATAAATCACAAATTTCTTTTGCTTGGTCCCATCCAATGACGTCATAATATAGACGCGGCATGTGAGTATCAGTGTGCGTACAACGCATTTATAATTTTGTTATCTTTGGTCCCATCTGCTTAAGAAGACTAAAGTATTTTATTGTGAAACTTCTGTCTCTACAAATGTTAATCTGAAATAAATAATTAGGTACCTTCAGTCATATTTAGTTCTTATTTTGCAATAAAACTTAAAATCACACAACTTTTTACTGCTTTTTGTCTGGTTTTACAGAGTGTTTCAATCGAAATATTTGATTTTTAAGTTTCAATTTGGACAACGTTTCGGTTCCTTTTTAAAGTTGTGGTTTCGTTTTGCACGAGTTTACCTAGATGATGTTACTTTCTCGAATTATTTTTCGCGTTGTATTGTTATACATCCCTTTCCGAAGCTTCAGATGCCCTTTCTCTTGATTAACTGATGCTTACTGATTATTTAACATCGTATTTATGTCGCTCGTCTCTATAATTACGTTCGGGTAAGGTCATCGTTAACATTTTTCTTCTTCATATTCATTCGTTTATATCTAATTTGCTGCAGGTTCATATACCATTACTTTTCGGAACATACTGTTCCACCATAGATCTGAACAGACATGTTCGCGAGTTGCTTACATCAAAAGACGCGTACTTGAAATATCCTTCCATTTAACCCGAATTTTCGTCATGGGTTACACCACGGTAGGTGGCCAAGGTCTCACATGGTCCTAGCTTTGGTCATCACTTTAACGAAGAAAAAAGTTTCAAAGTATTTTTCCATTGTCAATTTGTCCACTATCCGTGCCTACAACAAAAAAACCTCTCATTAATAGCATGAGTCACTGAAACGAATAGACGTGCAGTGGAGCTAATACACTCATAAATGAGCTATGAGCCAGTCTACTGTGTTGTGTCTGAACCGCGTGGAGCTTGAAATATTAATGTCCAAGTCAATTCAAGTCAACTATGACGTAAAACATGCAACGACGGATGTACGGCAACATTGTTTTTCTATTTGGCTTCTGCATCAAGTTTTTTTCTAAATAACCTTGTCTTTATATGTATTCCTTATTCGATTGATTGGGACGAGTCCGCTAACATTTTTATTGCTCTAGTCCTGTGTAGCCAGGTCCAAATGTTGTGGTACCAGCACTGCCTCAAATCGCACATGCTATACAATAGTCAAATTAGATTTTGCATATTAATATTCTACCACATACACATACACACATCACCATCTAGTCCCAAACTAAGCAGAGCTTGTACTATGGGTACCTACTTACTAGATAATGGATAAACCTACATAAGTATATACTTTTTTTTTGCAAATACATACATATTATACATAGAAACCAAGACAAACATCCATGTTCATGCACACAAATGTTTGACTTGAGCGAGTATCGAACCCGCGACCTTCGGCGTAGCAGTCGCTTACACTCCCGCTGCGCCAACCGGTCGTCAAAAGTACTTTGAGTTATTTCCGAAGGACAATTAATAAACATGAAACCGCACGGCAGTAGTCCTGATATACCCTTAGCTTCTCAAGGTACATTTGGCCTCAGTGAATCGTACATCGAACAGCTTTCGTGGATGTAAAAGATTCACCGCAATTGACAGCCGGAATTTGATTTCAGTGTATATTGCTTACTGTTGCAAGGTCATTTTGAATCCGATAAATTGAGTGTAATGGTTTAAGGAAACACGTGCAGTCTACGCGTAATTCCACGGAATAGGTATACTGGTATACAAGTTGGTAGTTCTTATTTTCATGATTAGGGTCTTTTGATGTTAGACATTTTTTACCTAAGTATGGAGCCTAGAGATATGCCAGCTTGCCAGGCATCGATGTATTTTGAAGGTTAAATCTGTTTTATAGATAAACAAGTTTAAAATATTAGTTAGAGTATTAGTAGTTATAAATATTAGTAAAACTAGTAAAAAGATCTGGAAGTAGGTACGCCTCCTATAGGTACGATATTAGGAAATATTTTGTAATTCAAATTCGTTTTATTTGCAACAAGTTTGAAATTAAATATTCTTCTGAATGAAAATAAAAATTATTTTGAGATAATTTTGCTTGCCAAGTATACCTACGTATTCATAAGTAGGGACCTAATTATGTTTATTTTGTTTTTATATACTGTTACGCCATCTATCGGTGAATGGGGGTACTAGAAGAGATTGAATGTATCGGTGGTTTAAAGGTAATTCAGCTACTCTGTACTAGATGGCGATTGCTGTATCGAGCATCGGACTGTTCGCGATTATTCGACAGTTTTGTGGAAGTATCTAGAATGCGCTAGTGATGTTATCCGGCCAGTATAAATAGAGCGGGAGCGAACGGACCGGGACAGTTACAATTGAATATCGAAGCGATCAACAAGAAGCGAAGAAAATAAGTCGGAAGTGTTTAGTGTTGTTCTAGTGGTGTGGAATAGTGTGTTTTATTAGTGAAGTGAAAATTAAGTGTGTGTATCTAGTGTTATTGTGTTAGTGAATATTGTGCATTTTTTCTGGCATAGTGTATATAATTTATCACGAACCCCAGCTCGTAACAATACTTACATTCCCTTAATGTTACCTTGCTAGAACAGACGTTAGTCTGTTTAAAGATCTGTAAAAGGTTTTTTAATTAAATTCCTTTGTCATTTATTTCACCACAATTTCATAGATCTAAGTCGCAGAGACTATTATATTCAGTAAACCCCTGACCTTCCAGTTGAAGGTCCTGTTATGCTCTTTATACAAATATAAAACCGTAACGTACAATGATTGTAATATAATCACGGTGTTTGACACGTCATTAGTGATTTGACCCGAGCAGCCATTAAATTATGTTTGATGAATGAATAATTGAGGTCAATCAAAACGTTACACAGAAATACTTTTATTTTGTAGGTTTTGTTGAATTGTAGATAATAAGTTTAAATCGAAATAGAATAGTAAATCTTTAGGTGCTACGCCAAGGCATATTATGTTATGATTTATGATACAATCAAATTTTTTTTTGTTGTACCTAATTGCATGTTACTCGTAATGGCATGTTGGTTGCAAAAGGGGCGAAATTACTTGAGCAGGACTATTTTTGGGTGCAGGGTTATGATACATATGATAGCAATTTTTCGTCTTCCTGGACACATAGACACGGTTTAATGAGCTTTACAGATACCTTCTACAAAACTGACTGTGAATGTGGGCTCTCATACATAGGCGGCAATAGAAGCATTCGACTTAAAGAACATACAGCTGACATAAAACATAAACGCTCAACAAAGTCTGCTGTGTGTAAACATGTGGAACAAGGACCCAACCACTACCTGCGATTTGATGAACCACAGATACTCGCATAAGAACACCGTTTTCTTCCAAGGATGATACGTGAGGTTATTGAAATTAAAAAACACCCTAATTTCAATAGGGAAGACGGTTGGAATGTTCATCCAGCTTGGGACCCTGTCATAAGGCTAATGAAATCCAAGAAGGACAAAGTCACCAGAAGACCTAAGGACACTGTAAGCTCATTCTGCGTAAATAGTAACATCAATAGTTGAAAAATGTTCGGGTACTTTGTAATAACTTATACATTCAAGAAAAAGACAAATATCACCTCAGTCTGCCGTGAACATGAATCCTGTAAAGAATTCGAAACGTCGGCTAGTAATAAAACCGGCCAAGTGCGTGTCGGGCCACGCGTAATGTAGGGTTCCGTAGTTGCCCATAATGACCTTCTGCAAAGGGTATTAATGTACAACAAATCCGACTGTTTATTTTGCTGTAAAAATAATTATAATAACACTGTTATAAGAACCTAAGCTTTGTTTAGAAAAATACTAGGGATGTATCCAGTTAAATATTGTAAACATAAAATGTGGTTTCCAAGATATACTACTATCTACTATACATACGTAGTACCGTAGTACATTAATTACCAAAGTACGCATATCCTTAGGATTAAACCAGCGCTCGGAATGTAAACTCACAGAAATAGGTATTTATAAGTTAACCGACGATTACTCGTAAACTAGTGATATCTACTTAGCCGCGATAGTTTTCCTTTTAAATTCGTTATAATTATGTACTACATTTGTGATTTTTTTCACCTCTTCCAAATTAATAGTTTAGCCGTCATTGGACACTTGAGTCCAACAATTTTTTTCACTTCATAGCTTGATATTTGACAAACCAATCACTTGATCGAAAAATTATTTGAGCAAACTACTAATATTTTTTTAAAACCTATCCAATGACCCCACATGATACTCAACTAAAAAAAAATTCAACCCCACTATATATGTAGGGGAGATACCCTTAAATAAAATATTTTTCTAAATTTTATTCTACAGTTTTGTTGCAATATCGTATGTCTATATTCATGTCAAATATCAGCTTTTTAGCACCAGGCGTCTTTGAGCTAGGCTGCGGACGGACAGACGGACGGACATGACGAAACTATAAGGGTTCCTTGTGGACTACGGAACCCTAAAAATGTAGTTTCTAGATCATTCGGTTTAAATGTAATAACTAGTGAAACCAATACAACGCGATAAAATCCGTAAACTGTAGTTTAATTTCAGCTTATAGCTACCATTAGCCTAAGCAATCAGCTAGCCAGTTCATTAAATGTTATCTGACAGAATATCATTCAGGCAATTTTTTCACGGCATTGTTGAATAAAGAGGCGACTATTAATTGAATGGCTTATTAAGCTAGTTGGCCGCGACATATAATATAAAAAATGTCGCAAGATCGCACTGCTGCCTATCAGACCTAACGTACAGTAACAAGCAATCTATAACTAATACGACATTCACCAAATTTTGAATCTCCGGTCTAGTTATGAATACGAATCCAAGCGATGAGTAGTACTGCGGTCACGTACAACCCCGGTCCAGTTGTCATCTGATGCAAGCTTTGCAGCTCGGTAACGGATGCTGCCCGTATGGTATAGTAGCACGTTCGATCTGATTTATGTTAGCCAATCATTTTCGGTGTATGGCTAAAATTTTGAGTAAATATCGCTGCTTTTTTGTTAGTTAGCAAATTCTGTTGAAGGTTTTAAAGGATGAAAGCTCATTCGTTGTTTTAATGGTAATCTAACACAACATTTCGTTTAAATAATGCCTTCTCAGTTGCATACTGTACATAACGTAGAGTTTTCATGACAGCTATGAATTCGAAAATGGTAAATTAAACCTAAGTATTGGTTACTACTTACCACTACGTACCTAAGTCACAAGTCCTTGCTTAACGTAATTCTAATATACTTTTACAGGCGATAAAAAATCTAGTGCCAATCATTGGAGCCCAAATGTGTTCTTAATTATTTTTATAGCACCCAATCGGTATTACCATAGCAGCTATATTCAAAGAATGGAGCACTCAAAATTGTAACGATTGTATGAGATATTGCCGTGACTTCGTGTTATCGATGAATATGATACGTTAGCATGGTCAATTCTAAGTACATTTTTAAAACTATTATGGTTTAGATTCATTGAAGCAGTGCAAATCCGGTTTGAGTCAATCTGCGTGTTTTAAAGTCTGTTTCAATCAAAATGTTCTGAGAAACTGTTCATGTTGGTACCATTTCACTATTGATCCACTCTATACTACGCAGTATTCATCTATTTTACCTGGAAACGGTCTTATCCAGCACGGTACTAGCGATCGTTTCTCGTTCGTACGTGCTGTCCATGTGCAGGCCTTAGAATAAATTAACTGCTGCAGTTTTGTCCGAGCGCTATGACTTGTTCTTCTTCAAAATAGGTTTCAATATCTTGGCTATGGTGTGTTTACCATCGAGATGTAGTGTATGAGTATAAGTCTAGCACTGAGGTGCATAAAAATATCTCTTTACGATTTTCTCTTTACCGTCCTTGTCTTAACCATAAAACACTTTACAGCGGTTCTATGTAACGTAAAATACATTCACCCTTTCTTATAAGGTAAAAATATAGCCTGATCAAATATTCTATAACAGGATTTGCACAACTTTATTGCCGTCCAATTTTAGTTCAACTACAGACTCAAAAAGGAGTCCCCAACATACTTGCTGGTACAAAACTTAATAACGGCACACAAAGCGTGGTATTGTAAGCAGCTTATTTCAGTTCACCTCAGTTATGAAAGGTCGACGACTAAAAGGATTTGCGAAAAGGAATGATTAATGTGACAAGAGAACTGACAGCCGGGCTTTGGGTTACCCTTTCTGTTATACGAGATATGGATACTATTTTTTGCGGTTGTATTAATTTGGAATGTAATTCTGAACAGATTAACTTGTTTAGTTGATAATGTTGTTTAATTGGTGCGGGTTTACTAAAGCAGGGGCAGTGTTTATTATATCTTTGTTTCAGGCAAATACGGCTTAGGAACTAGTTTTAGCACTGAAACTATCCTGTCCATTAATTGCAATTTTAGTTGGTTGCGTATTCTTTGGCCAGTTTCGGTAACATTCAAATTTAATGTTCTGTATTTTGGTGCTTCGGTTGCTTTCTAAAACCTATCACAAAGATTAAGAAACGTTTCATTTCCTGTTTTCGACGTTTAAATTCTAAATAAACCTTCTTCTTGATCCAAAAATGTTAAAATTGGCCGGCAAAATGTTAGACATCAATGCCGGTAACAGGATTTTCATTTAATTAATTATGTCAAAAAGCCAAAAGCGTTATTCATGATATTAGTCAGTATAAATAGGGAACAGGTATTTTCTCGACTTGGAAGCTATTTCGTTATATTCACGGATTTGAAACACAAAGGCAAAACCAAAGCAAGTGGTTACAACTTACAAGTATACCAGAAGAAAATCATATTACTAGTTCAGCGAGTTCATATCTCACACTTGCGTGTCCCACATTTGTCAACTAACACACAACGTAGCGCTCGCTTAATTAGACTCCTAAAATTGTTTTTATTCACCCCTCACCTACATCGAACGGAGAATGTTATTTCAAAATCTATTCATTCTAGGCTCACGACCTCATCCATCAACATTATGCCATTATCAACCTAATCTTCAAAAGTCCAAGGTCTAAAGTGGTGTATGTAGTGATTACTCGCCTTTTCTATGCGATGTTGTTCTAAACTCGGTTTAATCAGAGCTGGAAGTTATTTTAGAGTTTCAACTGTTGCTACCAGTTTAGTTTTTTAGTTGTAACTTCGGAAACAGTTTGTGATCGGATTTTCTGTTGGAAAAGTTTGATTCTAATCCAGCGTCGACGACGCAGCGGCCATGTTTTAGTTTGTACCGTTTGTAGTACTAACTTTTGTGCTGACTATAATTCAATATCGGTCTCGCGGGACTTCAATGAAACTATATTGATTTGCTCTTGCTAGTTTTATTATTGTGCCTTTGTCTACCTAGAAACCTTATGGCTAAGGTTCCTTAATCTAGCTTTCTTTTAAATGCTAATCCTCTGATTGGTAGATTGCAGCTTTATCTTCTTAATATATAAAATCCTTGCGTTACTGACTGACTGACAGACACGCTACAGCCGAAACTATTGGGCGCAGGAAGCTGAAATTTGGCATGTATGTTCATTATGGACCGTAGGGGTGCACTAAGAAGGGATTTCCCGAAATTCCCACGGGATCGGCCAAAACGGGTAAATTTAAAAAAATGCAGGCGTAGCTGCTGGCGTCCTCTAGTTTAGGATAAAGTGCAAAAGGATTACAATACTTTGGTTTAATGTGAAATTATACCTAAAATTAGGCTTCACTCGCCTTACTACTGCTGCAAAGCAAAGACCAGATGGATTCCAGTATACCTACATAACATTTTCAGAACATGGAAATAAATATCTTGAATTAGCAAGACACTTCTTACAGTTCAAACATTATTCGCATATAATATGCGGAACGTAGCAGATGGCGAAACTTACTAAAACTTTAGTTAACTATTCATAGTTTTCACAAATTACCTATATCAAACTTATTTCTTTACTTCACGTTTTTAAGTATTGAAATAATTTATTGTCTCAAATAGAAAAAAAAATACTGTTTCGTTTTATTTTCTTTCTGTTTCAGTGAAATTCATCCACGTACCTTCTTCATCAGCCTATAACAGTCCACTGCCGGACTAGGCCTCTCCTTTGAAAGGAGGAATTGCCCTACTATACCACGCTGGCCAAACGGGTTGGTATAGGGTTTGTATCAAGGTTTCCTTCTCTTGCAGTGCTGTTCTCTGCATAATATGCTCCCTCTGTCGCTCTTACGACACCCACGGGATGATATTGGGTGGTGACATTCCGTATTCTGTCACCACACGGACTTTAGATACAGAAGTTTCACAAAAAAGTCTTTTACATTACCGTGCCTTTAGTCTTCCTTAACTTCCTTAAAACGTACCTAATAATGTAACATAAAAAAAGAAAATAAAAAGATGCAGCCTTGTCTTTGCATCGCATTTAAATACCGAATGACTTGACTGCCCTTATTTAAAAAAGTAAAGCACTAAGTAGTGTCTATAAATAGCCATCGAACTACAATACGAGGCCGTCCTTGAAGAAAAAGCCAGTGACGTATGCACCATAAATGAAATATTCAGAAGCGGTCAGGTAACTGTGTCACTGTATGACCTGTGTCCTTCCGTAACCTGCGTCTAATAATAAAATGAACGTACAACAAATTGTTTAATGTGCTAGTCAATAAATAACGGAGTATTGAGAGTCGTATGGCCTTACAATAAATAATAAATAAGGGTCAAACACAAAAAACGAAAAAAAATGTTCATGCAACGTAAAGCCGTTATTAAAATATTATATCAACATTAAATACATTTAATAAATATTTCGTGTTGAAAACTAGTTACATTTCATAAAAAAATCGCGTTGTATTAAAATTTAATTTATAATTTTTGCTTTTGAATCTGAAAAAATCTCCTTCTGTGGACTGTTCGGAAACCAAGTAGTTGAGTTTAAGTGATGGTTAAAAATATATACACATACTTTCGATGATTTAATATCGTTTCATTACATGAGTTATATTATCAAAAAATATTCATAACATAACGTATTAAAAAATATATAATTCAACATTTTGTATTAAAACGTATACACATGTTGTTCGCAAATTTTTTGTCTACTTCCGTAGACTTATAAAATAAGCCAAAATATGCCGAAGATGAACGCATCGTTTTTATTTTGTTTTATATGTTGGTAGCACTGTATTCTCTGTCATTTGCTTGGTTGGGATTTTACGTAAAGTGCGTGTGACATTAAAAATTCCAATTTTATTTAATTACACAAGTTTTCGGTAAAGATCAGTGTGTCTTTCCTGTGCAAGGGATATCTGAGTAAGTAGCATTTACAAATAAATAAAAACATCAAGATAGTTTAAGCTTATGGGCGCAGTATGCAAATATCGCATTGCTTAAATTATAACCTCATAATAAAGGATGCCATCTTTGATTTATAAAAATATGTCTATCGTGTAGTCATCTTTACTGTAGACATTGTATCTACAGAAGAGACGTATGTCAACAGAAGTGAATAGGCAAAAGAAATTCACTGTGTTTGAAAAAGAAATTGGCAAGTGCGAATCGGACTCGCGCACGAAGGGTTCCGTACCATCATCTATAAAATAAAATCATGTTTGTTGTATGTATACTTAAATATTTTTTAAACTTCTACCTGTTTATTAAGATCGAGTAATAAATTGCTTAAAAATACGTTTGTTGTATGGGAGCCCCCTTTTTATTTTCTTTTTTTAATTTATTTTGGAAGGTAAAATACAACTACATATTCTGTGTAAATTTAAAGCTAAGTCTACCTGTAACAGTTAGTAATTTTGAGCAAAAAATACGAAAAAAAACACGTTTTTTATATGGGACCCCCCTAAATATTTTAATTTTTTTTTATTTTTTTGTTATAGTGGCAACCGAAATACATAGTTTGTGAAAATTTCAGCTTTCTAGCTACCACGGCTTATGAGATACAGCCTGGTGACAGACAGACGGACATCGGAGGCTTAGTAATAGGGTCCCGTCTTTTACCTTTTACGTACGGAACCCTAAAAAAACAATAGCGTTATTCGCTGTTTAATTATTCCATTATATATCTATTTTGTTTAGTATTTTATAATGTTGCTTGCAGCGATCTTTTGTTTCAGTTACTATGCCACAAGCAATTCATCCTTGTACAATCTGTCACCTGTTTGCCCTGAGGGATCAAGATCACCAGACTCTTTATCTGAGAATGTGTCTATCCGTGATTCTCCTACGGCTCCAGTTACTCCTGAGGCTCCAACTGAGCCAAATTTACCAAGCCTCTCAGATAGACTGACTCCAGATCTTTCTATCGAAATATTTAACAAAGGCATAAACCTCAGAAGAGAAAGAATCTATTTAGACGACTCTGAAGCTACTGAAGATTCACCACATAAAAACGACGGACGAATTCCATGTGAGATGATTCTGACGAGGATAATATATTTTAATATCTGTTCCTTTATTTGCCTACAGAAGCATAATGTCTGTTCTGTGGACAATTTCTTTTTATTTTTTTGCACTGAATTGGTATAGAATTTTGATTATGTTTTGTTTGGAGATTGAGGAGAACTCCATTTTAAGTATTTTTTTATTGTTTCTATTCTTGATCTTATTGATATGATTATGTAAGGTAAATTTTTGTTCCCTTCTGTAGACAACTCAATCTCTTCTGTAGACGTGAAAAAACTAAAAACGTGATTAATTTCTAAAATATCCAAGACTGATCTCTAGTGATATTATTGTTAGCATAACATAAGCTAACTTTAAATAAATATAATGATTAATAAAAAATCGTGAAGTTTTATTTTAAATATTTTGCAATGTTCACTTTTTGTGTATGACCCATAAATCACAAATTTCTTTTGCTTTAAAGTTTGGTCCCATCTGCATAAGAAGTCTAAAGTATTTTATTGTGAAACTTCTGTCTCTACAAATGCTAATCTGAAATAAATAACAGCTTTAATTTGGACAACGTTTCGGTTGCTTTATAAAGTTGTAGTGTCGTTTTGCACGAGTTTACCAAGATGATGCTATTTTCTCGAATTCTTTTTCGCGTTGTATTGTTACACATACCTTGCCGAAGCTTCAGATGCCCTTTCTCTTGATTTACTGATGCTTACTGATTATTTAACATCGTATTTATGTCGCTCGTCTCTATAATTACGTTCGGGTGAGGTCGTCGTTTACATTTTTCTTCTTCATATTCATTCGCTGATATCTAATTCTCAAGGCTAACTGATCGGAGACGTTTAGTTGACTGTTGTCGTGAAAACCTGGCATTTTTTGCAACTTTACAAACGGTAGCGCGTGAATTTTTATGATGATTGGAAATCAATATCTTGATGGGAGACCTTCCTTCTAGTATATAATAAATGGTTCGTCTATAGTAACATCGCAACGTATTTAATTATGAAAGTGGGTTTTTGTTTAGTAGGCCTAGGACTTGTTTCTAAAAAGGCGTCACAAGCGTTTATAAAACGCGCGTCGACGGCGCGTTTTAAAAACGTGGTTTGCACAGGGCCTTATCTGTCATTTCTGTCAAATGTGGCACGACACGACCACAAAACAAAAGTTGGTGTTGTATCTATGTGTACTGACACAACATACTCGAGCGCTAGCACTGCATAGAGTACATCTCGACTGGGAACAAGCGCCGTGACGTGCTAACACATAAACAGATGCTAAAGAAGCCCCATTTTAATGTATGCGCGTTTTATAAGCTGGCGGGCATATTTTTCATAACGCGAACGTCAGTAAGCCTGAGGTGTTACAATTGGGTCAGAGTTTTATAGCAAACGTAATATTGCTATTTTATTCGTGACTCGTGTGGTGTTTGATGTATTGAAGGATATAAATGAAAATAAACGCAGTCTATGGGTTTTGGATGCAAGGTTTAAATTTACTCCGTAATCAGCTACCTAGTAGTCATTTACAGCGTTCAGCACTGTAAAAGGTAGCGATATTTTGTCAAGTGTAATTTACAGCCACTGCTCAGATTGCGTGGTGCTTTGATACTACTGAGTGTTTTGGGCTCGGTCCGACCAGAGGCAGCTGTTTGTGATCCCCACAATGTTTTTTTCAATCTGGGTGTTGCTTGACTCTGCTGATTAAATGTTTGAAAGGCCCCTGTGATACGGAATCTAATCCTAGTAGATGAGAAAACAAAAACATTATCAAAACAGTTTGATTAAAAATTAATCTTTAGATATAATATTAGACGACGGTACAGTTTCAAGGGAAAATCTCTCTGCGTAATAGCCAGACAATCGAATTCATAGCTGTTCTGAAATGTAGTAGGCCATCTTGGATTCTCGTCTGGCCGGCGCGGCCGGCGTTACGGCTCATTCCACTAATTCAACAAATTGCAACTGCGCCGTCTTGCTACTCGACACTGCAATTTTCTGCCGGAGACCTTATTAACAAAAGTGCATTTCTAGTGAGTCGTGACCCTTGCACAAGGGCGCTGTTATACATTTATAATGAATATGAGAGTACGTATAATTGTCCGTAATGGCAGCCTATGAGGTTGTGTGCTAATAAAATATATATTAAAGTGCTAGGTACTTGTCCATATTACACTGTAACTGGTTGTTTGTCCCCGTCGTAATTGGCGGTATTATTTTATTCGCCCATAATTTCTAAATGCCTGAACTTTGGCTGAAAGAGGCAAAAGAGTTCTCCATAACGTTCGCGAAATAGGTACATGTCAAGTCTGCCTACCCGCACTTGGCCAGCGTGGTGGACTATATGGTCTTATCCTTCTCATAGTGAGAAGAGTCCCGTGCCCAGCAGTGGGTCAGTATAGAGGGCTGATAATGATTATAGACTGCAACTTTTTTATAGAAAAATTCTACACACAACAAAGGCACAGAGCGGCACAGGCACTTCTATATTGCGACTTTACGTCGATATTCTACGAGAGAGTAGCTTTCCCGGTCGAGCCAAACCATTCAGGTTAAAACAATCAAACCTCTTCAACAATGTGCATTCAAACGTTGCAGCTAGCATTCATCCTGTCAAACAATGCAAAGGTAACAATAAAACTACGTTGTTTTATTAGTACCATTTGAATTCCAATTTATTTGAAGCTAAAGCTTAAAACTGTTGACATATAAAACTAATAGCGGTACAAACAAAAGGCTATATAGAGCAATAAATATAATAATAATAATAATAATAATAATAATAACAAATGGCAACACTGGCTGTCAACGTGCATACATCAATTTTGTTCAGAAAATATTTAATAAAATACATCTAGTTCTTCACGTAAATATATACCACAAACGAGACCGTAACCGTATCCAGTATAATATTCCATAATAAGTTTATCAAAGAAATACCATAAATCCTCACTACGAAACGAAAATAAAATCTGTACAAAATGACATCCTTCAAGGCAAAATTGTCAAAACAATCACAAATAAATACAGTAAAAATGAAAAATAAAGCACAATAAGCATGTTGACTCGAGCCAGGAGCAAGACAGCACATCTAACACCTCCGGGCTCGTCGCTGAGCTCCGCCTCGCAGCCGTCGGAACCTGTGCCGACAACGCCGGCAGCTGCAGTTGCGTCGAGCTCCAGCGACGAGTATTTCTCTCCGCCGTCGACACCGTCACCTGCGCGGCGGCGTGGAAGAGGCCGGCCACCAGCGTGCTTAGGACCTCGGGGCCCACCGGCCCCAAACAGGGTCCCCGCTGCCGGTGGTAATGTGCAGCGCATGAAGTGGACGACATCAATGAACGAACATGTCATGCGCGCATATTTTGGGGCGACAGAGGGGGGCACTAACCACACTGCGTACCGTAGTCGCATGCTGTCTATGTTTCAGGCCTTGGAACCAAGCATCAACGTCACGGCTCAACGATTATCGGATCAGGTACGAGTTATCCAGCGCAGTGGCAAGTTGGATAATACCGTACTTGATAGGATTCGCTCAGACTACTTACCTTCGAGTCATGTCAATCCCGTCCGGCCTACGCTAACGCCGACACCGAACGCACCACCAATAGGTGGCAGCGCCGTCGAGGAGGATGATGACATGGCTGATAATGTAAGTACCCAGTGCAATGAGGAGGTAAAGGACGCTTTGGAATGTGCGATTAGGGACTACCGGCACACGCCACCCACGATTAGACCTCGTCTGCCGCGGTTGCCTATGCATAGGCGAAATATAGCGCTGGTAAGTGCTCTTGACTCGTTATTATCTAATTATTTAGATAATAGTGAGGATCTCGGTGATACTCACTCAATCTTGTACTGTGCTGCCGTGGCGGCATGTCGTATAGCAGGTGTTAAGTTCCCTGAAACTGACCCTGTTATACGACAAAGATCTGCTGTACCGGCGTGGCAGTGCAGGATTGAGAGGCGTATTGCCGAGGCAAGGGCACTTATTGGCAAGCTGATCTGTTTTAGGGCGGGGAATACACGCCCCACGGTAATGCGCTTTGTGAAACGGGCCTTTGTGGGGACTAATATTAGTCCTCAAGATTATACATCCCGTGTCACAGAGCGCATTGACTTCCTAAAACAGAAAGTCTATGCATGGGCAAACCGTATTCGTAGATTCAAAAAACGTGTGGACCGGTATCTCATTAATCGTACATTCCAGAGGGACCAGAGGTGGGTATACAGAAGCTGGGAACGACCAGACCAATGTGTGACTAATGTACAGCGGCCGGATGCGGACGCCACAGCCATGTTTTGGCGTAGCATCTGGTCGAAGCCCATTAGTCATACTGAAGGCGATTGGATGCGAGATGTCGAGCGTGCATGCGAACATATTCCCGAAATGGAATGCGTGGCCATTTCTAGCCAGGACGTTTTACAAGCAGTCCGTCCATTAGTGAATTGGAAATCTCCAGGGTTGGACGGGCTGCACAATTTCTGGCTGAAATGGCTACGTAGCTCGCATGAACGCTTGGCATCTCAATTCCAATCAGCTGTGGAATCTGGGTCGTTACCAACATTCATGACGACTGGAATTACCCACCTGCTCCATAAGACAGGCAGTACTAGCGAGCCCGGCAATTATAGACCGATAACATGTTTACCGTCGGTCTATAAACTTCTTACATCTATTCTGAGAGCTAAAATAGCTAAACATGTTGAAGACTATGCAATTATGTCAGCCTCTCAGAATGGATGTAGGAAGGGGGCTCGTGGTACTAAGGAGCTCCTCCTCATTGACATGGCCATTAGCCAACAAGTTCGCCGTAACCGAAAGGATCTGGCGGCATGTTGGATAGATTATAAGAAAGCGTATGACTCCGTGCCGCATACATGGCTTTTGAGGGTGTTAGAGTTGTATAAAGTAAATACAACTCTACGCACCTTCTTAAAGTCATGTATGGGGCAATGGAATACGACTCTTTGCTATCCAGGATGCCGACGGATCCAGGAGGACGGCGAATGTATTAAAATTGAGCGGGGAATTTTTCAGGGCGACAGTCTGAGTCCCCTTTGGTTTTGCTTAGCCATGAACTCTCTCAGTACTTTACTGGAGGGTTCAAGGTTAGGCTGCAAGTTACAGAGAAGTGGTCAGGTCATATCTCACCTGCTGTTCATGGATGACCTGAAGTTATTTGCCCACTCTGAGGCCCAATTGATAGACTTACTAAACGTAACCCAAAACTTTAGTAAATCTATCAATATGGAGTTCGGTGTGGATAAATGTGCTGTCATTCATGTGAAGCAGGGAAAGATGGTGGAATCTGAGGGGATCCAACTCTCAGATTCCATTAACCTAAGAACGCTTCTCTTAACTGATACCTATAAGTACTTGGGTATGTCACAGGCTTTATGTATCAATGAAGCCGTCATGAAGCAATCGTTGCAAGAGCGTTTCTTTGGCCGCCTGAAAAAAGTACTGAAAAGTCTTTTATCAGGTGGCAACAAGGTTCGTGCTTGCAACGGTTGGGTCATGCCACTTCTTGTATACTCCTTTGGCATACTCAAGTGGACTCAGTCTGAATTGGACGCCCTGGACAGAAGAGTCCGCACTCTGTTGACGGCATATCGTATGCATCATCCACGTTCATCCGTGATGAGGTTGTACATCCCGCGAAAGTGCGGGGGTCGCGGCTTTCTGAATGTCAAGACCCTACACAATCGCGAGGTGTGCAATCTCAGAGAATATTTTCTCCGGGCGAACGTGGATATGCATCGAGATGTTGTCGCGGTAGACAATGGGCTCACCCCGCTCAGGTTGGCTAAGGAGAACTGGCGCATGCCTGTAGTACTTAGTACTGATGATCGCAAGCGTGTATGGCAGAGCAAGGAGCTTCATGGCAGGTTCCATCGGGCCCTGTATGGACCCGATGTAGACCTATTAGCCTCGGTGAACTGGCTACGCTTCGGTGACCTCTTTGGGGAAACCGAAGGGTTTGTTTGTGCAATTGCTGACGAAGTTATCAAGACGAATAACTACCGGAAATATATCCTGAGGGATGGCACTACTGATATTTGCCGTGCCTGTCACCAACCTGGTGAATCCATCAGGCATATTGTTTCCGGTTGTTCACGTCTTGCTAACGGCGAGTACTTGCACAGACATAACCAAGTAGCCAGAATTATTCACCAGCAACTTGCTCTGAAGTACAAACTTGTAGACATCGAGGTGCCGTACTACAGGTATGTAGCAGAGCCAGTTCTCGAAAATGGCCATGTCACATTGTACTGGGATCGATCTATCATCACGGACAGGACAGTTGTAGCTAACAAGCCTGATATCGTGTTGATAGATCGATCAGAGCGCCTCGCAATAATTGTTGATGTCACAATTCCTCATGACGAGAATCTCGTGAAAGCCGAAAAGGAAAAACAGATTAAATATCTGGACTTGGCTCACGAGATTGTCGACATGTGGGATGTGAACTCAGCAATTATTGTGCCGATAGTCGTGACCGTTAATGGTCTAATAGCCAAGAGCCTCGACCGTCACCTTAAGAGGCTCGCGTTGGGTGCTTGGGTCAAGGGCCTGATGCAGAAGGCAGTACTTCTGGACACGGCACGTATTGTGAGGAAGTTTCTGTCTCTGGAGCCCTAACCACCGGCAGCTTGGACCCTGTGCCCGATGCTGGTGGGACCCCACGGTTATTTTTATATTTTTAAATGTGTTTATTTTGGTAAATAATATATTTAAAAATGTAATTTTAATTAGAAAAATAATAAATAAAGGAGATAATAATAATATTATTATTATATAACCCCTCTGGGGCAGTCGTTACCTCACCATGAGACTAACGCAATTTCAGAGGGCAGAGTAACAGCTTTCAAACATCACCTTCATCGAGTAATATAAACAAAAAAATTATTACAAGATGAAAAGAAAGCTTACAACCGCAGGGCAGCTTTGTGGCGAGCTGAATGTGTGTGGCGACACTGCGGTCCCGAATGCTTCAGAGAGTCGGTCAGGGCCTCGTCTCTAGCTTGCCTTTACTGGCTG
The DNA here is from genome assembly GCA_944739405.2 of Euclidia mi. Taxonomy (NCBI): domain Eukaryota; kingdom Metazoa; phylum Arthropoda; class Insecta; order Lepidoptera; family Erebidae; genus Euclidia; species Euclidia mi. The sequence continues at coordinate 19,779,887 of OX123202.2, read as the reverse complement.
GTCGGGGTGGAATTCCAAGAGCGCCCGCAGGACTCTCAACTCTGGCTTGCTTTGGTCGGCCGGCCAGAGGGAAGCCGCAAGAGCTACTAGCTCGGGGGTGGAAGTGTCATTCTCAAGGGCGTAACTACGGGGAAACCCGCTCCGGGTCTCCGTTGTCACGAGACCCGCGATGGCGAAACCGGTGCCGCACCGCTCGACACCCCTAGCCACTCGCACCGGTGTTGCACTCTGGCTGCCCTTATGGCAGAGTTTGTTTGCTTTGGGCGGCTGTTTAGAGAGGGCCCATCCAGTGAGTTGGCGAGTCACCACCTGCCATGCGGACGGATACTATTAGAGTATTACAGGCAGGTGCCGTTTTTCATCCATAGAATCATAATAATTACAAGTCCATCAAACACCCAATCCCATAAACCAATTAAATAAGGCTCCACATATTACAATAGTCTTACATATGTTGCGGCTAGTCCATAGCTGTACTCAGTAGTGCAGTTGTGGAGGCTCCGCGGCATGTGTCCCATCCCATTTTAGATTAAAGCTCTCTACGGGCCTCTGCACGTTGGATCCATATCCCCGTGTAAGCCTCTCAAAGGTCCGGTTATTCTTTTGACACTAAGTGTTAGAAGAATAGGCGTGTAACAGAGACACAGATATAATAATATAACCACACCACATAACCATAACCACTGGTAGCTTGGTCCCTGTGCCCGGTACCGGTGGGTCTCCGTGGTCCTATTTTATATGGTTAAATTTTATTTGTATTTTTATAAGAGTGATTTAATTATTTAAAATAAGACGATGAGATAAAATTAGTGAATAAAGAGGAATAATAATAATAATATATTTATTTCGTTAAAGAAATGTACAAAATTTTACACAAATATTGTCAAAATAGTTTAAAAGTTACATCATAGAACATTTGAACTCTGGCACCCGTGATAAGATTTAACTTTTGTTACGGGTGCCAGGGCCCTCACACCAATAGATGACAATAATTAAAACATTAAAGAAGTGTTTACAAATATTTTCCACTGAGTATTATTTAGAAGCATGCATACAATTCTGAAGAGACGAGACGTAATAAATAGTTTGTCTTACGAAAAAAAAATCGCAAACAAATAGCGTTAAAAAGCAATAGTCGTATATAAAATTGTAGTAGCTGGTTTGTCTTTTACAGCCTTTTCGTAGTCCACAGCTGAACTTAAGCCTCTCTCTATTTGCTTCAGAGTAGCACTAAGAGCCAATAGGAGGTTTTGGCCTACCTGGCATAGGATTTGACATACGCGCTGTCCAGACGGGTTGATATAGGGTTTGATGCCGAGTTTTCCATTTCTTCGCAAAGATACTATTTTTCATCATCAGCCCTTTATACCGTCCCACTGTTGGGCACGGGCCTCATCTCACTATAAGAAGGGTAAGGCCATAGTCCACCACGCTGGCCAAGTGCGGGTTGGCAGACTACACATGTCTTTCGAGAACTAATGTTCTGAGTGGAGAACTCTCAGACATGCAGGTTTCCTCACGATGTTTTCCTTCACCGATTAGCAAGCGATATTTAACAATTTAATACGCACTTAACTCCGAAAAGTGATTGGTGCGTGCCGTGGATTCGAACCCGAGACCCTCTGCGTAGCAGTCTGTCGGTCTCTCCCTTCAGCCATAGCTGCACCTAAAGATAGTATTAGCATCGTATATTTGCCTTAGTCGCCTCTTACGATACTCACGGAATAAAATAGGGTGACATTTTGTATTCTTGATCCATTACCACACGGACATGCCAAATTCCTTGCGTCTAGGTGCTTTATCGTTTAGACAGTAATGAAAGAGTTCATATACAGACATTGAAATAGTATTTACGAACGTAGTTGTTCTGACAATACAATAATTAGTGGCGGGCCAGTGGAATGTCCGCGGGTTTGGCGCGCTGCGGCATGGCGGCCGGATGCGGACGTGACGTCAGCGCCCCGGACCCGCTAGCCTAAACACTAGGCGGGGTTTTGTTCAGCGTTTCCGCATAGTCTTTTATTGTCCGATTTTATTACGGCGTAGTATGAGTTTTAATTATGAGTCATAATTATAAAAACGCTAAGTATATATTTTAAACACTTTTATATTTTTGATCGTGTTGTAATTAAAAGCTTTGTTGCACAATGATATCTACCTCTGAATAGGTACGTTGAGAAACTTTCAATTTTTGACGTACCTACTTTCACCAGCAAGCGTGTGACAGATGCATTCATATAATTATTTAGCGATGTAAATAAAGTAAAAAAATATATAAGCTGCTTCAGCGGAAGTTTGTATTATAAATTTATAACAATTTGTTTTTGTCCAAGATCTTAAGGTTCACGAGCCGACCCAATATTTTTTTTACTTTTGTAAATATTTCACAAGGAGTTATAAACTTGAGTTAATAACAAGAGTCCCTTAATAAAATGTCAATCATACTTATGGATTTTCCAACTGAGATTATACGCCCAATAAATCAATTGAGTCAAATATGAATCCATTCGAAAAACAATCAATATTATACATACATACATAGACTCACGCCTGTTTCCTCGAAGGGGTAGGCAGAGGCATATTAAACGCTCAGATTTCGCCAGTGTTTCGATCCGACGTAATAGGTGGCGTGCCTATTGCCGCTTATCGGGATATTTTGTTTGCCAGTGCCTCGTCCGTTGATCGGCAGGTGCACCACTTGCAGGTGAGGTTGGCTTGGGACCCTAAGTTCTTGGTGGGAACTCTATGCACCCTTATTATATAATACTATCAAATGAGATAAAAATTTTAATCAGAGGACTTTAAAAACACACACTAATCTATAGGTAAATTAGCATTCGTCGTCAAACTAAGTTAACGTGATATCTTATATTTACGAAGTTTCCGAGCCGCTGAATTCACGTCAAAGCAAAAGTATCCGAGATAGGAGGTGGAGGCTGCGACAAAAGAATCGTGACGACAGACAGACAATGAAATAACTTTGCTATAAGACGAGTGTTCGCTAGAAATGAAGTAAGCTGAGCGATGGGCGAGGAAATTATCAAAATAATAATAGTAACTCGTTGGTCTCGCGGCATATTTGTGCGCGTGGGATTGGGAGGTCTCGGGTTCGATTCCCGGGTCGGGCAAATTGTTATTGGGTTTTTCCGTTAGGAAATTCTCAGTTGCAGCACGGAGTCTGGTAATGTGCCCGGTACGGCAATAGACTCGCCCCCTATTACGTGGGACCTAAAAAATCATGGCGAAATGTGGGTGTAATATTACACCTCTACCTACCCCTTAGGGGATACAGGCGTGAGTCTATTAAAAAAAATAGTACCTACTGGTGACATTCAATCAAATCAAGCTGGAAGTCGTGGGACTCGTAGGTTCAATTCCCGCCCAGAACACTTTTTTGTGAGATGTACACTACTATTTTGTTCTATGCCTAGTTATTGTTTTTGCTTTATTATGTAGGCATGTTATATGACTGTATTAGGCTAGTGTACCTATTGTTTTATGCCCGTGTGAGTCTCTAGCAGAGCCCCGTAGAATAACAGTGCCATCAAGTCTATATTATGCTTAACGGGGTACTATAACTGCCTTTGCCTAACCATTTATGATATGTAGGTACCTGTTATCCATTGTTTTTTTTTTTGGGGTTCTGTGCCAAACGATATTTATTATAATCACTTTATGTTTTGCTAAGGTTGTACCAGCAGTAAATATTATTTCATAGTTATCCGATCGGCATAGTACAGTCTATCCTATTTTTGAATCAGATAGCCTTGTATGAATTCTCTCAATTATTATTTTCATAGCTTCTCTTAAAAGGCTCGCACATCTCCGTCGAAAAGACATCCTTAAACAATGTAACCAACTTTGTTGCTCGAACATTTGAAGTTGTCACATTTCATTTTATTCACGTCTCTGATGCTCTGACCTTTTCTTTAGACGTCGAATGAATTTTGAATTCCATCTGGAGGTATTCAATTTCGCTTGCTTTGAATCGTATTGTGAGTGACATCTCCCCCTTAAATTTTTTTATTTTGTTTTCAGCAAGCCTCTGTTTTGTAGATATTACAGTTAGAAACGCCTCTACCATACTTTGGCTACGTTAAGGCAGTAAGGTAATATCGCACCTTTATAACAAAAGTAGCATTATACGAAATTATTTTTTTAACTCTTCTTTCGAAATAACTATATTATTTATTATTCAACTGTTAATAATACTAATTGCAGTACTATATTTCATTACCTGGCCTAGATATTAATCATAATGCTGCGTCAAAAACTTGAAACGGTCATACTGAAAAATACTCTTTTTGTATACTGCCACGTTGGTCTCGCGGCATAAACGTGCTCGTGGGATTGGGAGGGGTCGTGGGATTGGGGGATCGGGTTCGATCCCCGGGTGGGTAAACTGTTATTGGGTTTTTCCGTTAGGAAATTCTCAGTAGCAGCTCGGAGTCTGGTAAGTAATGTGCCCGGTACGGCAATAGGCTCGCCCCCTATTAGGTACGTGGGACTACAATAAATCTGGCGAAAAGTGGGTGTAGCAATATACCTCTGCCTTCGAGGATATAGGCGTGAGACTATGTATGTATGTTGTATACTGCCACTTTTTTTTAAAGGTGCGATATATCATCCAGCCTTTCGCGTCTACTACTGGACTTAGGCCTCTCTGAGTTAATAAGAGGATCTGGCCTGTACCACACAAATGTCGAGTTTTCCACCCGCGCCACACAATGGGGCAGTGATACTTTGTATTCTTAATGCCACCAAACGAACGCTGACCTCTATGCTAGGTTAAAAACTGGTGTTACAGGAAACACGTTAACTAATAAACTACATGTATTGATGCTTATCAACATAACTCAACTAGGACGGAAAGACATGGCAATACATATTTACATTTTGTCAATTCCTAAATCAATTGGCGATGCCAATGAATACAGATTTACATAAAAGCGCAGTTCTTAAGGATTTTGTGTGCCGATTCCAAGTGGAGACTGTCTCCAGTTTAGTTCGTAGTTGGCGCCGTTGGCGGCGCTGGCGTCGTTCTCCGTCTCTCTTGCTCTCGTAGTTAAGATACACAGGAGGAACGTTCGTCTCTCTTGCTCTCGTAGAGATGTCACAGCGCGACTGCCACGCCGCGCCGCCAAGCGGCAATTTAGGTCACAGAAATTTTGTCTTCAGAGCGCCCATAAGAAATGCGCCTCTATGTAAATATCTGAGCTCTTTGTCGATACTAAGATTCTAACTAGCGACGCTAGCGGCGAAATTTAAAAGTCGTCCATGTACGACTCTCTCACAAATCACTACTACTTTTGACACTTTTCGCTCAATAAAATTACCGCCATAACCTTGGAGCAAAGTTGTATTGTAAGCTGTCAAATGTGTCGTACCTCGACAACTTCCAAATTTTGCCGCTAGAGGCGCGCGGATAATCTTTACATCGCCAATCGACAATAAATTCATGCTCATCTCTAGCTAGCTTGCTAGCAGACAGTTCAAGTCAATGTGTATTTTAGCACGTACTAAACCTTTCTGTATTGAACAAGAATATCAAAGATTCAGCAGCACAGCTTGCAGCACTTTATATAACAAAGTCGCATTCGTTTGAAACGCATTTTGCTGGTACATCAACCTTTCTCAGCGTGACTTGGCCTGGATTTCCATGGATTGTAGCCAAGTGTACATCATTTTGTCATTTCACTGAATCTACGGGCAGCTTTTTAAAAATACGTTTATCATCTAGACCAAGTGCGTGACTTAAGTCAGGAATTTTTGTTTTTGGCATTGCAAAATGGCGTGTCGTATAATTTGTTTAACAGTAGAGACTCGATTATTTATATCACCTGACATAATAATTAATAATACAATATAATGTTAGTTAACACCATTTCTTACCGCTTGGCCACGGGGACCGGCGACGCGACCTGCGACAAGCGATTTCGATGTACATGGCGCGTTTACTGTGAGGCGACATCGTCGGTGGCCGCGGCGTAGTTAAGCGCGCCATGTACATCGAAATCGCTTGTCGCAGGTCGCGTCGCCGCGCCGGTCCCCGTGGCCGAGCCGTTAGAAAAGTACTGTTTTTCTCTATCTCGCAATAGAGATACAAACAATAAAAAAGCACAGCTACCATAGGTATTAATTTAAACAAAATTCAAGTAAGCCAATTAAGAATTCTAAAGATATTCAATGCATACAAATTCGTTCTGACATTTTGAAGTAATAATGGCATAAATAAATCACATAAGTGCACCCGCAAAACACTGCATCGTGTGAAAAGCAGATTATCACAAACTGCCTATCTATTTTATTTGTCTCGTGGACACTGCAAGTGTTAATGGTGTGATCGAAGTATTAGAAGCCTTACATTAAATTGTGTGGTGTGAACATAATGCTTGATTTCATGACGACTGGTTTATAAGAGATTATTCGGCTTATGCAAATAGATGCAGAATTTCCTGTTTAGTAACGATTTTTAATTTCCGGTGCTATTTAAGTTTTAAAATATGTATTATGAAAATCGGACTAACAGTAATATGTTTCCTCTTGGTCTTCCTAATGGACTTCGACACCTATACCATATATCCAGGTTTGGATTAATAGTAGGGTAATGAGAAAACCCTGGTATAAAATCATGCCGCTCTTTTAAATAGCCGAATCGTTACAATGCTATATTATACAATTTAAGAATTTAATTCCGGCTAGAGAATCCATTTCTTCACCCATATTTTACTTGATTTTTTTCCTATAATTCTCATCTGCTATGAACAATACCGTACGTATATAGCTGCCATCTAGTTCTCATATTGAAGTAGGTATTATGTTTCCTTACAGCCACTAGTTCATCTACAATAGCGGCTACAATATGAGATAATGGACTGTAGTCTAGCTTACAAACACATAGCTAGGGAAGTAGGAATCTATCTGAGTACACGTGTACCAGTATTGATGTCTTGTGTTAGCTCGTAATACAAAGATTATTTTCTCTTACAAATAGGGATTGGGAATTCCATATGAAAGGGGAATTCCATATGATAAAAGATCGAAGAATTTTATATTCTGTAACGCGGAGAACACAAAGATATGGGGTCTTACTTACAATAGAAGGCAACAAGCTTATCATGAATGAAAGTTTAGTTTACATGACATTTCCCTGAGTGAATAGATAACTAGATAGCAGGGGACCAGGCACTTGCAAAACGATATCATTAGTAATCTAAATCGTATGACGTCTTTCAAAAATAAAACCTCATTTCGCTAAACCATAAAAAAAACTAACCATCTTGCACCAACAAAAGAACGAAGAAATGTTTTAAAAGGCAAGAATATTAAAACTCGTCGACGCTTGCAAGACGGAGCTGCAGACTACCTGTCATTTTCCGCAAGAGGGCGCCACTAGGAACCTCACTACTTAGGGAAAAGTCGGGAAACTACGTCACGTCTCCATGATACCTATTACACGTAAGAGCTATGAATGGGGAAATTTAGGACGGGCCGAAGACAAATAAAAAATAAGTATGGTGACTTTCTGTAGTCATGTTGTTGGAACGAATGAGAAAGTCATGCAATTATAGCCTTTATCGGGTAGACTATAAGCACTTTATGTGCTATATGATATGAATAGCAGATACGCTGTAATAAAAGTTATAGTAGACTGTGAAATATGAAAATTATAATGTAGCCTGATATCGCAACCATTACCAGGGATATGTAATCGTTTACTTGATATTGTTTATGAGAGACTTTTGCCACAGTATCCTGTAGGGAAAATATTTCGTCTTGATCTGTCTTGATTTTTCGTTCATAAATTAAAATATTTGTTGATATTCGAGCATAAAACCTTATTCTTAGTAAATAGCCTCTTTGGGGGCGATCGCGAAAAAACATCAGGGGCCCAATTCCGCTAAATAAATAGGTATAGGTATAGTCGCAATATCATGCCAGTGTCATACTTACGTCACAAAAAGCGTATTCTTCTAAATTATATGATATTTGAATGAATTTGTAACGAGATCGTATGTATCAACGACGAACTGTTTATTTTAAATTATACGGTAATGACGTAAGGTTATCAGAATACCGCTTTTAAATCCATTCAAAATATGATATCAATGTCATATAAAAATAGCAGAATTGGCCCCCAGATGTTCCATGCTGAATTTAACTTTAAATTAACCCAGACAAAATGTGCTTGTAAATCAGATAGAAATGTCATTAAAAAAAATACTACAAGAGGCTTAGCATGGCTTGCTCTGCCGCGAGTGAAACAAACACTAGTAGGAGCATTCATCCCGAGCGAGGATATTGAAGATCCATTAGAGTTTATGTGCTGGGCTCTATAAACTGAAGTCGGTAATGTGCAACGACAATTTGTGGAGACAATTACACTGAACGTTAATGGAACACTAATATCTTTCAAGTCCTTTTGTGCTCTTATTTCAATGGTATTTGCGTAATTTAGTTCAATATTTCGTTACTTTTACCGCTCTTTAAGTTGATTTTAAACTGTTTTTTGGATAATTGCATCATTACCTTCTCGGAAGCTTAGCTGTGTCTTTATTGAAATTACTATTAATGTATTAGAGATAAGACAAGTATATTTTAACATTAGTTTACATAAACTACTGATCAGTGATGAGTTCAGTTGGCCTCTGAATTTGCCATTGAACTTCAAAACCAACCAAGGGTCTTTAGGGCACAATATTATATCAACAAGAACCAAGACTGATAAGTCTCTTCAATCATTTGAAATTGCCTATACCTAGACTCCTTATTTTTGCTCTCGGTGTTACAATCTCGAATTAGGCTGATCAGAAAATGCAACAAAAATCTCGTGTTGTTTGTCTCTAGTCTGTTTGTTGAATCGTTCCATTTTCAAAACACACATTACGTCATACGCGAATAAGACAGTGTTTTCGTAACAGTGCGGTGCGGGCTCTCCACAAACAAACTCGACACTACGAACTTACTCTAATGTCATTTGGCTCCCATTCAGAATGCAGTGAAAGACTGCTTTTAAGCTGATTAGCCTTTTGAAGAAGCGTGTTTTTTCGAATATACGAACCGCAACGTTTTCATCAGATAGCCTTAAAAGGGTAAGGATATTTGTGGAGTGATCTTTTCAGTTATAGAGAAAATATATGGTGCAGGGACTTATTATTCAGATATTTTGTAAAAAATAGTGTATGTATTGGTAGCAATCACCAGTATACAAGCCGATTATACCCGAAATATTTTTACACTTCAGCAGTTTACTAAAATTCCCGTCTTCTATTCTTCTGGGACGAGTTAAAACAGCAAATGCCTCCTCTTAGGTTTCAAGTTTAATCGTATGGGTAACCAAAAACCAAGTTTCGTTTAGATACTACAAAAAAAGCGTAGCGGACAGAAAATTGAATAGATACTTTATTACATTGGCATTTTACCTACTGTTTCTAATCCTTTGGTTCAACGTCAATTTATTTAAAAATCAGCATTTTAATTAAAAACCGAGTTTACAATCCTGTTCCCGTGTATTGGCTACGTGACGATATCATGTATTGGCGTGAACGTGCGGCTGCCGGGTCCCAAAGTGCCGATGAAACAATCTACGACATCAATGCATCACCTACTTTCAACAGTTTGGCACCGCACCGGACATGCAACTTTAAAACTACAGATATAGGGTAGTTGTCCTTTTGTTCGTATTTTTAGTTGTGTAACCTTGTCTATAAAATAGTTGCCTCTAGTAATGCCGATATCGAAATTCAGGTTTTCTAAATTATCAAAGGTATCTATTATACCTATCTATTATTTTACTAACATATGTCCGCTGCTTTTTACACGGATGAATGTTACTTCATACTTAAGAACCAAATATAATATTTATATCGATCGATTAAAAAAAAAGCTTTGTGGTCTCCCTATAGAAACTTTCACCCCTATTTCAACCCCGGCGAGTTTAATTTTGCGCAACAAAAAATAGCCTGCGGCCATCTCCAAGGTTATTCCAATGCTATCAATCAATCAAATTCTGTTAAGTCGTTTTGCCATTAAAACCTACTGTAATTACTATTGTAACGGATGCCAGGAATCGAACCTTTGCTAGTCCGCTACAGTGCGCTGGTAGTGTGCTGCTGACGTGTGCCTACGACGATGTGTGTTCTTCTATGTGTGTGGACTGTATGGCTTCGATGTGTAAGGGCTTCAGAAATGAAACATCTTCATACGTTGAGAGCGATGCTGTTCAGGTGTGCGGTGCTTGATGGTTACATAGGTCACAAGATGGTGGTTGAGACGCCAACAACTGGCCGAATACATGGTCGCTTAAGTACCTCGAAACTTTACCTTATCGACGACCATCGCACCGAACACGTGCACAGAGAATCTTTCGTTTATTTTTATTTCAAAAACAGTACAAATGTTACGTATGTTTCGATCCTATTATACATTCATACATGTTCTATACATCGTTAGATAGGTCTCATTAAGTTCTATCTATTGGTATACAATACCTAAACCTAACTATTAGCGTCACTAAGTTATTCCATAAAAACTCCCAAAAAATGCTGCCACACAAGGGCCCGCCCACTATATTTTCTATTGAAAAACTATCGTATACTAAATTTATATATATAATTTTGGTAGGCCGTTGTGTGCAACTATATGGGGCATCTATTAAAACAAACACCATGAAAATATCTTTATTCAATTCGAACATATTACATGATAACTTTGAATCATAAAAAAATTACAGAATTTCTTAAGTAAATACTATCGTAAGTAAACAAATTTTATGATAAACATACGAATGTTTGTTATTATGCTTATTTTAACTATATAAGGTAATAACTAGCAATAAAAAGGTATCTAGACATGATTTCAAGTCTATATGAAGCTAAAAAACACTTATAAAACTATAAAACGAATATGTAAACAAACAGCTGTTTTATGAAGCATTAACTCTTATCTGTCACTACTGATAACGCTATTTATGATTCGATATCTAAGGTCCCTACAGTTAGCACAAGTTTAAGACTAATGTTCATGTATTACATAGTTGTTGTATATTAACAATCTAACCATTTACACTATTTTAGCTATTTTTTAACGTTTTGACACGTCCGGGAACCGAACCCGGTGTACCGCACGATTAGATAACACTGATTTTAACGATTTTCACTCGCGGTTTCGAATACACTATTCACTGTCATAGTTTTAATGTCTGTCGCGAACATCTCTCCCGCCGTGCAGCAACGCGCGTGACCCGTCGTGTGGCGGTGCTGCAGAGCACCCGGTGAGCGACACCTCGTCACTTGGGCAGGGGGACCAGCTTCTTAGCCGGCCGTTTGAGGACGCCTGCTGCTGTGCGCACCTCGACAGTGCGTATGGCGCCGTCGGCGCCCGGGTAAACAGCCACAACTCGACCGCGCGGCCAGGTATTGCGCGGGAGTTGGCCGTCGGCGATCAGGACGGGGTCGCCGACCTCGAGGTTGAGCCCAGACCCATGGGGCTCCCGCCGGTGTTGCAGCTCGGGTAGGTACTCGCGCACCCAACGGCGCCAGAACATGTCGGCGAGGATTTGGGCGCGCCGCCAGTGCTTGCTGCTGTTGAGGTCAGCCTCGCTGAACTCGCCCAGTGGAGGGAGGCGAGCAGAACCACCGAACAGGATGTGGTTCGGGGTGATGGCCTCGCTGTCTGCTGCGTTGACGGAGACGTGTGTGAGGGGTCGACTGTTTACTGTGTACTCGACCTCACAGAGTAGTGTAGCTAGGACTTCTTCGTGCGGATGGCGCTCGTGAAGGACCGTATAGAGGGCGGTCTTCACGCACCTGACGAGGCGCTCCCATGCGCCCCTCATGAATGGCGCTGAGGGGGTGATGAAGCGCCATATGATGCCACGGCGACTCGCTTCTTCGGCGACGGCGTCTCTCATCTCTCGGTCGGCACCGTGCATGTTGGTGCCGTTGTCCGAGTAGATCTCTGCGGGGCAACCTCGGCGCGCTGCGAACCTGCGCAGCGCCAAGATTGCGGAGTCGGCGCTCAGGCTGGCGGCGACCTCCAGATGTACTGCCCTGGAAGTGAGACATGTAAACAGTGCCACATAACGTTTGTGACGCTGTCTACCGACGGTTACGGAGAGCGGCCCGAAATAATCAAGACCCGTGTAGGTGAAGGGCCTCTGATGGTGAGCAAGGCGCGTCTTTGGATGGTCCCCTGTGGCTGGCTCAGGCGGCTGCGTTTTTCTAATGCGGCATGGTAGACATCTATGTACTATTTTCTTTGTAGTCGGCCGCAGACGAAGAATCCAATAGTGTTGGCGTATTTCATTGATTACCAACTCTGTACCGCTGTGATGTAATTTTCTATGCGTCCAATCTATGTATAGCTGTGTAATACGATGATCGCCGTCTAAGATCGGCGGTCTCTTTGTTTGTTCGGAGATTTCTTCTGTAGCTATTATACGACTGCGTAGAGTGATAATTCCGTTGTTCATTTCCACGGGTAACGAATACAGGCGGCTGTCTCTGGCGACACCTCCTCCGCGCCGCAGCTCCCGAAGGTCGGCGCCGAAGGAGTCCTCTTGTACCGCCTTCACAAGAAGGTCCTCGGCGCCGCGGGTGTGTTCTGCGGAGAGAAGCACGAAGTTTCGGGAGTCGGCGGCTGGACGAGGTGCCGCTCTGCCCGACTTGATGTTGTGCTTCGTCTTCGTCACGTGACGCCAATCTGGATCCTTCTGTCTATTTTTCTGCGTTCTTTTATATAGAACCTTCTCTGCGGTTTTCTTACATAATGCTATAAATTGTAGAACTCTTGCTGTCGCTCGTAGGAGCCTCTCCCATTTGGAAAATCTATACGGGTCCGGTACGGCTTCTATAATTCTATGTGTTTGACGTTTCTCTACAGCTGTCAGTGTGCGCTCTTCGCCTGTCGCGTCAGGGGCGATGTGCTTCTCTACGGGCCATAGTGACGGGTCTTCGTACAGGAACGACGTTCCGGTGTACCACTCGTGTTCGGAGTTAAAGCTGTTTGGCACGTCGCGTGTAGCCGCATCCGCCGCGTTCAACTTCGTAGGTACCCAGCGCCAATCTTCAACTTTACTATGCTCTTCTATGGCGGCTAGGCGGTGCGCGACGAATGGTTTGTACGTCCGTGCTCCTTTTCTGATCCACGTTAGTACGGTCTTGCTGTCCGTCCAGTACACGACGGCCTCGGGTTTGACGCAATGTTCTTCTATTACCGCTTGAGCGACTCGCGTACCCATGACGGCGGCTTGCAGTTCGAGTCTCGGGATTGACACCACCTTAAGCGGTGCTACTCTCGCCTTCGCCATAACGAGCGTCACGTGCACACGCCCATCTGGTGTAGTCGCTCGCCAGTACACCGCTGTTGCGTAGGCCGCTTCACTGGCGTCCGTAAAGACATGTACTTGGAGTGTACAGGCGTCACTGTACCCGGGGTAACACCGCGGGATGCGTATCGACTTCAACTGTTCTAAATGCTGTATCCACGATGCCCATTGCACTCTGAGGCTTTCGTCAAACTTCTCGTCCCAATTTGTACCGAGTCGCCAGGCTTCCTGTAGTATCTGTTTGGCTCGAACAGTCACGGCCGATGCGAGGCCGAGTGGGTCGTATAGCGACATAACTATTTTCAACGCTTCCCGTTTCGTAGGCGCTTCGGTGCCGATGAGTCCGTCTGGAAGCCGTGCGAGTGTAAGGTTGAAGCTCAGCTCGTCCGCGCTCGTTTTCCACATCAAGCCGAGAATTTTCTCTTCTTGCCCCTTGCTGGCGAGGCCGACTGTCTCCTGGCGATGTTGACTTGGTTCTATTGATTCTATGATTCGCTGTGGTGGGCGACTATTTGTGCAGGATGCAATGCACTGCTCCCCTATTGTCTTAACGACGGTAGGCTTAACGACGGCCTTCGAAACTATGGGAGAGTGCACCTGTCCTCTATCTAATACTATGTGAGAGTGCGTAACCGGCTTCACATCTATGTGAGAGTTACTCGGTTCTATATTTTCTATTTTCGATTCTACGTTTCTATCGTACGCGAGCCTCTTCGCTGCGTCTTCATGGCTATTGGGTATGACGTGTGCTTTCCTCTGTGGAAAGGCCGTCTCTATTTTTCTATTATCTATTGCTGTCGAACTATTCTGTGACACGTCTATCCGCTTCTCGGGGTCCGTGTTTGGTTGACGTGGGTTCACTATGAGCGATTCCAGTGCGAAATATTCTTTCAGTTGCGCTTCTATGTTTTCATCTATAGCGGAGAGACCGTTGACGAAGTGTACGGTGTTTCCCAAGGTGCGTGAGCGCGCGCCGTGCAGCACCCATCCCAGCGATGTAAGCGACGCCACCGGTTGATCGTTGGGTCCTCTTCGTACTGCGTTCGCTATGAGCAGGTGCCAGTTGTCTTGACCTATTAGCACCTTTGGCACGCCTATGTCATACACCAGCTTCTTCTTGATGCCTTCGAGGTGTTTGCAGTCTATCAGGTCCTCTTCGGCGATCTTCTGCGGCGACAGGTGTAGGCTGGCTACGGTGCGTGCACACAAAGGCACTTGTTTGCTGTCGGCGCCGGCTCCTCGTATTTGTATGTCTACGCGTCGCGACGTTGGCATGTCGATCGACGTATCGCCTATGGCACGGATCGTAAACGGGTCCAGGTTCCCTTCCGCGCCGACTTCCTTGGCTATGTCCTCGTCTATGAGCGATACGGTGCTTCCGTCGTCGAGTAGGGCAAACGTAGACGCCTCTCCCGCCGGTCCGACTATCTGCACGGGCACTATCTTTAAGTATGCTTGAGCCTTTGCACGTATGCACGAACTGGCGACCGTTTCTTGCTTTTCTATGTTCACGTCTTCGGTCCTGTGGGCTCCTCTATCATAGTGAAGCAACTGGTTGTGTGTAGCGCGGCATCCCTCTACACCGCACTTCTTGGGCTTGCACGAGTGTTCTATTCGGCGTATGCGTAAGCAGCGAAAACACAATCCATGCTGCTTAGCTAGCTGCCATCTCTTCTCTGCGTTGGCGTTACGAAACGTGCTGCAGGCCGACGAGTAGTGTCCTTCGCGTTCACATATCCTGCACTTCGCGTTAGACGTGTCCGTATGCGTTCGCTTCTCCGTCGCCGTCGCCGTGTACGTCCTCTGCACGGTACGTCTGCTTGGCGGCCCATCGGTGATGTTCTCAGCCGGCGCGAACGCGCTACAGTAACGCGCGTACTCTGTCACGAAGTCACTGAATCGGCTGAGGTCCGGCTTCGACTGGCACTTCTCGGTATACGTTTTGTACCACTGCACACGCAGCGAGTTCGGTAGCTTCTCGGTCAACACGCGCACTAGCTCCGCATTGATGAGGTAGTGTTCCTTTTTCAACGCACGAAGTGTGACGACGCCGCTTCTAATCTTGCTCGCGAACGCGCATATGTCCTTGGGTGCTTCGCTACAGCGCGGCAGGGTCCTCAGCTTGTCCGTCTCTGCCTGTGCGATCGAGTCTGGTCGTCCGAACTGCAGCTCCAACTCCTTCATAATCTCATCTGGTCGCGCATGCCCAATCAGTTCAGAGCTAACTGTTTCTAACGATCTTCCCTTGAGACTTCTTCTCAGTCTCGCTGTATTCTCCACGTCGTTGAAGAAATTTTTGGTGGTGTCGTATATCGCCTTGAACGACAGCCACTCGGTGTGCGCGCCGCCGAACGTCGGTAGCGTCATGATGACTTTCGAAACCGCCGGGTGTGGTGCAACTATCGATGTGTCCGGTGGCTTCCTATCGGCGAGCGCGGCGATCGCGGAGGTGAGATCCGTGATGAACGGCTTCAGCGAATCACCTCCCTGTTGATGAACGTCCATCTTCTGTGAGGGCGGTCCATCTTCTATCTTCTGTGCCCCGTCGACGTCCCTCTTCTTAGTGGGCGCCGATATCACTTCTATATCTTCGGGGCCGGGCTGGGGTTCCGGAGCCTCTTCCAACCACGAACGTACGTAGTCTTGTTTCGACTGTCCATCCTCGTCGTAGTCATCGGAGTCCGCCTCTTCTTCAGCCTTCTGTAGTGCTAACTGTGCTAACTGTAGTTTTATCTTCAAAACTTCTTCTCGAGCCAACATCACATTTCTATTGGAGCGTCCCGTAGCTGCTGAGCGTTGGTCGCGTTCCCTCGTTGGCTTCTTTCTATCTCTATTTTCTATTATACTATGTTGCGCTGTACAAACGCTCGATCTATCCGATGGTTGCAACGTCCTTTCCTTGCCATCTTCATTTTTCGACTGCACCTCTGCTCGCTCCCTTGCGTCTTGAGTGATGTTTCGTTCGTCCCTCCCCGCGGGGCCGGGGGGGGCCGGCGGCGGCGCGTCGCTCCCGACTGTTGTCGACGGCGATCGCGGTGGCCCGTCGTGACGGACGACCGCGGCGGCTGGGTTGCGGGCAGCGGCGGCGCGGGCAGGGGTACTGGAACTAGGCCCGGCGCCGGCCGCTCCCCCGGCGACCTCGGGAGCACGACCTCTTGAACGCGTCGTAGGCATTCTTCAATCCGGCTCGAAGCGACCAACAAATGGTCGCGACAGCAACAGGCGATCCGGCTTCGACAGGACCAACAAATGTAACGGATGCCAGGAATCGAACCTTTGCTAGTCCGCTACAGTGCGCTGGTAGTGTGCTGCTGACGTGTGCCTACGACGATGCGTGTTCTTCTATGTGTGTGGACTGTATGGCTTCGATGTGTAAGGGCTTCAGAAATGAAACATCTTCATACGTTGAGAGCGATGCTGTTCAGGTGTGCGGTGCTTGATGGTTACATAGGTCACAAGATGGTGGTTGAGACGCCAACAACTGGCCGAATACATGGTCGCTTAAGTACCTCGAAACTTTACCTTATCGACGACCATCGCACCGAACACGTGCACAGAGAATCTTTCGTTTATTTTTATTTCAAAAACAGTACAAATGTTACGTATGTTTCGATCCGATTATACATACATACATGTTCTATACATCGTTAGATAGGTCTCATTAAGTTCTATCTATTGGTATACAATACCTAAACCTAACTATTAGCGTCACTAAGTTATTCCATAAAAACTCCCAAAAAATGCTGCCACACAAGGGCCCGCCCACTATATTTTCTATTGAAAAACTATCGTATACTAAATTTATATATATAATTTTGGTAGGCCGTTGTGTGCAACTATATGGGGCATCTATTAAAACAAACACCATGAAAATATCTTTATTCAATTCGAACATATTACATGATAACTTTGAATCATAAAAAAATTACAGAATTTCTTAAGTAAATACTATCGTAAGTAAACAAATTTTATGATAAACATACGAATGTTTGTTATTATGCTTATTTTAACTATATAAGGTAATAACTAGCTAAAAAGGTATCTAGACATGATTTCAAGTCTATATGAAGCTAAAAAACACTTATAAAACTATAAAACGAATATGTAAACAAACAGCTGTTTTATGAAGCATTAACTCTTATCTGTCACTACTGATAACGCTATTTGTGATTCGATATCTAAGGTCCCTACAGTTAGCACAAGTTTAAGACTAATGTTCATGTATTACATAGTTGTTGTTTATTAACAATCTAACCATTTACACTATTTTAGCTATTTTTTAACGTTTTGACACGTCCGGGAACCGAACCCGGTGTACCGCACGATTAGATAACACTGATTTTAACGATTTTCACTCGCGGTTTCGAATACACTATTCACTGTCATAGTTTTAATGTCTGTCGCGAACAACTGTAATAATAACAAAATTAAATGTATTTATGACACATTTGTAATTATTATACATCATAAGGTATTATGCCGTGTGGTTGACGGCATAGAATACAAGTCTTCCCGTGGGTGTCGTAAGAGGCGACTAAGGGATAAAACGATGCAAATACCATCTTTGCGTAGAGACGGAAAACTCGACATCAAACCCTATACGACTGCCTCGTTGGTCTCGCGGCATAAATGTGCGCGTGGGATCCCGGGTCCCGGGTTCGATTCCTGGGTCGGGCAGTGTTATTGGGTTTTTCTGTCACGAAATTCTCAGTAGCAGCACGGAGTCTGGAAATGTGCCCGGTACGGCAATAGGCTCGCCCCTTATTACGTGGGGCTAAAGTATATCTGGCGAAAAGTGGGTGTAGAAATACACTTCTGCCTACCCCTTCGGGGATAAAAGTCGTGACGATATGTATGTATGTATGTAAGGTATTAGTATGTCTTTGAATTCTTTAACTAATGTTTTGAGTCTTCCGGCATACATATTTATTGTTTATATTAATTTTGAATGTATACCCCATGAATGCAATTCATATTATAGAATCGACAGCACATGTCAGTTATATAGCTGATTAAAGTGTTTGCTAAGCTAGACAAGTTCTTTTGTTGAGGGAAATAAGCGATTTAGTAAGCTCGCTGTAAGCCGTGGTAGGTAAATATACTCAAGTTGAAAACCAAGTGAACCAATATGTGACGTAAGCTAAGGCTGCATGCGTATTAACAAAGTTAAAACTAGCGGATGAGTGCTATGCCAACATTTAGGGGTTTAATTATACACAGGTGATAGGCATTATAATACAAGTATACTAGTTGTGTGTACCGTAATTTTTGTGCTATTGCATGGCAACGAAATATCTCAAAACATATATTATTATGTCAACGGTAGATCATTCTGTACTAGTGTCATAATTTAAAAAGAACTAAAGATATTGTTTATATATTTTGACTCGATTCGTGTTGCTGATTCATGTACTGAATTATAGTTTTTGGCTTAATAGCAAAGTGCACGTTTATTAAGTGGTTAATCGATAAGCTATTTACAATGCCTATGAATCACACATTACAGAGAAAGCTGTCTGTGATTTAAATTTTCAACCGTACACATACGCATAACATAAATAGCTAAACTCTGATACGTCATGTTTGAATTATTTGTAGCAAATGAACCGTATCCCTTGTTCGACAGATATCATTGGAGAAGGGAAGTGGATGGAGGGCAGATCGATGGATAGGGTGACTTAACAAAGATGGAAGAGAATAATGAATACAGATGGGACGGCCGATATAGATGAATGTGGAAATTAATTAAGAGTTACATTAATATCGAGTTTATTTTCTGCAGATTTATTTAATAGAGTGCGATTCCATGGTATTTAAATACTGTATGGATTTTATAAACATACAATCAACCATCGATATATATGTACTAACGTCAAAGGAGTTCAACGGATCAAAGCACACCAAGGCTATTCACGATATACACGATAATATCGAATTTGGTTTATTTTACTATGCGATTCAGAAATTACGTAAATGTTAGATACGTAGGTAGAGCTTATCCTAGTCTGTCTGTATTTATAATAAATATTCAATGAACTCAATTATGATAATCACGATTAAGAAGCACGAAACAGAAGAACGACTCGATGGCTGTCCTTTAATTTTTCAATTAGTAGGTAGGTATGTGTCACCACTCTCTTCTAAACATATGAAAAATGTATTCAGTGTGTGTGGACCGGTTAAGCGACAAGATAACAAGAACATAACCGTCTGCCTCAAACGATAATTTATACAACCGAGCCAAAGAAACGCTTTGCTAAATAAAAATAATTTAATTAGACCTTTTAACCTAAATGTAACTAAATAACACCATAATCTGAAACCATTAATTAAAACAATACTTTAAAAACATCGCATGACTTGACTATCACAATAAACAACGGAAAATTCACAACAAAACTAAATAATAAAAGAAAAGGCACTCGCCACAAATTAAGGGTTCAATAGCCGTTTTTATGGTTAATTATCGGAACAACTTAACAATGTTTAACCCACAAACCTACATATATTTGCGTGAATAATTGTTCCACAGATTAAAATTGCTATTTACATGTTAATAAGTGTATTGTTAGGGTAGTGGTACACTAGCCGTTTTAGGTCTGATTGGCCTTCTGGCCTATTATAATAGTAAACATTACTGCTAAGCTGAAGGTCGAGGTAGTAGGTAGGTAGTAGGTTCCTACTCATTGTAAATATTTTATGATTAGTACCTTGGTTCGTTCTCTGCCTGGATGTAATTTATTTGCAATATGTATTTAATTTAATTACTTATGAATGTCCTCGTGTTGTGTGAGTTGTCAGAGTTTAACACATCTTGCTGGCTTTTGAATTGACTTGAAACTTATTTCGTGGAGCACTTAACACACATGACATCGTCTTGTTGTTTAATAGGCTGGCTCGACAGTTTTCTTGTAAGTTACTGGGCCTAGCCCGCGATGCGCACCAAGCTGATATAACCGTGATAACACTAGGATAATAC
This sequence comes from Euclidia mi, assembly GCA_944739405.2. Taxonomy (NCBI): domain Eukaryota; kingdom Metazoa; phylum Arthropoda; class Insecta; order Lepidoptera; family Erebidae; genus Euclidia; species Euclidia mi. Next base: position 19,759,581 of record OX123202.2, on the reverse strand, counting down.
ATCTATTGGATTCAACGATTTGGTATAATATATGATTAATAAAGGTAAAAACTTAATCGTGCAGTCGAGTTACCTGATAATAAGCGGTTATGTAACCACATACATAAATTTCCAACACTTCTCTTCCACTTTCGAAAAATGTCCTCTCCTCTTTCTCTCTCTCTATCTTTTCTTTCAGCTTGAAGAACAAAAAGCGCAAGCAAAGTAGTACGAATGTCAAAAAAAATGTCAGCTACGTTAATTATTGCTAATATAAGAGGCCGCAAGCCGCACTCACTTTTTATGGATTTATAGAGCTTCAATTCTGCGAGCCTCTGATTAACAACCTTACATTTTGTGTCACTAAATTCGGCCAGAACGTGGGTTTTCTCGGACGGTGAAAATGTATTTTATAAGAACGGCCGTTAAAATCTCGGGTCCGAGGGTATCCACCGGCTCACGAATATCAACACATTTCCCAAAAATCTGCTCAATTTCAAAATTGAATCTATTTTCAAACCGAACACCACTAACGCGAGCTTTAAGGCCAATTTCTCACATTTTCATCATAGATGCAGCATGAGACAGTGCCAGTCAATCAGCTGAGAGCCATTTCACGAGCGGTTCACACAACTCCTCGAGTTTTAAGTCGATCGAGAATCGAGACGGTGTATTTTGTGACACTTTATTGTTGGGACTCGGTTTGGTTTCTTTACGACATTTTGATTCTTGTCGTCGTGGTGGAGCTTTTGCACTGGATTATTGTAATAAAGATACAAGTCGCATTTTTTGTGGTTTTGAAATCTTGCCGAATAAAGTTTTCCAAATTTTGTCATTTATGTTTTATTTCGTGTTGTGGAAATAAATCAGAATAAAAATTGTAGCACAATACATATAATAACTGATTCCTAATTTTTAAAGCAACACTGTTGTAGCAAGAAAGTTTTAATAATTACCAATTCCTTTTAAATGTATTTCTATTATCTATTATGAATTTCAAATATTTGCAAATTAACTAAGGCCACCACCCAGCTATCTACACAGGTAGCTAAATACACATTACACCTTTTAATCCAATCAATCTTTATGAACAAAGAAAAGTCTCAATTAAATTACAAAGTCGATATTCAGAGGCACGTGGCATTCAGAAAGAACTGAAATAACAAAGTTGGAAGGCACGCAGAATATTCCCGCCTCATTATGTTAATAGAACGAGAACTGATCACGTCCCATATTATACCTTTCACTGATTTATCGTAATTACGCTAGGTAAAATAACTATGCCAGCTCTATTTTTGGATGAGAATTGTGTGTGATTGAAATGCTACACCTAGGAAAGATTTTTCTTTCCTCATGTGGTCATATATTTTTTAGTGATTTTTTAATGATTTTGTTGTAATAAGTATTACATAAATAAATGATGTGTATCAATCGTACTTAATGCGATTGTCTAATAAATAGTAACAATGCGTCAAAAATAAATTGCAGCGTCAAGAGAGTCGAGGAACTGTAGTCTGCGTAGTAGTCAAACGTGTAAGAAACACATTTGACTACTACGTAGACTATACTCTCTATTCATTAAAAAAATATATCTCATTCTAAGAATACATCATTTAGGCTTGACAAACATTTGACCAAGAGGCATACAGACAAGCCAGACTCGAAACAACAATTTCTGGATTGAACCCACAACACCCGGTCAAGCGTTAAGCGCCGGGCGAACTCTTAAACAGCTTTGCCATCCTTGCAGCGACGAAGGCTACTGAAAATTGCCTTGTTATGAGCATGCAATTCAAAGTGCAATTTGTTCATAAGAACTAATTTCACTTTGCTAGATTTAGACCTTGCACTTCGAAGAAACGTAATCAGAAAATATTCAATGGGACAAACGAGAACCCTGAAACACAATTTCAAAAGATTTTATTCACAAACTTAATAAAAAATGTCTTCCTTGTCCGGAATTCAAAACATTTTTCATTATAGAACAAAGACGCGCAAGTTCATTCAATACTTTTCAAGATGTCTTCCAAGTCGCGGTTGTCGATCAAGTTGATTCGCGTCCTGTCTCCGATCGTATCACGTCAATATTGCGGCTGGTACTGCCTTATACCGATACTATGAATCTTAACGTTCGATACTTTCGATCGGTGACGTAACCGATCAATGCTGACAGGGCAAAAGGCGCACGTACTGAATAAAAAGCGGGTTTCGGTACGGGATAAATATGTTTGCGGACATCGGAAGTCTGGGAAGATGACATGGGAATATAAAGTGCAAGGTAAGGTTGAAACTTCGGATTACTTTTATTAAGAACTTTTTCGATGACATGGGTGCTGCACCTTAGTACCTACCGTAAAAGTGCTGAGATCGTTAATTAAGTTTAAAGAGTGCTGAAATGCACAAGAAATTTGAGGCAGTCTTTTGACAAACTATGTAAACAACATTTCTAACGGTGAAATCAACATTTGTATACATTAAACATTGCAAAAAATCCTTAAGCTCGTTTGTTAAATATTTTTAATTTACTTTTTTCAATTAGAGAACTTATCGAATCAGATCTTTTGGCCTTTTCAAATTCGAAACCACTGTTTTTATACATCTTTGATTAACGTCGTACCAGGGCTTTTAGATGGACGATTGAAAATGATAATAGATTTTGTAAAAAAATTGTTTATCATCGTTTTCTTCGGAAAACATTAATTAAATATTTGTACATCTCACGTAGAAATGTTTTGTTGAAGATGATGTTTCTTACATTCAACACTCTTTCTACCGTCCATAAAGTGTTTAACATTAGATTTTTATCACGCTTTAATTGAATAACTATCTCCCCAAATATTCCCAAGGAGCCGTATCACTTGGTCCATATTTCTCGTATTAAAGCGGGCTATTAAACACCGCATCACGGACATTTATAGCCGTCGATAGGAGGAAAATAACCTATTACACTGTCCACATTGCTCCCAAGAGGAAGCTTTCAATCAACTCATTGGCTTCCCCCACCCCTTGCCTCTTACATAACGTTTATTAGTCCAGTATCGGGCTTGGAGCATCGCTTTCGCAATTCATCAACGGTATACTTTTATATATTTGGGGTTTTGTAATGGAAGAGAGTTAAAGGACTAGGTTGTTTTGATGTTAAGAGAGATTTACAATACATTTGCAATAGTTTTAGTTTGCAGATTTACAATAGTTATTTTTTTTATTACAATTAGACTTACGTAGGAGTGTATGTGGTAGAGATGTAGTTAATTTATTTTCCAAAATATTTTACTACTTAATCATATACAAAACTAGAGGACACCCACGTTATTTAAGGCTACTGCTCTGCTCCCGTCGCTCATAGCGTGATGTTATATAGCCTAAAGCCTTCCTCGACAAATGGGCTATCTAACACTGAAATAATTTTTCAAATCGGACCAGTAGTGCCTGAGATTAGCGCGTTCAACCAAACAAACAAACTCTTCAGCTTTATATTATTATATACTTATTAGTACAAGATTAATTTAAATCCTCACAATTAACAATTTAGTAAGAGGAGATGAACGTTGTCGACTTGAAGGTAGTAGTATACACTGTGGTAAAGTCGCCAGCTTCTTCCATCAGGAACAGACTCAAACATTAGGTAACATTAGGTTTGATTGACTTTTAAGGAAGATAATAATAATAATAATAATAATAATAATAATAATAATATTCTTTATTGTACACCAATCGGAATTACATATAAAAATTGTGATTAACAGTTAATGCACAAAGGGCGGCCTTATCACTAAAAAGTAATTTCTTCCAGGCAACCTTTGGATGGACTGGAAACTGACGGATTTCGAAAAAGGGGTAGTGTTGGTGTGTTCAGATATTGTACATTATTAATAGGATTTTAAACGATAAATAGGTAAAAAATACTGTAATTAAATAATGATACATATATTAATAAATATACTATACTTTGTTAATACTATGCTTATATATATATATATATATATATATATATATATATATATATATATATATATATATATATATATATATATATATATATATATATATATATATATACATATACATACTTATAATATATAACTAAATGATTAGGAGTAAGTAAACTGTACTAATTGAGACAGGAAAAAAGAAATAGAAAATTAAAAGTTTATGACAATGTGGAGGAGAGCTGAATGGAAAGGTAGTGGTCTCTTACTAATCTTTTAAAGGCTGACAATGATTGTGCTTGCCTGATGGATATGGGCAGTGCATTCCATAGCCGAGCAGCTTGGACTGTAAACGATTTGTCATAAAAACTGCTGGAATGCATTGGCATTTCCAATCTTAATTTCACCGATGACCTCAGCGATCTCGAATGTGTGTCATTGAGGAACTTAAAGCGTTCTTTTAAGTAAGGGGGAGTAGAAGGGTTAAAGAGAATATTGTAAAGCAAAGAAAGGATGTGAGTATTCCGTCGAAGGCGAATTGGGAGCCACTTGAGCATGTTACGGAAATTTGAAACGTGATCATATTTGCGTAATCCAAATATGAATCTTATACAGCAATTTTGAAGACGCTCAAGCTTATCAAGTTGCTCCTCAGTGAGATCTAGATAACTGACATCAGCATAGTCAAGGATTGGTAAGAGCAGAGAATTAGCAAGCGCAATTTTAGTGGCATTCGGCAAAAAGTTTCGCAATCTTCGCAAGTTCTCCGCCGCTGCAAAAAAAGATGTACGTACTTCAATTATATAATTATTATCTAGCCAAGCAACACAGCTGACAGTATCTATATGGGCGTGGAAACGTCCACACATAAACTTATTTTATCTACAGGTGTATGACGTATATTTGCTATTTCAGTTTCGAACCCGCGTAGGATGTTAACGTGAAATTAACTTAACGCCGGCTGTGTGGGATTCTGTATAATGATGTCTATTCTATCACGTGGGCGTATATCAGACGTCAAAAGGAGTAGCTAATATGTGAACACTGATAATATTTGAGTTATAAAGTACAATAGGATTATAGACTTTAATTTAAGCCATACTAAAGTCAGTTTCAAATGCCCAAATTTATTTTACCTTTAAACTAGTGGAAGTCGACTAAGCTTAAGGAGTGTTGTTAAGTATTCTTTTACTATTCCGGCTGTTCCGGTGTATTTTATAAAGGTATCAATGGTTTTGGTTGTTCACGCGGATGGATTGGATTATCCAGTTCTGCAGGCACACTAGCTCAATTCTTACAAAATTACTTACATACTTAGATGAAAATAAAGTATACTTTGTACTTGTGAGTTTTGATTAGGTATAGCATATTATGTTAACGGAAGGTACTCTCGTAAGTAACTTCAGTCATCAACTCACTTTCAAGTACACAATTTTGATCCTGATCATTGTCTATGCCATAAATAAATGTAAGTGGAGATAAAGTACGATTTACTAACATTAACCCAATTTGTTTCAGAGTCGTAACTATGCTGGAAACGTCCTGAGAAGAGCGCTGTGTAAATAAATAGGTCTATTACTAAAGCAATAATCCAATTATAAATGTAGAAACCCCGTAGTGACGTTATATAAAGTGCTTATAGCAATACGTTAATAATAAAATTAAATCTTCCATATTTTAACTTTAGAATAAAAATGTGGCGTGATTGTAACTGTTAACAAAGCAAAAATGATCTCTAATTCGAATGTAGTAAAGTTTAAATTTCAATATGAAGTAATCGCTTGTACAGTCGACAACGAAAGTGCATAGCTGTTAAATGAATAAAATAATGTTAATAAGAAGATGCCGCAGCGCGCGCCGACGTCGTCAAACTTGATGCGACCGTTCGTGGTGTTGGCCCTGCCCGGAATGTATTTGCTGTATAAGTACAACCAGTACCGACAGCAGCAAATGGAGACCGCGCGGCGCCGAGTCACCGAGCGCGAGCTTATGCACCTCAACACCAAAATCGTGAGTAATTCTATACATATTCTTTTAAATCGCCTCATCTGATAAGCTCTGCAGCACTATTCAAGATGAAGCAAGGCGAGAAGGATTTTCTTTATAAAGTGTCATTTTGCAACGCATACTTATCAGCACGGGAACGGTATAGCTGTCAAGTTGACGTCGTGATAAATGGTAACATGATTTTTGTGTTAACTAAATATTACTTACGTCTCTGTTGACATTACTATCGGAATTATAAACTTGATGAGCTTATTACATTCCTATGTAAGCATAAATCATATAATACATTATTTCATGACGGTACTGGACGGTTCATCTTAGCCGTACAAGCAAAAATATTTCAAAAGAATAGTAGTACCAGCATATTTTACGTTAAAACTGTGATCACAGAACTAATCAAACATTTAAATGCAAATTCGTACAAAGATTTACCATCATATGTTTAAATCGTTAAATATCGTTGAAAGCGGCCACGCAACCGGGTTCGCGCGTGATGTATTTTATAGCCGAATCGTGGAGAGCCGGGGGCATCATATAAAAGAGATAAAATAGCAGGTAGCTAACGTATTGGGTGTGTACGAGTCAGTGCAACTGCCTCGGCTCGACTTGCTTTACTACTATTATTTCGCCAAACGGTTTTTATATCACAGATCGTAAGGTACCTAAGAAGAATTGAGCTTGGTTTTTTGGAGATGTTTACGCGAATACTATAGGTACTTGACTGCATTTGTAACTGCTGATTTACTAACATATTAATGTTCACGTTTCAGCGGTGCTATTGCTTTCATTATATTATGTCTAGGTAAATAACGCATAAGTAGGTATTGCTTTATACAAGACATCGTCGGAATCTTCTGGGTCAATTGCAGGAACCGTCAATGACATAAAAAATATTGATTAGGTACGTAGTATTAGTAATAAGAAAAACACACGTGTTTTGCTTTCGCGTCCATCGCTGCTGACAGTAAAGCACAAACTTATTGATAAAGCGCACCTGCAGTAGGTAGGTGGACGATTTATGTAGAGTAGTAAAATATTATGATAAAATACACATAAAACTTCTAAAGTTTAAAATCGAATACCTACTTGGAGGGTAGTAAGTTTATTAGGTACTTACGTGGAACGGGTAGTCAATTTAAAAACTTCTTCCGAAATTTCTAGAAAGTACCAAAACTAACATGGGTTTTAGGTAGGTAAGTATGACATTCCATCTTTTAAAACCATTTCGATCAATCAAACACGAAAGACAAGTTGACTGAATGTTGATGTCAGTCAACCAAAAAGACCTTTCTAATACAATTTGTTTCTGAATAAGCAAATTACTGTAAAACTTTTTCTGTTGACTGTCCCGTTGTTTATCAAACTTTTTGTGTCTGTCATCCGAAGTTTCGCGGTGACATTTCAGTTATAGCGACAACAACTGCTAAATAGCAGTTTAACATTCATGTTGTAGTAACGTTGTGAAATAATAGCAATCCGCTGCTCACGATTTCATGGCCAAAAATGTTCAGACTTATCTACAATCTACTTTAATAAATTCATGGTAGGAATACAGTCAAGTACCTATGTAAATTCTTGGTGTTCGTAGTGTTAACGGTCTTGAGTGATACATTACAAGACATTGGAACATAGTATTAATATTTAAAGACCAAGGACAGGGACCTGGGGAGTGGCAAATATAAAATCCACCAAGGAAAATATTAAATAAAAGCAAAGGTGCGCAATTTTATTTTAGGTTTGGCGTGCGATCTATTTCATGGTTGAATAAAATTTGCCTATCAATCATGGATGTCATGCTGGTATAAAACGTATTCTGGTAAGTAAAGTCTTCATACCTTATTGTTATAGTTTTTTATTTACTCAGACACCCGAAATCTTCGTAGAAATTATCAATATATTAATAATATTCTACCACGTACCTACACACACAGTGCCAAACTAAACATAGCTTAGTTTGGGACTAGATTATATCGCAATGCCATTATTGAATTGGGTCAGCCAAATTTAATAATAACTATATATTATTTACTGAATTATTTTGTCATTTCACAACTATCGAATTATTTGCCTCCACCACTTAGAACTAAGAACTGTAATTGAACTAACGGCTATAAAATATCAAGAAAATATTGAGAAGGCATACACGGTGAAAACACTTAAACTGTGCCACTCACCGCCTGAGCCCTTGAATAAAGTATCATCTGGGTGCAACGCGAAAAGCTTCCTCTATACTTTTGAAACTACTCTTAAAACGCAAAGCAGTAAAAGTTCAAGATTGGAGTAAAGTACTCGCAAACTCAACTCGCGGAAGCTAGTTAGCTTATCTCCTACAGTTTCAAAGGAATAAAAGTGATAACTAAAGTAGCTACCGTTAAAAGTGTATTTGTATAGAATCTCTTTTAATGGAATGAGTTCTTCGGCAAGAAAATAAGTTTCTTCAGCAATCTAGTTAAAATGTTTAAGACTTTGTTTATCATAGATTCATAAAATAAAAACACAATTAAAAAAATAATCTCTTGTTGTAATGTAATCATTGAAATGTCTGATGATTGCTTAGGTAAATGTTATATACCTCAAAAATTGTTTCTTTTTGGAAAAGTATTCTATGTTGAAATAGTATTGTCCCCAAAAGGTTTTTGCAAGAATTACCTCTAGAACTAATATTTGTGTGTTAGTTGTTAGAAACTTTGATCCAATAATTTAGAGAATTGGCTAACCTTATTCCGGGTACCCAGTGAAATATCATTTAAGCAATGTTCGTTTCTATAGACGTTCTATGTGCAAATAAGCGTAGACGTTGAGTAAGTTCCTCAATATTAAACCTATTCATGGCTCCAGTAAATACAGCTTTTAGCCTATTACTCAAAGTTAACAGTGGCTAGCATTAAGTTATTTTTCAAAGGCAATTTTTGTATAAAAAGGTGAAATTGTCGGTGGTCTGGGTGTGCCGAACTACACGCTATCGTTCACAATAGTGGCCTTTCCCATGAGTCAGCGGTTCCAGGGAATTTCAAACGACTTAGAATATGCCATGCCATGTAAAAACGTATTTATGAATAAAGTGTATAGAGGTTCCTTCGATAAAGCAAGTACAATACATTTTTGCTATTGGCTTTAGAAAAAATATGACGACAGAATTACAAACATGACACGACATTCCCTTGTGAATATTTTTGTTAACTCTGATATTTTATTTAACCTTTCGATGTTATGCGCAATCTGCACCTGCTTTAAAATAAACAATCTTTGTCCTCAACACACTGGGCAATTGTAGTGATATACGTGCCTGGCTTTTCGCCAGACAAATGAACTACATATACTAAGCCCAGCGAATTGTTTAACCTTAACACAATTTATATGACCAAACCATTTTGGGCTGTGGGCAAACGGGTCACCGATTGCAGACGCTCGCTTTTCAGCATCACGTCACCGTCGTTACCGGTTATCTTCCTACGATAGCTTGGAAATTGAGTTGTTTTTGTCATCACTATAAGGTTGCACTAGAATTCAATAACTAATCATCTTTAGTAGACCTTCTATAGCGCCTGGTGCTAAAACATATAGCCGTCACCATAGATGTCACATAAAATGTCTATAATAAGTGCCGCTTATTATGTATTTTTAAGGAGTGCCTGGTATCGACTATCGAACCATTAGAAGGTTTGAAATAAGTTATTTGCTGTATATATCTATTGTATTGGTTCTCAATTTTCATTTACTCCTCATTGTCTAAAAAGGTTTTAATAAGAACGCTGAAAAAGCTGTGAGTTTATAGTCATTCATGATCATGATAAAGAAGTCGTTGCAAAGTGACCTTACTGTAATTTTTTTTACTACCTACCGTCTTACAATACAAACAGCCTACGCTATCTTATCTTATTTAATGTTTTTCACAACGAGGTTTTAGAATTTTACTGATTTACGCATATTAAATAGAACTGTATCACCTTGAACTTCGCTCTAGTACTAATGTAATACATTAACATATATTTACATTTTAGACATAGATTGAAATAGAGGCTTGTTGAGGTGCCAACAAAAAAATTAAACTTTGCGTGTAGTGTAGCATAGAAAGGGTTAGAAGTCGAAAATGTGAGCCCAGTTACCTGAAATCGCTTAAAAATTCCGTTTCAGAAGCTGCTGCAGTTCCTATAAATTTCACAGATGCGATACTCGTATTTCGCTATGCAAAACTATATGGGTACGTAATGGTTTCCGAAGCCTTCGGCAATAATAGGTACCTAACCTTAAAGTATACCTGGATTTCAAGATATACGTTTTTACACAGAATATACTGTATGGTTACTATAACGATTTATTATATCGAATTATAAACTCGAGCACTGAAAATTCATTTTTATAAAGGTTGCCATAGTTCATAGTTTTTTTTTATTTTTTTTATAAACTCACGTATGTATCCCCGTAGGGGTAGGCAGAGGTGTAGGTAATATTACCACCCAAATTTTGCCATGAATTTTTTTTCGTAGTCTTCTTCTTAAGTTTTTTCATAGTTCAAATGAAATAACTCAAGCGAGCAGATTGCAGTTTTCGAACGAAACATGTTTCGTTTTCCTTATCTAAAGCAAGAAGAAAAGTGGAGGCATTTGAGAGCATCACGCCAGATACATTCACAAAACGCGACATACTATAGGTATGTAGACATTAGTTTCATACGTCGATATTGTGAGCTAGCTATTCACATCGAAACCTGTAAGGTAAAACGCCACTAATACAGTATACGTAAGCTGGGGTGGCCAAACACACGTTCAGGTTTCATAAAGAACCGTTGGTTCAGGTCAAGAGCCTTCAAAGAGACCTAGTTTATGAGTTCAGAGCGGTCAGTCGGTTTGTAATAGTTAATATCACGAACATTCGGCGTAGTGGCCACGAACCTTAGCGACCGTCACGCAATTTCCGCGGCTGGACATCATGACTGATCACTTCGATTACTACTTCTATTAACTACAATTACTACGCCATAATGACTGTTGCTACGGTCTCTTTCTACATATTCGACATTTGGGTTTTTTTAATCATTATTTTCTACATGTTTCACGGACACGATTAGTTTCCAAAATTGACAACTTTTCCTTACTTTGCTATCTTCATTATGAAATTATTTTCTTTCACTCTTTCACAGTAATTAAATAAAACAAAATTAGGTCTTATTTTGTCTAAATATTAGTTATTAAATTATTGCTTTAGCCAAATTATTATCCAATGAGTGGCATTAAAAAAGTACCTTCTACCGAAACCTTGTTTTATGGTGAACCTTAACCGTACGTTCCAAAAGATAATCACTAAAAGCATTGAAGGACGACTTCGGTCTATTCTGCAAAACTTTATAAATAACTAGAGGACGCAAGCAGCTACGCCTGCAATTTTTTTTTAAATTTACCCATTTCGGCCGATCCCGTGGGAATTTCGGAAAATCCCTTCTTAGTGCACCCCTGCGGTCCCCAAGGAACATACATGCCAAATTTTAGCTTCCTGCGCCCAATAGTTTCGACTGTAGCGTGTCTGTCAGTCAGTCAGTAACCCAAGGATTTTATATATTAAGATTAAAAGACCTAGGTATACGTATATCTTACATGGTCACAAAGAAAATCTTAGTTTTTTCTTTTCCTTCGGCATATTTACGAAGCGCAGAAACATAGTATGTATCCTGAAAGATAATGGTAACCAATATTAATGGCCGCGTCAATTTAAATGCGCATGAAGTAAATCCCGTAAACGTTTGTTACTGAGTAAATAAAATAGTAATCAAAACAGAGCCATATTTATTTACGTAGTATATCACAAGCTAATAAACTTGTTTGCCTCAATTTTATCAACGGCGTTCGTTTTTCAAGTATCAATCATCGCGCTTGGACAAATTCGTTTTACAAATTTAGCAGGCTTGATTGATTTTGCACGGTTTCATCCATCTCGCAATCTTGAATCGTCAAGGACAGGACAGTTACGGAACAAACGCAGTAATATGGCAGTTCGTATTTGTAAACCTAATTCAATTTCAAATGTTACGACTAAATGACGATACGGAATAAATAAGGAGCTGTTATCGAAATAACGAATTATTATGGAAACATCGGTTTGCTATTATAAACACGAGAGTTTGCGAGGATGACTGAATGGATCGATTTGGATAGCAAAAACTACTGAATAGATTTGATGAAAGTTAACAGTAATCCAGCTTATTCATTCAAATAGCTCATATTTTCAGTAACGCGGTTACCGACACACACATGAGTGGAGCTGCGCAGACTCTACAACTGTATTTAAGAGACTTTATTTTAAATACGTTTTGGAAATAACCATTCGAAAGAATACACAAGAAAAAGAAGATACACATGTATTTAATATTAGTTGTTTCCCGCGGTTTCGTCCTGAGGGAACTACTTCGCATACCCGGTTAATTTATAGTCTAAGTTACTCCTTGGTGCATCAGCTATCCGCCAGTGAAAGTCCCCTCAAAATCGGTCCAGCCGTTCCAGAGAATAGCGAGAACAAACAGAGAGACAGACAGACCGACAGACAGACAAAAATGGTAAAAAAAATCATTTCGGTATTATGTACCGTGTATACATCCATTTATGCATTTAGTAAAAAGCGGTTATTTTAATTACAATTTTTACAATTACAAACAGACACTCCAATTTTATTTATGTGTATAGATTATTTCAGCTTAAGATGTAAAGGCATCTACTAGTTCTACTACCCTAATATTAGGCTGAATGTTTTCACGCATAAAGACAACTTTAACCACGATTTAGTGACATTTCTAAAGTGTAAAACGGGTAAGTAAACGCATAATGCCTTCTCAATTTAACATAGTATAATTATATCGCTCCTTCAAAATTATGTGCATAGGGTTCCCACCAAGAACTTAGGGTCCCAAGCCAACCTCACCTGCAAGTGGTGCACCTGCCGATCAACGGACGAGGCTCTGGCAAACAAAATGTCCCAATAAGCGGCAATAGGCTCGCCACCTATTACGTGGGATCAAAACACTGGCGAAAAGTGGGCGTTTAATATGCCTCTGCCTACCCCTTCGGGGAAACAGGTGTGAGTCTATGTATGTATGTATGTATGTTCAAAATTATTTATAACCATAAAAATATTCATATTCATGCAGCAAACTTTCCACATGTCCAATACGAGAAAGTTCAATATGCAGTATATCTCGTATGTACATAATTATTATTATCAGCTACAGCCTGAGGTCGGTCCTCTCCAGCTCAGCTGAATTCTGTAATTTCTTCCTCCATTACGCCGACCGAAGTTAGTCTTAGTTGGCACTTTTTTGTATTCGGTACAAAAACTTTTAATTTGCTATAAATTTTCTCCGATGTTTGGGGGCAACGGTTGGTTAATTAGAGGTGTGTCTCGGTTACAAATGGACGAAGTTTATGCTCTCAAGTTATATGTGGAACAGTAGGTAAATGTTTTGGTTACCCGAAATGGTATTCCAGAATATTTCTTATATTAGATTTTTTATACGAATGTTTTATTTGAAACTACAAGTAAATATTAGAATTACGTTTTAAGTACCTTCAGAATTGTTTTGAAAGATTCAATGTTGGACATTGATCACATAATATTTTGACATGAAATGTTTTAGGCAGAAATTAATAATCAATTTTATAGCAATCACAAATACAAATAATAACCTATGCTGTATTAAGTTATCTATATTACTAATTACTAATAATATAATAAAGAGGAAATATTTGTGTTTTTGTATGTTTGTAATGAATAAACTAAAAAAGTACGAGACCGATTTTAAAAATTCTTGCACCATTATAATGCGATATTATCCCTGAGTGACATAGGCTATATTTATTTCTAGAAAATGTAAGAGATCACCCGGCGACGCAGGGACGTGCCGCTAGTACATTAGATTCGTGGTGAGAAGTTTATAAGCCCTCACCAACCCCAATCATCCCTACTGCAACCGATAAAACGTAACAAATAACAAAGTTACGTAAACTCAAACCAGATACAAATCAAAACAAGACGAGCGAAAACAAAGTCGGTGATTGAATCGGAGCCTATTTTAGCCACGCTAGTAGCGAGGAAATAGGCCAATAACAGCTGAGAGTGGGGTATAAATACTGCAGTGTCAAGGCAGGCCGTTGACGGCCACTTTCCCTCTCAACAACCCGCTGCTGCACTATAAATATGTCGGACGACTTATATTAGAACTGGCTTTTTAATTAAACGCTTGTGAATGGGCGGCTTCCGGAAGAGTGAAGGCCTATGAAAGGTTTTGTTTTGTGGTGTTTTTAGAGACGTGATTACTCTGAAAACACAAGGTATTAATCATTGTAAACACCAGATATTAAGCTTTAGCTGAAGAATAAGAAAACCAATTTCGCATGAGGAAATATTTAATCTTTTATCATCGAGATATGCATCGATATTCAACCTCTGAGTATTAAAAGAAAAATCTTCTCAATAAAACAAACTTGACAGCACGTCAAAATATTTGTCATTTCCAAAATTTCTTACAAGCAACAAGAAGCACCCACGCACCCACAATATAAATAAGTATATAAAAATAAGATATAAGAAGCACCAAAAATCAAAAATGTTATCGACGAGTCGCTGTATATGGTCAAATTTAAGTCAAGTACCAAAAATTTTTAACTACGCTACTGAGTGCGTTTTTTGTAGGGCGTATGCTAAAAAAGCTAAAAATGATGATTGTAGGAAAGCAATAGTTGATATTGACCCGGGACCTATAGACGCCATCTGTCCCAAACCTTGTGACAGGAGAAAACAGAAGAAGGGAATCCTTCACAAGATTAAACTAAAGGTCATAGAAGGTGGAACGAATTTTGGGAGTGAGTATCACAACATGCATATGACTCTTTGTCATAGCAGGTAGCTTTGTTTTATATGTATACTTAAAGGCATACGGTATCTGTAAGTACTTTAATAAAAATAAAAATAGTACATAACTAATCTAAAGGTGTAAAGACTTCGAAATGAAGGATTTCAATTTAGAGACAGGTATAATACGTTAACACACAGGTATAATACGTTTTGAAGCAGCGATAGCCGAAGAAGGAGAGACCGTCAGACTGCTACGCAGAGGGTCTCGGGTTCAAATCCATGGCACGCACCAATGACTTTTGGAAGTTAAGTGCGTATTAAATTGTTAAATATAGGAAGCCCTAAACGGTGAAGGAAAACATCGTGAGGAAACCTGCATGTCTGAGAGTTCTCCATAACGTTCTCGAAGGACATGTGAAGTCTGCCAACCCGCACTTGGCCAGCGTGGTGGACAATGGCCTTATCCTTCTCATATTGAGAAGAGGCCCGTGCCCAGCAGTGGGACAGTATAAAGGACTGATGATGATTATAAAACCTTAATGCTATTTTCTACTAGGTGGATAGTCAATTTTGAGTACCTCACGCAATTCCTATTCACCCAAATTTCAAATTTTTGGCATATTAGTATTTTCTGTAGCAATGATAAAACCCTGCTAAGATATCACCATTCATTTATAATTTCAATAACAAATCTTAGTCCATACTTTACATTACCTATTCACCCAGCGCCATTTCGGATGCTCAAATGCAAGGAAAAGGTGTGCAAGCCAAAACCTGCAAAACCGAAGGCGTTGCCGGCTCCGAAGAAAAAGGAGATTAAGATGCCGGCACCTCGGCCTGGGATGCAGGTGGCGATACTTGGAGCTGACACAGCAATAGGGCAGTATGTGGCGCTCTTGTTGAAGCAGTGCTCGTGTATTAAAAAGTAAGACTTCCTAAATTCATTATAAGTAGATGAGCAGATAGACTATGCACCTTATATATGTAGTTCTATTTCTGTCATTAGAATTTGCTCTTCGACATTTTCAAGTGAAAGTCATCTTTATTTTTCGAATACTTCAGTGAAGCTTTGGTGACTAAGCATTAGCCCATGGGGAATGTATATTGTGTTATGTTATAATGTAAGATATGATTAGAAAGAAAGAAAGAAAGAAATGTTTATTGCTATACAGCATATAAGTGGGAATATTATGTACTTAATAACTATATACAAACAAAAAGCGAATAAAAACAAAGAATTAGTGAATGAACCTCTAATGAAAAGCCTTTACTTGATAAAATACAAATAATCAGATCAATAATGGGTGTAATCCATAAAAAATAACATAACTCCACGCCTTTTTTTTCCCCGAAGGGGTAGGCAGAGGTGTATTAAACACCCACACTTCGCCAGTTATGTTTCGGTGAAAATGTAATAGGAGGCGAGCCTATTGCCATCTACCGGGCACATTAGCAAGCGATAACTAAAATTTATTTTTAAATAATAAAAAAATAAATAATATAATAATCGGATCAGCGCAAAAATACGATTTAAATAAAGAACCTCTTCCATTTTTAAGACGGATAAAAGCAGAATCCACCGAAATATCGACCAAAAAGTCAAAGGCACCAAGAAGATTACATCAATGAACATAGTAGGTAATTGTGTGACCGTGACAGACAGCTCAGCTTGCAAAAACAGTTATATAACTGGCCCCAAGTTTTGCGAACAACAAAATGTAGTACACGTAAAGCCATTCAAAATTACTCAAGTGTAAAGAAGAATGTTTTATTTTTGCTTTTTTCGTTTTTCACTAAGCTGCCATTTGACCTTAGTTTTGTCACTTCACAATATATAAGTACTCATCGGCATTTGCTTTTATCTCTTATTGTTTCTTGTTAAAATAGGATTTCAAGACATCAACGTTAATTTTTATTTTACGTATAACATACATACATAAATATATGTATATCGTACAATCACGTCAACAGATTGCCACTTCCTTCCATCCTTTCAAACCTCATGCGCTTCCTCTACATTAATTTTATTAAAGTCTCCATTATTTGAACTCTATGGTTATAAACAATGTCGCCTTTAATCGTTATGAGCAAGCTGAAGATTGATAAATTATCCTTCTTCCTAACTTCTAAAATTTCCAAGTGGTGATGTAGAGAAAGCAATTCGCTTTAACAAATAAGAGAAGACGAGTCTTGATGTCACAACCGTTAAAAAACAGAAGGCAAATATTTTATTTAAGACGAAACTCAATCGAATAAGAGCTAGTTCTAAATATTTTCCCATTATATTAACCGGTTATTAATAGACATTTGAAGTCCCAAAAGTCCAAACGCGGTTATCTACTCCGTTCAAATTGAATTGTCTAGTCTAGTAATTGTGACGAAGATTGATCAAAACACGGGTAAATTAAATTACCTCGATGTTAAACTAGGCCGCAATAGTTTATCAGCTACCCACGAAGCTATTCGCAACATTCGGGTTGTATTTTGTAAATTTGTCAATCTTTTTGGTTTAAACTAAACGTACGAAACGATGAGACAATCACAATATGTTAATATTACTTTCAACAATACAATGGCGATCGTAGGATATTCTTTCTTAAAAATGGAAAAGTGAATACAATTAAATCGTGTTAAACGCCTTGTACATAAAAACGGATGTTGAAAAAGAATGATCAAAGGTACTTGGAGTTAACATGCTTTCAGTATGTTTAATCCAAGTAGCTGAAGCAAAAAATTAAAGAGGTTATTGCCATATTTTCCATCGTCAACTGCTGGCTTTAGTGTACGTCTATTAGCCAATAGGTACTTTTAAAAAATCGGAACCGACATGATATAGGGTAGCTAGATATAACTATATGAGCGAAGACAATATTTAAAATATCTGTAAAATGAGACTTCTGAACATTCTTTTCAACACATACATATCCCAACTCACACAAATAAACATTGTACAAGCTATTCAGCGGTCCGTGACGTCAAAAATTACTCTAACCCTCAAGACGTGTACGGCTCATGAAATCGGCGGCCCTAGGGGACCGTTCGTCTCGCCTGTATCACTACACAAGCTTATATGGCACGTACGTCTAGTACGAACACATTGGAATGAGACTGCTTGACTTATCGACCACACGAGGGAAGTAAAAAACTGAGTCTAAAAACAATGTTTCGTTTTTAATTTAGCACTTTATGATCTCACTATATATCGCATATGGTTATTCTATGCGGAGTGAGGATGTGGCAGAGCTCTTTTGATAAAAAGTTATCTTTTTAAACTTGTCATCGAAATTAAATGGCTTTCTGAGATAGGTACATTAATTTCACTGGGATTTTATTAAACTGGGTGGATTACTCTGTCATAATGTACTATTTACGATTGAACTGAATGGTCATCAAAATAAATTAATTTACTTGTTTGTTGTACGAGTTCAATGATGTACGTTGCAGCTAAAATAAAATAAAATAAAATCGGCGCTGTGTTGTTTTTCTAATCAAGGAATACTTATTGCCCTAAGTCTTTATCTACTTCACAATTTAATTCTTCATAAATTTAACTATCTAGAAAATAAGGTAAGGATTGTTAAGGACACTATTGATTCATGCCGCGTAAATTTTACCGTTGAGAAATTTGCCTTAGGCTTATTCTTTGAATCTGCCAGTGTATTCGGTGGGACTGTACAGGGACTTTTTATTTCGTCAAAACACAGACCTCGTTCATCAGGGATGAAATCTGTCTTGCCACTCTGAAGGATTTATATCGCAAACATTTTTATATTGACCACATATTTGCTACAACAGTGTAAACCAAGATATTCTACCACCAGTTATAAACTGTAAAACGAATCTTTCCTCATAAGTTTTAGTTCAATGTTAGTATTTGATAGTGCTCAAACATAAAATAAGTAGGAACGTAGGAGGCTATAAGCAACCACTCATGAATTGAATCCCGAGAGGCTCACGTGATGTCTGGGCGAAACGATTTTATATCGAATCATGCTGGTACAACTTTGATACCTAGATGCATATTAATAGTAGAAAATAACACATTAATATCGCCTGTGTCTCCTTTATTATCTACATATTTCATATTTTATACTCTTTGAGAGTGAAACAGTATAAAACATTAAATTTGTAGATAGATAGACCTGTGCTTTTATTTGACCCTGAGTGCGAGCGAAACTCGCACATTTTGGAGGCAATCAAATCTTTTGTAGATAAAATTAATGACATTAAATATCATAAATATATGAAGTATTTACGTGTCAATATAATATGCTTTATATAAATCAGTTTAAGTTAGAAAAACTAAAATCAAACACCATTATTCTGGAGATCGAACTTTGAAGTTCATAAAAAAGCAATAACCATGCAAGGAAAATAAGTGCATGCCAACAAATCCCACACGACTCTGCGAACAGCAAAACAAGTCGATCTGGTAAACATATTAATATTTTACGACATTTATAGTACCAACCTAATCCCGGAAAAACAATCACAGAAGTCGTAATATTTGTGTGAGAGCCTCAAACAACGTTAATAAACGTGTACTTAGTTGTCGACCAACATACATTCCCACCACGCGAGCGGGGAATGTGCGAGGCATTCAGAAAGTACACATCAAAGTTTTACCGAGGCCTTAGACATGCCATTATATGGATCTTTCAAGCGAATGTAATAAAAGGAGTCAAGATTTTACGAGCTCGCCGTGACTACCGTCCGCTCGCAATCTTTATCACAAGATTTTTATTGCTAGAAAACTGACTCCATACTTATATTTTGACACCCTAATAGGTTCTGGATTGATTTATGCGATGTCATAATCGTAAAAATGCAATATTGTTTATCGTTTTGATTGTATGTGTTATTTTCGGGAGCTTGGGTGCTATAACGATAAGCTTCGGGTGCGAAACGATCAATTGATTGGGTTTATGACTGATTTAGATTTAATAATCATGGTTTGAATGCTTTATGCCAAATTTTACTCTACACATTGAACATGTTTGAAATGACCTTGGTGCAATAAATAACCAGGGAAGTATGTACCTTAACACATCTATAAAGACTTTTCCAAATTGAGGACATGTCATAGAGGGCAGTAGTATCTCCCCATACTTAACTAATGTAGAGCAACGACTTTTGTAATTGTTATTATCGCATTCATATAGAACAAGCAAGATTCTTCAATCTAATCGAAGTAATAAAAGCAACGAACTAGCTAAATTAGGTACATATTTCCTATTCCTATTTGCCCATAAACTCAGAAATTTCGATTTCCTTGCACAGCTAAAACTTAGAAGCGTAAAACAATCTAATCTCTAACGAAAACACATAAAAATGCTTTTGTGTTTTGATCCAATCATGTTACGAAAAATATGAGCAATTCATAAATGATAAAACAGATTCTATATCTGATGAGATCGTTGTTTTCTTGTGTCCGTATGGATTGAGGAGCCACTTCAGATTTTACAACGAAGCTTGGTCCGTTATTAAGTACGAAGAGAAATAATTTTGTAGGCCAAATGTTGAAATTTGTACTAAAGTATTTAAAAAGTTATATCAATGTAAAGGTGGCTCCTCAGTACAAACGTCTGAACTGAGGAGCCACCATAGAACTCGAAAAGTATTGAATGAATATTTATTAACATTTTGTATCATTTTGTACTAACTGTGAACAGCATCTACAAAAAATCTGAGGATTGTATCTTTGATATTCAGGAAGATATTATACTTTAAGTGTGGCTCCTCAATCCATACGCCATGCGAGTGTGAATTCCGTGAAAGTAGTCATTCGAATTATGTTTTCAGTTTATGGTCATTTTGTATGTACTAGTTGTAATCAAATTTGTATTAACATTATAGACTTGTAAGATCAAGGGAATTTGTAAAAAATACAAATGTATGTGGCTCCTCAATCCTGACGCTGTGCAAATAAATAATTAATTGTACATATCTGAGATTACAACGGATTCAAACACCCGATACGGCTACATTTTGTACACATTTGTACAAAATATATATTATATTTAATAGGCTGTCCAGGAAAGGCTTGACATTTTTTTCAAAATAATGTAGCAGAAATAAAATTAAAAAGATAGGCCATTCCATTGTAATTATAAGTCATGGTCACCCTAATCGTACATTTTTAGGTTATATCGAAAAGTGATTTGTTTTTCAGCTATCGAATGTATTACAGTGTTGAGCTGTACATATTTATTTTGTACAAATGTATACAAAACGTAGCCGTATCGGGTGTTTGATTCCGTTGTAATCTCAGATAGGTACAATATATTATTTATTTGCACAGCGTCAGGTTTGAGGAGCCACATATATTTGTATTTTTACAAATTCCCTAGATCTTACAAGTCTATAATGTTAATACAAATTTGATTACAACTAGTAGAAAATGACCATAAACTGAAAACATAATTCGAATGACTACTTTCACGGAATTCACACTCGCATGGCGTATGGATTGAGGAGCCACAATTAAAGTATAATATCTTCCTGAATATCAAAGATACAATCCTCAGATTTTTTGTAGATGCTGTTCACAGTTAGTACAAAATGATACAAAATGTCAATAAATATTCATTCAAAACTTTTCGAGTTCTAGGGTGGCTCCTCAGTTCAGACGTATGTACTAAGGAGCTACCTTTACATTGATATAACTTTTTAAAAACTTTAGTACAAATTTCAACATTTGGCCTACAAAATTATTTCTCTTCGTACTAAATAACGGACCACGCTTCGTTGTAAAATCTGGGGCCCGATTCTCCTAAATAAACTTGTTCAAAATACAGTTTCGATATAATGTCAGTGTCACAAATGGTATTCTCCTAAATTAACAGATATTTGAATGAAATTGTAATGAGATCGTAAATTGAAACAAGTGTCAAATATGTGTCAACGACGAACTGTTTATTTCTAATTATACGACAATGACATTTGGTTAGCAGAATACCGATTTTGAGTCAATTCAAAATATAATCTCATTCCGTTCAAAATATAATTTCAATGTCATATAAAATAGGAGAATTGGCCCCCAGAAGTGGCTCCTCAATCCATACGGACACGTTTTCTTTTACTTCCTCTAGCTACTGCCCGCATTTTCTTAGAGCTAACTTCAAAATCTTCAATAAAAGAATTCAACCACCATTTTACCCCTTTTTACGGATGGAAAATCCTTCCTTAGTTAAAGTGAAAGCGTGCATCGTAAAAGAAACCTACCGCCTTAGTTTTATTTTTGTAGGTTCAGTAGTTTAGACTCTGACTTACATTTTACAGGCTAGAAGTATTTTTTTCAACATAATCATTCCTGGGCTTACTAATCTAGTTTATCTTCGGCAGAAAAATCAAACGTAAGAAATGAATAGTTCTTTATCAGTACAAAGTGAAAATGAGAGCTTTTTACCCTTTAATATCTTACTGTAACAGCAAACGTTATTCAGGTTGCGACTATACGAGGCTGCTGATAGCGAGGGCTGCAGCAGAAATTTGTGCCAAGTGGCGCAAGACTTGCAGCACATCAACACCAACTGCCACGTGCAAGCGTTCAGCTACGCCTGCTGCGAACTTGAGAGATGTCTGCAGGTGCTGACAACTATCCCTGTTGTTGCATATTAAAAACAAATTTTAGAAAGAAAAGTGTTATTTGAATCTGAAACATTTGCCAATTTAATTTGAAGTAGGTATTTATACTAAGTAGATAGTTCGTAAAGGAATTTTTGGAAGAGTGTAATTTGGATGTAAATCATTTGGAAATTAAATTAGGTATTTAATGCCAAGTAGATAGATCATGTACCTATCTTTCATTAGTCGTTGATTAAGCGATTATTGTACGGTGAAAGGGAAAAAGTAGTTTAGAGAGAGAACTAGACTAGGGATTTTAATCACGGCAAATGAAAAGTACATGGATAGATAGTAATTTAGAATAGTATATTATTTAGAAAATTAAATAGAATAGTACATTATAAAACATGCATATACGAAACGATTATCGCTAAAAGCAAAACAACCAGCTTAGAACGGTCCAGAGAGAACTTTGCAATACTATACTGATGGCCGAAAGCAAGCCAAAATAATCCGGCAACAAATAATAAAGTGCCAAATACTTTGGCTGCTATGACTCACACCGAAGTGGTATTCTAGTAGTTTGACATTAGCATATCGGCAGCCACAGGCGGCCGGCACTTCAACGCTAATGTCAAACTAGAAACAAACTTGTGTTAACTTCGTGCTTCGAATGTGCAGACAACACTTTAGTCAATGTTCGTTATTAGTTCGTTTAGTTGTTTTGAATGATACTTTGTAATATTTGATAAAATATTTGACCTCTATCTTGAGAATGGAAACACTAAAAATTATGTTATTATTGTATTATACGTGTTTTACACTCGCCGGTTGACGCACAAGCTACTAACTTTATGAGCTAAGAACACTAAAATTGCCGGTACACTTGCTAGAGACTGAAACAATAATTTATAAATTATAAATTATTTTTGAAATAATAATTTATAAATTATTGCTTATTGACCAGAATTTGGTCCTAATATTTTGCTTAAAATTTTAAAATTCAATAGTTTTAAAGGCAGTTAATTATATAAAGAATTATATTATACTTAAATGCGATATAATTGGTTTAAATCTGTATACAAGTCTCAGTGATTCCCTGACTCGTCCATCCCTATCCTTGAAATGAAAAGTAACGCACATTAATAAGAGTTTCCACTTTTTAGGGTTCCGTAGTCCACAAGGAACCCTTATAGTTTCGTCATGTCCGTCCGTCTGTCCGTCCGCAGCCTAGCTCAAAGACGCCTGGTGCTAGAAAGCTGATATTTGACATGAATATAGACATAAGATATTGCAACAAAACTGTAGAATAAAATTTTGGAAAATATTTTTTTAAGGGTATCTCCCCTAAATATATAGTGAGGTTGAATTTTTTTTTTGTTGAGTATCCCATCATGTGGGGTATCATTGAATAGGTTTAAAAAAATATTATTAGTTTGCTCAAATCATTTTTCGATCAAGTGATTGGTTTGTCAAATATCAAGCTTTGAAGTGAAAAAAAATGTTAGACTCAAGTGTCCCCCCCCTCTGCCGGCTAAACTATTAATTTGGAAGAGGTGAAAAAAATCACAAATGTAGTACATATAACGAATTTAAAAGGAAAACTATCACGGCTAAGTAGATATCACTAGTTTGCGAGTAATCGTCGGTTACCTTAAAAATACCTATTTCTGTGAGTTTACATTGGGCGCGCTGGCTTAATCTTAAAGATATACGTACTTTGGTATGTAATGTACTACGGTACTACGTATGTATAGTAGTAGTATATCTTGGAAACCACATTTTATGTTGACAATACATAACTGGATACATACCTAGTATTTTTCTAAACAAAACTTAGGTTCTTATAATAGTGCTATTAAAATTAATTTTTCAGTAAAATAAACAGTCGGATTTGTTGTACATTAATACCCTTTGCAGCAAGTCATTATGGGCAACTACGGAACCCTACATTGCGCGTGGCCCGACACGCACTTGGCCGGTTTTTTTATACTAGTTACTTGTATACGGATAACTTTTGTCTCTCGACCGGATTTCTGGCCCGGAGGCTCATGCACACAGCTGCAACGGTATCGAGTACCTCTCGATAAAAACACTAGGGTATTTTTTATTGACAAAGAAAGGTAGTGAAACAAAAACTATATGCTCAACTTATGTAATATATTTCCAAATAAATATTGTCGCACTTAATCGTTAATTAAAAGCATAGGATCCCTGAAAAGCATAGCGCAGAGCCATTTATTGTGTGTTGGCTCACTATTATTTTCGTGGCACACTTTACTGTAACCAAATGTTTCCACGCTTCCGTTTGCTACAATAGAAAACTAATTAATATAACAATTTCAATTTATAAAAACAATCCAGGAAATACAGCGGATGGCTAAAAATAGAGTCAATCTACGGCAGTAATAGTAGTATTGTTGTATAGAATGGAGTTCGTTCGATCTGTTTCGTCGACCATGCATGGTATTCGCTAGTGGGGTAATGCGTTGACCCCATAAGGCCAATCAATAGTTCTACCTGCTACTGCGAAATATAGACACCGTGCAACGTAGTAAACGGTTTATTAGAGACTGTAATGTATTATGAGTGTGTGGGATTACTAACACATGACCTATTGTTGTTCCATTTTCGCATAGATTTTGAATAGTTTGTGTAGTAAATATACGCTGTGCAGATTATCCTTTTCAACTGACACAGTATTTTTGTGTACTTGCTACCGCAGAACTCAGTCAATAGTTAAACGACATAGATTTATTTTATTTAAAGAAAAACGATAAGTACTCGTCTCTGATAAGACTTACGATTTGATACTATCCAAGTTTAAGGAACGAAATTTGTAGTGTTTTTTTATCAAAATGTTTTTGGTACCTGATTATTTTCTCCGCTTTGAAAACTGGTTGCTGGGTTAGTCAGGTAGTGAGGGCATGTAAGAGTTCCTCTTTCAGTAGTTTAGTAGTAGAGACCTACTCAATGCAACCGTTGTGTCCTCTTCTTCCCTTAGAAGTGGGGCCACACACAGGCCCGTGAATCAGGCATAGCATCGAAGCGGACCGTATCGAGTTTTTTATATTCAACGCGCACGTTAACACTGCGGCGCATTCTCGGTCTATTATCATTGTGTATAGAATGCAGAAAGGTGTTTATCTGAATTGTGATGAAGTTAATGTTAATCCAAAGTTCCTTCTGTTTATCTAGGCACCGCCTATATCGATTTATTACTATCTGAACTATTGGAAAATTCTTGGGCGTCTAGTCTAATATGAGAGTTGAGCCTTGCGGTTTTCATGTAGGTAGACCGTTCAGACATGTAGGTAGGTAACTGTACGGTATTAAGTTATGAAGCTGCTTTTATTACAGCAGCAATCTATGCCAATATAATGAAGAGTCAAATAAACTGAAGAGATTTTTTGCTTAGTTGAACGCGCTAATTCTACAGGAACTACTTACTGGACCGAGTTGAATCATTATTTTATATTTGGATAGCCCATTAATCGAGTGTGGCTTTAGGCTATAATGTCACGCTACGAGCACTAGTTCGCAATAATGTGGTTGTAGCCGCAGACTCAGTTAGTACGTAAATATGATCACAGAAACAAACAAAAAGTTGCATATTCAAATAAGTTTCAATGTGGCGTCTTACCGATACGGTAGGTACTTAATTTCAATGCTTTGTAAAATTGTAGTGTAACGTTACTTAACAAATAAGGCCACAGCAAAAATTCGTCCTTCACCGCACCGTTCTCATTAATAAAAATAGCAAGTTGTACATATAAGATTCATGAGAGAGGGCATGCTAATGGACAATATCTATACCTTTTTGTAGTTTTGCTAATAATATCAGTAGCTAAGGTAACTTAAGTACTTTAGATTAACTACTTTAGATTAACAAGGTGTATAAGAAATCAGGGATTAGATCATTAGTAAGTTCCATGTTTGCGTCAGAATCAATGAATGTTTTAGACATCGGAGATAATAAAGTACCGTATTGAAAGGTATTAAAAAAAGATCACGTCTATAAACTATTCAAAAATCTTTCAATAAGGTGTACGTATAGTTTTGGTCTTGCTAACTTTTAAAGTCACATTAAAAAGGTTTTGTATTACGAAGAATAATATTTATCCCCTGTTTTCTTGCCCTAGCAGTTAAAATTATTTCTTGTGAAAGAACAGAACCACGGCCTGTGTGAGATAGTCGAAATCTCATCAACAGCTATGATTAGGACGTGTAGTAGGTATCGTATATGTCTGCCCACTATTTTGACGCATAAGCTATATTATTGCAAAGTTTTATCAAAATCTGATAAGTCGTGTTTACGTGAAAGAGTAACAAATAATCACCCGTCCATCAATCCTCACAAAATTTTGTATTTGCAATAGTAATTGAGCAGTATGGTATATAGTTGCAAAAGTTTAATCGATCCTCTATTCCTTTGCCAGAACTCAGACATAGTCCTTATTCTGGAAAGTGCATATGTGAACGTGGACATGCCGTACGACAAGCGATTCTGCTGCCAGGCGCCAGTGGTGAAGTGCTACGCCGACGCGATCGCCAACGAGTGTCCGAAAGCCTTCATCATAGTCTGTGCCACGCCTATTGATTGTATGGTACCGTTAATTGCTCAGGTTTGTACAAATAGAAATGCATTAGTAGCTCATTGGTTAATGTATTGAACTTGCGATTGGAAGATCGCGATCATATATCCCAAATTGAAAAAGCGATGTAGAGTATAGCTTTACTCAGAAGAACATTCTATAATATACATCCTTTGATATTGCTTCACTTTATAACTCCTTACTCTGAGACATTTTATAGTGTCAAATGTACCGACGATATAGCCAAAATTCATATCTGTGTAGGTTTATCTTTTTGATGAATTGGTTCCCACCAAGAACTTAGGGTCCCAAGCCAACCTCACCTGCAAGTGGTGCACCTGCCGATCAACGGATGAGGCTCTGGCAAACAAAATATCCCGATAAGCGGCAATAGGCTCGCCACCTATTACGTGGGATCAAAACACTGGCGAAAAGTGGGCGTTTAATATGCCTCTGACAACCCCTTCGGGGAGACAGGCATGAGTCAATGTATGTATGTATCTTTTTGATATTTTGTAACACGGTTACAATCTTTCTAATTGTTATAATTATTTTAAAGAAATAAGTTCACCGTAGCTTGTTCTATTTTTAACAAAAAGAGGGAAGTAAAGGGATAATTTTTTGTCGGCATCGGCCCTCTCCCCCGCCCATTACGAGCTGAAAGCGAAATCCATTAAAAAGCCCATTTTACCCTTGGCTTGGCTATATGTCAATCAATATGTATCAGAATTGTGCTGATATTGAAAATTTTAACAATATTTCGTTGACATGATTGTACGTTTATTGAATTCCAAATATAATGTAAAACAGTAAAAAATTTGGTCAAACAGTGATTATATATATACATGTTTTTGCCATATCACCATCAAAATGAAAGACAAACCAAGATTTATATAACTGGTCAATTCATATTACGGGTGTCACCAATAATTATAGCAAGTAGTAATGGCCGATTCGAAATGACATGATTAAGTTATTATGGTCTTTCGGTGTTATATTTATTTTAACGTTTTATTTTTTGATCGCTGGCTTGTAGGAATACCTATATAATAATACACTGTATAAATAACTATAAGTAAAAATAAATCACAACATCGAATCCGATGAAAGTGGTCAAGTGGTCTTTCAAGATGATTTATTGCTATTTGAACATGTATTCCGTTTGTATCATCCCCTATCTTATCTTTCATCAATCAGTCGTGAATTCGAAGCCAGTGAGAGGCCTAATAACAGATGGTTAGATGGTTGCAAAATAGTAATATCGGGCATTTCGAATAATATATTGTTTTGATCTGGCGTTTTTTTGCACCCTCATCCTTGTAGGTTTATTTCTTTTGTGGATTCTCAAAGATGTGATTCAAATTCCACTATAAAATATGCAGTGTTTATCTTTTCTGAACAGAAAATGGAGGCGTTATTACAGTTTATGTTGTGGTCGAATTTCAATCACTATACGAACATTAGTATTTTTATAGAGAATTGTCGCTGAATGTGTAAATCAAACAAAAATAAGTCTTATAATGCGTGATTTACAACTGTCACTACAAGATCCATTGATTTGATGCACTTCGATGCACCGAGCCCCACTCACACCCCTAAACTTCAGATTTTTACTAGCTAGAATCTTATGTTGTACCTACCTAATAGTGAATGTGACCTAAATCAAGGAAAAATAACATCGCAATCGCCTTTGTATTTGACGCCTTTTGTTCATCATCAGCCTTTAACAGTCCACTGCTGGACTAGGCCTCTCCTTTGAAAGGAGGAATTTGCCTACTATACCACGCTGGCCAAACGGCTTGGTATAGGGTTTGTATCAAGTTTTCCTTCTCTTACAGTGCTGTTCTCTGCATAATATGCTCCCTCTGTCGGCTCTTACGACACCCATAGGATGATATGGTGTGGTGACATTCCGTATTCTTAATCCGTCGCCACATGGAATGCCTAAACTCCTTTTGTTCAGCTGTATGTTATTACACAATTTTACGGTTTCACGTCAGATTATAATCTATGGTAAAAATATTCATTAAATTGCAAGCTGTACCTACCTACTGTACGGATAACAATATATCGATTGATTATAATCTCGCGAGATGCATTATAATCCAACAGTTAATACAATTTTACAGTGACATATACATGTTATGTTGAAAATTCAATACAATTTCATGCTATCGGTTCATATAATATCAATATGGATTTTCAACGAGATAATGATCACTCAAGTTTTCGCGATACAGGTACATAATACAAGTGGAAATGAGAAATCAATAGGTTCTTACTCCCTTGACCTTCAGGTTTACGACTCGTAAAGAAACTGTGTATTGTGTTTCGTACTCCAAATCTGTTTTGAATATTATGCTTTGTACCTTTACGACCACGTAAAAATAATATAATAGCTCGTCCTGTACATAGTTTTGCGGGCATAGATATACAAATATTACTTATTTGGAAATGATTTTAATAGAAATATTGACTGTCGGATTATTAAAAGTATTTAATTGACTATCGGCACGTAGTAATTTGGTCGCTCATGTTTTTAGCAGTTAGTTTAGACACTTTCATAAGGTGTACTTCTTGTCTAATCGCTTGTAATGACAACATTATGTCCATATAACCAGGCTAAGTGTTATTAGACGGTTGAACATTATTCCACAATGAGCTGTCTAAAACTATACAAAAGATTACATACGGCAAGATGGCCGTAAGATTGCGCAATTTCCCTGAAAATTACAACAAAACGCCGCACCTTATAGTCCAAATTGTAGAAAAGTATGATAACAATATTACAAATTACAACTAGCAGTATGAAAGCTACTCTAAGCATGGTACGTCTGCTAACAATGCCGTGATACTTCGTACTCATAAACTTTATTACCCCACTAATGAACAAATCACTGTGTTTGTCGCCGTTGTATGGTTGTTCAACAACATAAACGTTTTACAACGTGGTAGTATCAGATGAGAACAATTTATCAGCTCCACGTCCATGCCATTAAGATAGCTGATAACGCTACAATCTATTTCTGCTCAGTATCCAATTAACTCCTGTCCTGCTTGTTTAGCTTAGTAGGAACAAATTCTATCAGACTATCTGTCTTACTGGCTTATAAATTGTAAGCTCGAGCTTCTAAAGTCAACCATATTAAAATTTCTATTGAATCGACTGCACAAGACGAATTTAATGATTGGAAAATTCTTGTTGTGTCAAGAAGCAAATCACTATTTGATGCAATACAATTTCGTTTAAGGATAAAATTTTGTTAGTCTTAAAGCCGATGGCCAGTTTCGTATCTATACCACCGACAGAAAAAAAACAGTCAAAAGAAACAAGTTGAGCAGGACTATTTGCTCTGTGCCTGGGTGTAACTTATCTATAACATGTATGTATCAGTTATGTGATCGCCGTAGCACCAATTCCGCTTTGTTTGGGATCATATAATCTTGTGTACCTAAGTGCTCTTAGGATATTATTATTTCTTATTATTGAATAACAGAAGTCGGAAAATGTTCACTGTCATCATCATCGCCCTAGCGTTATACCGGTTGCATCCAAGACTTACACGCTTTGGAGCCCGGGGTGCGCTTACTAGTCTAACCAGATATGACAGAATATCAGCTTTTCCACAGAGCGACTGACGTCTGACCTCCGCAACCCAAAGGGATGGCAATATTCCATGGTTTAGACCAGTATTAGTTTATTTGAGGGTACTAACTCCCCGTAACGACTGTCAAAGATCTTCATGACTGCGGGGACCGACGGTATAACATGCTCTCCGAGGCACAGGGCAGGCGATAATTAACAATTTAATACGCACATACCTTCGAAAAGTCAATGGTCCGTGCCGTGGATTCGAACCCGATACCATCTTCATGGCAGTCCGTTGGTATCTCCACTAGGCTATCGCTGCCTTGGAAGATGTTCAATGTTGTTCCCCAACAAGAGCGATAGTACTCAACGTTGTCCTTTTAAGGCGCTGTTATACCTCAGAAGCCGTGAAACACCAAATTTTTCGTCGCGCATCTAGCCATAACGGTACATATTACAAACTAGCAAAAATTAGAGCTTAAAGTCAAAAGTCTGAACAAAAGACTTTTGAAAGAATTTTTCATGTACGTTAAATAGAATCACGGTAAAAAAATCACAAAATCGAGGCAGAAAATAATCTTTCGTCTCACTGTTTGCAATATTTTGATCGTAAGCTGTC
Source organism: Euclidia mi (assembly GCA_944739405.2). Classification (NCBI taxonomy): domain Eukaryota; kingdom Metazoa; phylum Arthropoda; class Insecta; order Lepidoptera; family Erebidae; genus Euclidia; species Euclidia mi. The sequence goes on along the minus strand of OX123202.2, from coordinate 19,728,459 downwards.
ATATTTTTTTTGATAATATTGTAGGAAATCTAATGAACTAAGGAATTACCCTATTTATTTTCATATTATACGTGTATATTTTGTAAAATTAAATAAAATCTGCCAAACGTCTATGATTTTGACGCTCGGTAGATCCCATCAATATCAAACGCTTCAGCAATTTAAACCTTATTAGCATAAGCGGTGTACTGAGTGTCAGTTGCTAGTTTACGCCCCGCCCAGACCTCATTATTCGGCTATGAGCCCTGTGAGAGATAGGTCATGTCGCTTGCGTCTCCGCTGCACGAAATTTTACGTAAACCTGTTTGTTATTATAATACGCCGATTTGAGTTCGTAATTTCATGTTTTATGTTATAGACTGAATACTTTGAATCAAATAGGCTTTTCATGTAACTATGGGCACATATAATTAGGACCTAAGTTTATACTCTTGTTGCGTTTAATGTGTTATTGTTTCTGTGCTTATAAATATATAATTAGAAGAATAAAATATGGACAATTAGAGAAATTAAGTTCTACGAAGGATTTGTACAAGAAAGCGTCGTAATAAAATAGAAATTCATCCATGGCCAAGTGATTATGAAATATGTAACATTTTTACACAAATTATTTTCATAAGAGTCTTTTATGACTAACTATGTTACTTATATATTATCGATTATGCATAAAATAATTATATAAATTATTCTCACAATACATTTGCTGCCACAGTTTTCAATTTTTGAAAGAGTAATAACATAAAATCGAATCATTTTATGTAGCTATATTTCAAATTCATTAGCTTGTCAGAGCGCCTGGAGCGCTAAGATGCCGCCACGGCGAACAATAATGATGACAGCGCTAATATGGCGCTCCGCAATCCACACACAAGCGGTAACGAATGTTGTATTATTGTGTTTTGAACATAAACCTTTTTAGGTACATCGGGTAAAACTTTGATTATTCATAAACTATTAGGTATGTCTCAGTACATCTAATATCTTTTTCATTTCTAAAATCAATCATTTATAAGTAAGAAGGTGACTTTTCTGTTTGCTATAACACAAGATATAGTATTTTTTTAATAATAAAGTACGTAACTAATTATCATTATTGTAATTACAGTGCAGTTAAAGATAACAGTTCTGCAACGTCTTACACACATTTGACTTCAGTCATTCCTAACACGATCTGTTCAAGAGCTAGCCAAGAAATGCCAAACAATTTTTTTAACAAATTTGACTCAAATTTCGTAGTGATAAGCAAAAATTACAAGAGGGATAGCAGTGACTGGTTCGAATTGCGTAAGAATATGTTGACAGATTGAAATTTTTGTATAGTGGTAAAAAGAAGAGATAACAGCAGTAAAGCCAACTTAGTAAAAAATATTTTGTACAAATAAAATATTTGCAATGTAAAATCAGTTGCGCATGGAATCTAAAATGAACAACTGGCTTTGCAACAACTGGCGAAGCAAGAAAATGTAACAATCGAGCCTTGTGGATTATTCGAATATTGGTGCCACGCCAGATGGATTAATAGGTCCAAACACGATTGTGGAAATTTAATGTTCTAAAGTTGCCAGTAAGAATGGCATGGAGAATAGTATAAGAGCAAATAAAATTCAAATATGGAAACATGATAAAAAAGTGAACTGACTAGTCTAAACAAATATTGTAATTGTTATTACCAAATTCAGGGGCAACGCCACGTTACACGCAAACAAAAGTGTTTATTTGCTGTGTGGAGTGGCGAAAGTATACCACTAAAAATATAAATTATAGAAAGAGATGATGTTTTCTGGGAGAAGCTTGTGGCGTTTTATATGAATTGGCAGTTGCCTGAAATTGTTGATTCTCGTCAAGCTCAAGGGATGGCATTGCAAGATCACGGAGAGGAAAATGTTTCATCAGTGCTTGAAATTTCTACAATACCAAGCCGTAAAAGGAAAGTAAATGAAACTGTGCCTCGTGATCAACAGCAAATAATAAGTCTTATCACCTCACACACTGCCTTTAACATTCGATGAGAATAAAGAAAACCTGCCGGGTTGTAGCAGACAGCTAACTTTTGATGAGCTGTAAACTCTGTATTTCGTTAATAAATGACAAATGAATATAAATAAATATCTTTTAATATTTATTTTCTTTGAAACAACACATATTAGAAGCGAAAGAATTTTTTTATATTTTTCCATACAAACATGTATGACGAGAGCTAACGAAAAAGCAGTAACTCAAATTCTAATTCTATAATTTTCTAAGTGACATAGCAGTATCTCATGAATAAGGTATATCCACATATATTTCTGATGTTTCATCTATTTTGAAAAATAATAATGGGTTGGGTTTCGAAACGAGTCGCCTGAATTTGAGGGTATTGGTAGTGTAGGGGGCTTAAGGTAGTTCGTTTTAATCCCCTAAAAGTAATTTTGACTGCCGCAGTTGCGTCTAAATATTTTTAAACAATTTCCAAAATTTCATAAATATTTCGGCAATTATGCAAAACGGAACATAGTTTTTATACTTTAGTACAGTTTTACAAATGTAATTTTTAGGTTTTATGTGAATAACGTGAAACGAAACGCAAAACTGCCATCTTGGAATGATCATATTGACAGCTAATGTAAAATTTGTGCGTCATTGCTTTCGAGTGCCTTGGGTTAGGTGCGACTGTAATAAGTAAATAAATAGGTTATGTTAGGTTCTCTTTTGACCCTTAATCCGAAAATAGGAGCCCTTCGCAGGGCTCCGACAACCTTAGTTTATTAAACTAGTGTGATGAATGTGGAAGTTGGCAGTGCCATACACACCGATGTTTGAAGATTTTTTTTTCAGTGGAAACCAAGTATTTCCGGCAAGTGAAAATGGTGAGGGGGGTTTCAAGACCTCCCCTGCTCCCTCTCCAATCACTCACAATCCCTAAAAACGGCGACGTATTTCGAAACCTCTGCCATAATAATTATACCTATAATAACAATAAACATCCATAAATAAATAAAAGAAATCAACTTTTACTAAACTTCAATTATCTCGTAACTCGCTTTAGTTGAGATACGGCTTTTGCGCTTAGTAGAGCAGTATTGTGTTTTTTAGGGTACCGTAGTCAAAAATTGTAAAACCGGAACCCTTATAGATTCGCAATGTCTGTCTGTCCGCCCGTATGTCACAGCCAATTTATTGTAAAACAGATTTGAAAACTGGCAGGAATGGAATTAGATGTAGGTATTCTATGAACTGCTTCACTACATACACATACATACATAGACTCACGCCTGTTTCCCCGAAGGGGTAGGCAGAGGCATATTAAACGCCCACGTTTCGCCAGTGTTTTGATCCCACGTAATAGGTGGCGAGCCTATTGCCGCTCATCGGGATATTTTGTTTGCCAGAGCCTCGTCCGTTGATCGGCAGGTACACCACTTGCAGGTGAGGTTGACTTGGGACCCTAAGTTCTTGATGGGAATCCTATGCACCCGAACTGCTTCACTATTTTTATACAAAAACAAAACAAACATAATAATGGCCTCCCCATACATGGAACTGACTTAATTATTTTTATCATCTTACGGCACGTAGGTATTTACCTACTTTCGTCAACATTTAATACCTATAACGTCTAATGTAAACCAGTTTTGCTCATGGCTGCACTGAGAACGAAAATTGCGCTATGCCTATATTGTACAAACAGATTGATGTATGTAATATAAATTTTAATATCAGTATCTCAATTCAATATGCTAAAACGTTTTGCTTGCGATTTTGAAATATTGGAATACGGATGTCGCCAGAATACGGCCTCACGCGACGAGAATGAAGGGGGGCGCCCCGCAGTAGACGGAGCTAAGCTCCCTTCACCTCCCCTGCTTCACCCCCTCATTTACCAAAACAGTTGCTTAGGACAGCGCCTTAACGCCAGAATATATTCACGCAATCACCGAGAGGCAAGTGATAAATATTTGCGCGGTCCCTTAGGGCCGAGCGTTCTCAATCTCGAGTCGTCTACCGACGCGCCCCTCGCGAATACCATTTGTAACGACGAAGGAATTTGTCAAAAGAACATTGAAACACTCATGTTTTCTGATAAACTGGCTTCATTTTCTTCGTAAGCTGCGTTTTGTGTTTACATAGAGATTCACGACTGATGCCCAGAGGGGTTGGCACTTAATGGATTGCAATTTGGGATGAGTCTGGCACTCTTTTTAACCGTCTTCATGTGTCTTTCGTTCATTCTTCATGCACCTTACAGTTGGTGAATTTAATGCTTATTTATAATATGTGTGCTAACAACTTCTATTTATTTCTTTGTAAGCAGAAGTAGAAGACGTGAGCCTATTACGATCAATATACTCCGTGAGAAGTATATTGAACGCTGATTGTTTTATCCACCCTCCATCTAAGATTTCGATAAGAGTCAAACTACCCAATTAACAAGCCATGTTATAGCAATTCCTCCACTAGAATATTTCGGTCCCTTTTTCGTTCTGTTACTTTCATAAGAGTGTGTAGAACATGATAGCTGCTGACATGGCAGAACGATTTTTGTCCGAAGACAAAAACATACGGCTTTACGTGGTCACAGAAGTACGCCCGCTCTGATCAAATGCTACAAACAAGGAGTCATTCATCCAAACCGTGACCTCTACAAACTTTGCTTACCTTTGACCATTTATTTCGAACGGCATGACAATTCACGCTATGAGCGCTACTTATTATTGGCTTTGTTTATTCAACAATAATTTGCAACATTCCGGTAATATGATAGAGATTGCTATTTAACTTAATCCATAATCTCATCTCGGCCAAGTCATGGCTTTATCTTTACAAAAGTCTAAGGTAAGACCTCTCTCAAATACATTTGAGTACACAGTCATCGGCTCTGTGTGGGATCAAAAATATATATTACAGCTGGGACCGAACCTTACTTGCCGGCAAGGCTTGGCAACACGTAAATTTCAAGATGACTAGCTATTGCTAGTTGAATTTGCACTACCTATTCATGACATCCACTCTAAATAAAGGTCATGGCATATTCTGTAGGCTTTTTCTTTAACGGCGACCATTAAATCGGGTGTTCTATAAAAATCATAACAATGTAAAAACCAAACAACGGGATGTCAGTCCGTATAATGTGTCATGACCTTTATACTGTTAGTAAATATAATACCATTTTTACATTCATAAGATTGACACACATTCGTCGCCTAAAACAAGAATACATGCAGACGACAGTCAAAACATACAAACAAAAATAATGGCGACATAAAACACCCGCTTTGGAACTTCAATATTAGTAGATTAGTTTTTTGTTTACATCGTTCTCCGTAAGAATAAAGTCGAGGCTTACAAGGGCACAGCCACCCTAAGAAATTAACTGTTGTTTTTGTTACGATCTATTGTGTTATATAAGTCGGCGCACTTGCGGTAAAAAGGAGGATTTCTTCGCAATCTCTTGGCTCAGAATCACACAAAAACTTCGGATATTGGAACTTCTTCACGAATTCTATTTGCTTTATTATTATTTTATTTACCACAATGTTTCATGGTTGGATTTCTCCTTTACTTTCCTAAGTGTTGAGTGTTTTACTAAGCAAATCACGTTAAGCAGGGTCTCGGCACGCAACGGTACATATTTTATCGGAATAATCAAAATTTTTGCTTATCTTTGTTCGTTCGCGTTCGGTTTTTGGGTCAAACAACATTGATTTTATGAAATCTCTTGTTGTGCGATGTGGGTGTACGTTTTTTGACGTGGTTATTATTTAAATAATGAGGGAAATACTGTTAACTGAATGTGAATTGGATAAATATTCATTTCGATAAAAAGGTAGGTAATCTAGAAATATATCTTTCTGAGAAACACTTGTCGCAATAAAAGTCTGACGCTTTTATACAAAAGCATATCAAAACAAACAAGCACAACACGTAATATTTTAGACACGATCATAAATTATTTTGAGCGAAACTGTGCGTGAAGATTTTGCCTTTTTCCTAATTATAGCATAGAAACCTACTTGTTAGTTTCCTAACGTAAAGAGACGATAATCGAAGATTGAGGGAAGTGATCCCTCAATCTTCAATCATCGTTTCTTTCTTATGAAGACATTTAGGAAGATGCCTGATGCATCAAAGTACCTTGTCAATCTTTTTAACTTTTTCTTCATATTCAAATAATCCTCTATCCTTCACCGAGTCAATAAAAAAGACCTACTGGTACAGCTGCACCTGTAGTTGGTTCGCTGGCAGTACCTATGATGCATCCAAGCAGCTTTACCTTATTTTTTTATATGTTTATCTCCATGTCTTTTTCCCACAGACGTTAAAAGAGATCGCCGGGTACAACCCGCAAAGTTTTTGGTTCGCTTGCAGTGTCATAGATGAATCGAAGTACTTTACCATCCTTTTAAAATTATTTTCATTTTCTACATCCCTTTCTCCCGCAGACCTTAAAAGAGACCGGCTGGTACAACCCGTGCAAGGTTCTTGGTTCGCTAGCCGTCCCTGAGATGCGTGCAAGCACGCTGGCCGCTCGCGCGCTCGGTCTGGAGCCAAGATATACCCGGGTGCCTTGTGTCGGCGGCACTGAAGGCAACTCACTGGTGCCGCTGTTCTCTAGGGCAGTTGAATACTTTGATTTTGCTGAGGTATATACATGTGTTGAATTATTTGTATGTAAAGTATAGTGCATATACTGGTAGGTATAGTAAGTGTTTTACCGCCGGATTCATTATCTGATCTATTCATGGATTTAGAGATTAGAAATGCATATTTGACATAAGTTCCATACAAAGTATGTTAAATATGTATCTCATCATCATCGCTGTATATAAACTGTCCCACTGCTGGGCACGGGCCTCTTCTCACTATGAGAAGGGTAAGGCCACAGTCCACCACGCTGGCAGACTTCACATGTCTTTCGAGAACATTATGAAGAACTCTCATACACACAGGTTTCCTCACGATGTTTTCCTTCATCGTTTAGCAAGCGATAATTAACAATTTAATGCGCACATAATTCTAAAGTCATTGGTGCGCGCCGTGGATTCGAACCCGGACCCTCTGCGTGGCAGTCTGTCGGTCTCTCTACTAAGCTATCGCTGCTTAAATATGTATCTCTTCTCTCCAAATCCATGGATAGATAATATGAGACTGGCCGTTAGAGTATTAGAGCCTTGATCTTTTTAGTTGGAGATACTTCATCGCATTAGTACTATAGAATAGTAACGAAATGTAGCAGCGTCTCAATCGACGTAGATTCCGCTTAGCAACAAAGCTTAGATTCAAAAGAAAGAGTTATGAATGTGTGACTAGTAAATACACTAATTAGCTAAACCCCGATTTATTATTTTCGTTTATCGTCGCAAATCCGTCCCAAATACTATACGAATCCTTATAAATGATGATCGAAGTGCCCTATACTCTATCCCGACGGGACCAAATCCGATTAATCATTGGATTAATCTGTGGGGCTCCATAATCCTCACATTTACTATTCAGTTTTGCGAAGTATCACATTTCGAGTGTTTTATTTGAACACCAGAATAGGGTTGTGACTCTCATACATCTAAAATTGATAAAAACTTCAATCCAAATGATAAAAATTGTCATCCAATGTTTGAGATTTTAAGGCAAAAGAAACAAAAGCATTACCCTTATTTGTTGTACCTTAGAAGGCTTAAAAATGTGTTAGGAAGAAGCGAACTTTGGGGAGCCTTATATCCAGCAATGGACGCCTTCGAAGGGATGAAAAAGCAAAAGGGGTCGTTCAACTCTTTCAACGTAAATGATGCCCTTTCAACCGTAGATCTTAAGTATATCGATGCCTTTCCTAACAGAATAACGCACTATTGATGACGGAGGCAGTCCGCACCGCGCCTCAAGCGGTGGCCCGGCTGGACGAGGACTCTTGCGCGAGAGCCGCAGACCTGAGCGAGGCCCACGCTATAGCCGGCCTGGTGAGCAAAGTGGCCCACGCCTTACTCTGCAACGACATACCAAGAGTCACCGGCTTTGTTGAAACCGATCCTAGTCAAATCATATCGCCGGCAAGGTTATTATCTCATTACTATACGTAGTTTAGATTTTTTGGCAATTTAGTTCAGTCTCCAAATGGCGTGAGAAATATAACTTTTTATGGAAGCGTACCTGACATCAATGTTTAAAAAGCAATTGTATAGAACACTGAACGACGTATTCTGACATGCAAAACATTTACTTCGAGTATTTCTGTCATTGAAAGCAGCATGGCACGATGCTAGTCAAGCGGTTAATCTTGATAAATCTTGTTCGATCAAAAAGTTAGTCTGGGTTTTTCAGTTTTCTTGTTTAACGAGCGAATATGCTATAGAGCAATTGTTTACCCACACACTTTTGGACTTTAATATTTCCCTCGGAGTTAGCTAGTATTCACTGAAACTATACGCGGCGGCAAACCCAGTCTGGGGGACATTAGCAGTCCATGGTATATTGCGCAGTAATATTAAGGTTTCAGTGCGACTTTAAATGGTTTTGACTACCAACATATCTCGAATTTAAATAACAACAAATATAAAGACAAACATTATTTACACAGCTATTTAACCAGCTTTACAATTAAATAACCACAGTATCATTATTTGTATCAACCGTAAACCGCATCAAGGTATTCACCTGAAAACTTAGTAATTATAATACCACTACTATTAGTTTCAAGTCAATCTATTGACAATTCTTTCATTAGTGACTTATTCTCGTGTTAGTGACTTACCAGTCAGTTACAAAGGAATACAACGAGCTCTTCTGCCTTCAGATTCATCGGTAACGCAGTGGATATCAGTGGTACGGGCGTCATACACAACCTCGGTCTACCGAAGATGACGGACTTTGAAATAAGTCTCGTGAACCTGGCCTTGAACGAGTTATGTTGTAAGATGATGCTCGTCGATGATTGGTACTGTAAATATTGCAGCTCTTCAGGCAGACTCGACGCTTGCCAACTCCAATTCTTCACGCCGAAGAGCTATGAACGATTTGACGACTGTGCTTATGCTTTTATATGATTTTGTGGGTGCATTGAAATTTTCTGTGGATGTTAATTTTTATTTTAAAATTGAAGTGAGAAATTTTTGTTTAGTATTTTACTATTTTTGGTAATAAATTGTTGATTCTCAATTTGTGTTTTATTTAAAAGCACTACCTACTTCTATAGCATATGTTGTGGACAACTTTAAAATATAACCAACTATATATCCGCAATACATGTTGGACAAGCGTCGCCGAGTGAACGCCAATACCAACGTATAGACGGTATATTTGCATTGTCTTGCCATCGCTCGGTGTCGCTCGCCTAGTTGGCCGAGTAAAGTCGAGCGCCAACGTGTGTAGAACTAATTTGGCGTAGCTTGTCACAACTTGCGATCGCTCGCGAGCACTTGCCGCACTTCGGAGCGCTGTCGGTTTTTCTGCACAAATCAAAGGCGCTCGCCCGAACTCGGCCAATAGTGTCCACATGTTTATCAGCGCGCCATCACGCCCTTGTTCTATTTTTGTAAATACTCAACATCCACAGCCTTATTTGTCATATTTTCTTTACACACAGAGACATAATCAGTCACAGAATTTTTAGATTGCCATATTTACACCACAGTAGGGGATGAATACTATTTGACCTATATTTTAACACTGTCTCCTCGGTCTTGCGGCATAAATGTGAGCATGAGATTGAGAGGTTTCGGGTTCGATCCCCGGGTCGGGCAAAATGTTATTGGGTTTTGCCGTTAGGAAATTCGGCATTTCCTTATTGTCCGTGTGGTGACGGATTAAGAATACGGATTGTCATCACCCCATATCATCCCATGGGTGTCGTAAGAGCCGACAGAGGGAGCATATTATGCAGAGAACAGCACTGTAAGAGAAGGAAAACTTGATACAAACTCTATACCAACCCGTTTGGCCAGCGTGGTATAGTAGGCCAATTCCTCCTTTCAAAGGAGAGGCCTAGTCCAGCAGTGGACTTTAAAGGCTGATGATGATGAGAGTGAAACAATAGACCAGTGCAGATACGTTAGAAAACGGTGAAAAGTAAAAAAAAATACAGTAAGATGAAACCCATTGGAAAAGAAAGAAAATATAGCAAAAATTTAAGGAAATATAAATTACGGGCGATCTGAGGTCGGGAAGTGGATGGGGTTGCGATTTTAAGGGTAAAAAAGGGTTTATCTCGATTGCCAGCAAAACTACAAGTCCTACAGGAAAAACGTCAATGGCAAAGTTGTAGGTAATAAAAAGATCTACAACTTTTCAAAAATTGAAATAACCTAGTTTTTGGTTTTTATTTTTAACTTTTACAATAGTTTGTTCTTTTACACGAAATTTTGTAAGAACTTGCCTTTTTATGTTCCAAACACACTGTTAATGTTTTTTATTTAAATTATTTATTTTTACGCCTTATTTTGACTTAATATCGAAATAAAACCCTAATTTTCAATTGAAAATTCTCACGTCAATATATCAGCTTTTTTTTTTAAATTGTTCGGCGTTTTGTTCGTTGAAATCTCTACTTTCTGATGGTGTGAATAAAATATACATTACTGAGGTAAACGTTCTCAGAAAATGCAAAGAAATGAAACAACCTCGAGACCGGTTTTTTTAATCATAAACATACATAACATAACATAAAAACATGTTATGTATGTTTATGATTAAAAAAAACCGGTGTATAGGTAGGGTTCCCGCCAAGAACTTAGGGTCCCAAGCCAACCTCACCTGCAAGTGGTGCGTGCACCTGCCGATCAACGGACGAGGCTCTGGCAAACAAAATATCCCGATAAGCGGCAATAGGCTCGCCACCTATTACGTGGGATCAAAACACTGGCGAAAAGTGAGCGTTTAATATGCCTCTGCCTACCCCTTCGGGGAAACAGGCGTGAGTGTGTATATTTTTTTAATAATAATGTACAATTTTGAGATATTTATTAAAATTAACACTTTAATTACTCGAAAAACGTAAGATTTCATGCTACATTGATAAATAAGAACTTAAAAATCGATATATACAACTAAAATTAACAACCGACTAAGTTAATATTTAATAGATAAGACATCTACAATATTTTGACAAATTTATAGAATCTTCTTTAAATTATAGCGTAGACTCTTATTTATTGCTATTTTAAGATAATGTAATATACCTGAGTGACCCAGAGACAATTTGAGCCCATCAATAGTTATTTTATAGAGAAGTGGGGAAGGGCTAGGTGGATCCCAGCCTGACATGTATTTTTATGAATAATGTTGTTCACTGTTCTGTATTTCGAATACTGACTAACTGTTTTTACAGCTCATACGAAATAGCAGGCTTCGAGTAATTAAAGTGTTAACTTTAATAAATCGCTCAAAATTGTACATTATGATTTAAAAAAGATCGGTCTCGAGGTTGTTTTCATGTCTTTGCATTTTCTGAGAACTAAAAAAATATTTTATTCACCCCATCAGACAGTAGAGATTTCAACGAACAAAACGCCGAACTATTTAAATAAAAAAGCTGATATATTGACGTGAGAATTTTCAATTGAAATTTAGGGTTTTATTTCGATATTAAGTCAAAATAAGGCGTAAAAATAAATATTTTAAATAAAAATCATTAACAGTGTGTTTGGAACATAAAAAGGCAAGTTTTCACCAAATTTCGTCTAAAAGAAAAAACTATTGTAAAAGTTAAAAATAAAAAACCAAAAACTTGGTTATTTCAATTTTTCACATAAATTATGACGTTGTGTGAATAAAGTGTAAATACAAAAGTTGTAGATCTTTTTATTACCTACAACTTTGCCATTGACGTTTTTCCCATAGGACTTGTAGTTTTGCTGGCAATCGAGATAAACCCTTTTTTACCCTTAAAATGGCAACCCCGTCCACTTCCCGACCTCGGATTGCACGTAATTTATTTTTCCTTAAATTTTTGCTATATTCTCTTTCTTTTCCAATGGGTTTCATCCTACTGTAATTTTTTATCGTTTCAAAAATTATCTACCCTGGTCTACAAATAATAAATCCAACAATAAAAAAATATGTTTGAAAATATAGTTTTTAAACTTTTTTTACCCGACCACGTAAAAAGTGGGTCTACTAAGGACGAAACAAGAAAATAGCTCATTCAGATATAAATCCAGGAAAGTATAAGTAGAGGAATGCACGCACCTATTGTATACCCAATGTGGGTGCCAGGAACACACATGCACTAAACAAACATGGCAGGTAACTGTACACCAGCATACAGTAGGTGCGAGCACAACTTTAGATTGAGCATGGATTTCACGCAAACTCTTTCTCTCCCTTTACAGTGCATTTATGACCAGGGATGTAGTCCTGAGTGGTACAGGCATCATCAAGCAGCTAGACTATCCTCCCAGACTCAGTTCAGTCGAGCTAGGCGAGTTAGACCTCGCGGTACCAGACGTCCAGGCAAAAGTCCAGATGGCGCTGGATTGGCACGCTGGCTTGCTTCAAGACGAGTCAGTCAAAAGCCAACGGTTCGCTAAGAAGAGTTTCATGAAGCCAAGGCATTACGATCATTTGACCGACTGCATCATGTATGCTTCTTAGATGGATATCTGTTCTGTGTGTTGCGAATGCCATGTAAAACGACCCGCAAGTATACTCCCACCACAATTTTTAATCATCCTTTATGCGTCGGAGCCATATTCAAAGGGCTATACAACATTTTTAACATATGTAGCTTTACCTTTTCATTGTACTATTCGCTCTATGAAAAACACAGGATGATTACCACATTCTCTTCTTGTTGCTGTAAAATATAAAAATAGAAAAATGTTATAAAGCTTAAAAAATAAATGTAATTCACAAACTTAAATATGGTTTATTTTTGTAATAGCATAGCAGCCATTTTATTGGTTTTCATGGTCCGTTCCTGGCAAACGGTGGCTTACCGTTTGTGAGAAAATACATTTTGCCCGCCATCCTGTGAACAAAATGAAATATTTTTTGTATACAGCCGGAGCAAATCTTACTCACAAATATGATTCATGCTGAAAGTCTATAATGAACGTTGATCCGTGGGCCGCAAAAAATGCAATAATATTCAAATGTCGGTAAGCCAATCGCTCATCAAAGTAAATACATATTCACATAGGCTATGGTATTCTTCACAAATCTTGTTATTGAACTAAGTCTCTACCGTCATCCCTTTGCTGTTAGATTCTCACTCAACAGACATACTTTGTAGTCTTTAGTCGTAAAAAGCCCGCAAATATTGTATCACCAATGTTACTAGAGCCCTCGACCGTTTCAATCACTATAACCGGTCAAACGTAGCAGAAAAGGACCAAAAGGTATATAGGGGCTCCCAGTAAAATGGATGGCGTCCCCTAGTTCAAAATTAAAGGTCACGTTTGGGAAGCCTATTTATGTGTTACGCTTGAAACTTACAATAGGGGGTACCAAACTATTACCAACCTTCTTTCAAAAGGAACTGTATCTTTTAGATTCTTTAGAGCATTGCTTTTTTGAAAGATCAAATTTAAAGTAATTGATATTTATATTTTTCGGTTATTTATTTACTTAGGTAAAATGTATGTGTTATTTCATAGAAATTAATTTCACTTCGAAGTACATATAGTCATCCGGTGATAGCAACATGTATTCATTGGTGATAGTGATAAACGATTGCCTATTGTATAAATATTGAGATTAATATTGTCAAATATAAAAATCTGATCTTTAAATTATTAATGAATATTATTGAAATGCTATAATTTTGGTGTAAACTAGGATCTTATACGTACTCTATACACGAGTACTACTCGTAAGAGGAACTGGTAAGTGGAAAGGTACTCTTTCCAAAATTAATAATAAGTACCAATGGGTAGCAAAATCAGGCTGAAATGCTCAGTGGGAACAACATTGCCGTTTTCTATCAAACAAGCCACAGGATACATACCACATAAGATTTGCCGTCAATAAGAGAAATCCTATTTCCCTCGTATTGCATATTGCGGCACCAGAAGCTTGTCCGGGAGATGATTGTGGCACCTACGTACTCGAGTTACGCAATGTAGGTCGCCACATATCCGCAGCCGATGGGCTTCTAACTACACATGATTTCATATTGCATAACATCTTGTGAGTAGGTTAGGTGTGTGTTATATGGTATACATTGTGCTAACAAATCTGTGCAGATTTTCAGCAGAGGTATTGCTTTTAGTAAACTATGTTCATATTTATAACGACTTGCTGTCTTGTATAAACATTATTTGTGAGAGTATCTAGCACAATTTATTAGTAATGACCAGCAGGCAATTATTTAAGGTAATTTACATGAACAATTTAAACATCCATGAAAAATGGATTCAATTGAGAAGAGTTTCTCAAAACTCGTAGTTTTTACTTCTTTATTTGTGAACGGAAGGACGACAATTATGAAATTTTCTTCCTCGAAATTGACCTGTATTTCTGTAAGTTTTCTAGCTTTAAGTCTATCAGTCATACAAAATAAATTAGCGGGTCTTAATCGCGTACAATTAATTTATTTAAGGTATAAATACCTATTTGTTTCCGACGTTTCGCTCGTCTTGCACCGAGCGTGGTCGCGGAGAGACTGATGAGAGCTCAGCGCCGTCTTGTAGAAGTGCGGGTTTCGGCACCTACCCTCACTTGGTCTTTATTTAAGTTCGCACTGTCGGTACTCCGACACACTACACTAATGACGTCTACACACTGTTGAGATTTATCACTGCGGCGGTGTTTACATTTGCTGATGACTGGATTCCAAGTAGCCGATAATCTATATCCATCCTCCCGGTTGAAATTGTTATATTTCTTGATTTCTACCGCTTCACGTACTATCCTGGAGTAATAGTGACGATCGGTGGATAAGACTTGTGGTTGATGCAGTTTTATCCAGTGGTTTGGTCCAGACTCCAACAAATGCTCAGCTATAGCCGACTTATTAATATGTCGGTTTTTCACAGCTGCGATATGTTCCTTTACTCTTTCAGCGATTGTACGCTTAGTCTGCCCGATATATGAACTACCGTAGCTGCAATCGACTTTGTAGACGCCAGGTGTTTGGAGAGGAATGACATCCTTTGGGGTACGCAGATTATGTGCTATCTTAGAGAACGGACTGTATACAGTCTTGATGGAGTATTTCTTGAGTACTGTTCCAACCTTGTCCGTTACTCCCTTTAGATACGGCATGTAAGCCGGCACTCTGCTCACTTCAGGTCTACGATCTTTCCTCTTCAGACGGAGTATCTTCTTCTTGTATCCGTTGCGCCTAAGTACCTCCTGAACATGTGACAGTTCACTATTTAATTGTTCAGGGTCACACAGGTCATACGCTCTGTTCACTAACGATGACACAATGGAATCCAAATGCCGCGGATGGTGGTGCGAGTTCGCGTTAAGATACCTATCTGTGTGTGTCGGTTTCCTATATACAGTGTGTCCAAGGGTACCATTATCTCTCACTGTCACTTTAACGTCGAGAAAGGGTAACGATCCGTCTACCTCCATTTCGTATGTGAATCGGATGTTCGGATGTATGGAGTTCAATTTGTCTGCGAATTGTTCCACGTCTTGCTGGTTCCCCTTCATGATGCAAAAGATATCATCGACATACCTCTTCCATAGCTTCACATTTGATGCCTGCATGTCTATGGATTCCTC